>CM038219.1:154884108-155464219 GCA_021442155.1 Cymbidium sinense | reverse complement strand
GCTCTGCACACACAAAGTCAGTGGTGCCTCCACCACACCGCTCTACTCCACATCCACCATCTCCAATGCAAGTTTCATCTTGCACAGTTCCATCAAAGGCCATGATGGCGGCATCCGGAAGAAAGAAAGCCCTACTAGTGATCATGCTACGGCCAAGAGATCCTATTTTATCCACACCACTAGCGGTGGTGAGCTCGGTGGGCCTCCCACTTCAACTATGGTGAAGAGGGGGTGGCGACCTCGAAGCATCGTAGTCGTGTCATCACCACAACCATTGCAGCAGATCATGGAGATAGCAGCAATACATGGAGAAGGAGATAGTACTATTATCCCCATGGCGATAGATTCTCCTAGGAGCAGCACTCCACCCATGACAGATGACGACCATGAGTATGTATCCTCCAATGAGCATAGTCCTCACAAGATCAGCTCTCTAGTGTTAGGGGAGATCAGATGTATTTCTATTCATGAACATGATCCTACCACCGGTCAGCCGTGATCATTTGTATTTACACAGTTGGATCGCTCCTTAGATGATATTGTAGCACAGTATCTCATTAAGAAGAAGAAAATCCAAGGGTATGACTAATCTGACCTAGAGAAAGAAAATGTTAGCTTTGATCCCAATGAAGATGATTTGTTGGAAGATTCAGTAGAAGTGCATATGGTTGACACCAAGGGTTCCCTCCTTCGGGCTCAGCAGAGTTTGGAAGGCATTGCAGCTGAGCAAGAAGATACAGCCTACTGGACACAACACCTACTTTAACAACTCAAATAGAAGGATGAGCAGATTGACAAAATGGGAAAGAGGCTTGAAGATTAGCTAGAAGCAGTTTTGGCACTTGATCAAGCCCAAGTGCATCCTACTTGCAGACCCGATCAACTTTGTTGCACATTGGATCAAGCCAAGAGTTCACCTCCGGTGGCGAGCGCACTTGTATGGAAAGGTAGTGGATAGTACCTCCATACAAGAAAAGGATATTAAACTTATGGTTGAACAGCAAGTGAGAGAAGCATTGGCACAAGCCCAAGAATGATCATTGGTTCCAAAGGGTAGACCCTACCTAGAGGAATTTGATGATATCCAGTATCCTAAGGGTTTTGTGCCTTCTCAAATATTGATCTCGTTGTAACACAACAACATCCTGGTGAGTCCCTCATTGATTATATTCTCAAATGGTATAATTTGAGTATGAAATGTGAACTGCAGCTGTCTGAACAGCACGCCATTGAAATTCTACTAAAGATTATTCATGGCCCGGTCGCCTTCATGCGCAAAGATTTTACCATCAAGATATTTGAGAAGCTAATCAACAAGGCGGCTAGTCTACAAGGAGAAGCCAAACAATTGCCTTTTCAAGACTAATCATCAAAGACAAAGCTATAGAAGGCCTATGAGAAGAAGCTAGGGGTAGTAGCAGCATTGGACAAAGGCAAAAGCATAGAGATCAGTTTGAGAGACCTTGTGCTCCACAGTCGTCGCTTCCACCTCCTTTACCCTTTAGGCCATCCTATCTGCCACAGCCTCCATGGCCTTTGTCACCTCCTCCTCATACTCATAATGTACACATACCACCAGGTAGCTACCATCCATCTACTCTTTTAGATAAACTAAACAAGCCTTATTCATTTAAAAGGGATGTAGTAAGGAAAATCTTTAAGAACCTCTTAAAAAACCTATTTTAGCTAGAACCTAGGAAGTCGAGGAAGTGGAGCAATAATACTAACTTTTGCCCCTACCATCACATGCTTGAGCCATGTTTTGGAGGATTGCTTTATATTTAAGGACTGGCTTGAGCATAGCTACAAGTCAGGCGCCATAATTATCCCAAAGGAATACCTAGTGGAACAACCATCCAGTTCTATTAGGGTAATCCTGGTGGATACATGTGATCCTCTCAAAACCAAAGAAGGCTAGAAAATATCCTTATCCCAAACCTCTAAAAAGATTTTTCAAAATCAAAACTTCTTCTTGGTGCACTCAGACCTCCAACATCAAGAAAGGTTCACAAGTTGCCAAAGACAACTTGGGGAAAGTGGGAGCTCAGCAGCAGTAGCAACAACCCATACTTTCTCGAGATAGCCAAGTAGCGCAACCACCTACTGAGCCTAGTCTCCATTTCACCATTGCAACTACTACTTCAGCCGACACTTGTACTTCAGCTAGCTCTTCTTCTAGTAAACATTTTGTTGTATGACGGATGATCAAATCCCTCACCCCACTTACTTTACTAGATTTCTACTATGTACCTCCTTCTAAATTCAAGAAATCACAAAATAAAGCTAGTTTGAATTACATCGTGTCACTTATGATGGATTGTCTAATTCTACTATTATAAAACTCTTAAAGTCTAAATAATAATTATAACAACTCCTATCTTCCTTTATGATTCAAATATGGACTTTCCTTCTCAATAATATGGATTCACCTCTTGAGATAGACTTGGAATCACCGGATGTTGAGGGTCCTATAGAAGAAGTTGTAGGTGAGCGGCAAGTAGAATTTTCCACTTCCACAAGAGATCACTAAAGTTAACCTTCATAGTGGCAAGGTTCTACCTCCTAGGGCAGCACCACAAGATAAGGGAAAATAAGTCATTGGTATTAGTGAGAAGCCTCCACACGGATACTCCACTCATGGATATCCTTGTGGAGGATCAGCCCAAAGTTGATTACAATTTCCTTGCTTACCTAAGAAAGTTGCCAGCTAAGCTAAGCATATATGATGCCCTTATCTTATCCAAAGAGATGAGGGAGTCATTAATCAAGGTTCTTCTTGATCTAGAGATATGCTTAGCTCAGCTGACCACTGTTGGAGAGAAGGATATTATTCAAAAGAAGCCCAGGGAGTCATATTCATTGATGAAGACCTTCTTCTAGGGGACATGGAGCACAACCGCCCCTACATCGATGGACATGCGATTCGAATTTCTCGAGTTTTAGTTGATCGAGGTACATCAGTGAACATTATGAGTCTAAATACCCTTGCCTATTTGAAGATTGACATCTCTGCACTCCAAGGAGATCGGATGATGCTAAGAGGATTCAATAAACAAGGCAAGAGGGCTTTAAGCTCCATAGTGTTACCTTTGGAGATAAGTGAATGGAAGTTCTATATAATTGATTTAAATACTTGATTCACTGCTTTTCTCGATAGGCCTTGGATCACCAGAACAAGATGATTCCATCCGCCCTCCATCAGTGCATCAAGTTTCGAAAGGATGGGATTGAATACTGTGTCAAAGCATATGAAAAGCCATTTTTAGTTAGAAAAGTTGAGATATATGAAGATGTGGCATACTATATTTCTCAAAACACCTTTTCTCATGAACTTGGTCAAAATTTAAATTAAAAGAAGAAAAGGAAAAAAGAAAAAGAAAAAGAAAAGGAAAAGGAAAAATACAAGTGAATGAGAAAAGAACACCAACGAAGAGATAGATCCGCATGTCACATTACACCAATTTGTTCCACCATACATACATATGAGTAAGATGACTTAACCTACACCAGACAGAGGTAGAGGTAGACATAGAGGCAATTCTAGATGCAGAAGATGCCCTAGTTGGCCACCAGCCAACAGGGGTTATGTTCTAATTCACAGGAGTACCATACTATTCATATAGACTTGGAATCTAGCTCAAAAGATGAGTCTCATGTAATTAGCATACCAACCCTCAATGGATTTCATTGGAGGTGACACTCAGTGGACAATGATGAAGACCAGGCCTCTAAACAAAGCATGAATATTTTTGAATCAGGTTTATGTAAAACCATTAGGTAGCAGCTGAGAACTTTAGCTCTAACCTCACTTTCTTCTCAAAAAGTTAAAGATTTAGTAGTTCAGGAAGCCCCTAGGTCTTCCATGGATGTTAAGACAAAGAGATTCCTATTGGGATCATCATTATCAAGTCCAGAAGCTGATGTAGGACTTGAGGATAATTCATATAAAGATTTAATGGAATTACTTTTTGATTGGTATTACTAGTGTTCATAATCTTGCAAAGAAAGGTTGATTCCTTATACATGATCCAAGCCAGTTAGAGTATTTTAAAAATCTGTGAAACAACAAAGACAGGGATGGACAATTAAGATCGAGTAGGATTTATAGTGGGTATAGTCATGACAATGATTCTAGTTGTCACCAATCATCAGTTTGATAAAATCTTCTCAAACCACACTAACACTTATGAGGAAGTGTATTTAGAAACTTTAGATGAGCTAGATAATCTTCAAATCAAAGATGCACCTCGAATTTGAGAGAAAGAAATCCATTCAACTATCAACAAACTTAAAGAAATCAACCTTGGGATGGAAGAAGATCCAACATACATCAGTTCTTTACTAAATGAAGAAGAAATCAATGACTTAGTTAGGCTAATGACTGAGTTTATGGATTATTTTGCATGGAGCTATGAAGAAATGTCCAGATTATCTCGGAATCCCACAATAGACCTAATCTAACCTATCAAGCAAGCTCCTAGACGCATGTGATTAGAAATCAAACAACAGGTCATTCCTAAGGTCAAGAAACTGATCGATGTTGGCTTCATTAGGGAAGAAAATACCCTACCTGGTTAGCCAGTGTCACCCCATTTAAGAAAAAGAATAGCCAAATTCGCATATGCATCAATTTTAGGGACTTAAATAAGGCATGTCCTAAGGATGAATTGATGCTTCCTATACTAGAATTAATGGTGGACATTGCCTTATCTCATGCAGCATTATCCTTCATGGATGGGTCATCTGGCTATAACTAAATCAAGATATGGAGAATGAAAGAAACACTTTCAAATTCATCGAATCTATTATTATAAGGTCATGCCTTTCGCCTTTAACTAATGCTACATACCAATGACTTAGATCTTCAATGAACTCATTCATCATCAAGTTGAATGTTATGTCGATGATCAAGTAGTCAATAGTAGAGAAAAAGAAGACCATCTCTTTGACTTGAGAGTAGTTTTCAAATGATTAAGATAATTTAACCTCAAAATGAACCCCCTGAAGTGTGCACTCGAGTTTCTTTAGGGAAGTTCCTTAGGTTTGTTGTTCAACACCAAGAAATAGAAATAGACCCAGAAAAGATCAAAGCCATCTTAAAAATGCCACCCCCTAAAAGTCTAACCAAACTCAGATCATTCCAAGGGCGGTTGGCATATCAAAGACGCTTTATCTCCAATCAATCGGGGAGATACAAGTCATTTTCAGCACTTATCAAAAAGGATGCTAAGTTCAAGTGGGATGATAAGTGTCAACATGCCTTTGAAGACATCAATCAGTATTTAGTGAAGCTGCCAGTTCTAGCTGTCCTTATCTCAGGCAAATCATTGATCCTCTACACTGCTGCATTGGATGACTCCCTTGGCGCTTTGTTGGCCCAAGCCAATGATGAGGGGATGGAGAATGCTCTCTACTACCTCAGCCGTTGTCTGATCCCTGCTGAAGTGAACTACTCACCTATTGAGAAACATTGCTTAGCTTTAATCTTTGCATCCTAAAAGCTATGGCATTACATGCTTTCTCATAAGGTGAACTTGATTTCAAGAATCAATCCACTGTAGTATCTCATGACATGACGTTATCGAGACAGTTGGCATGTTGGTCCATGATTCTCTCACGCTTCAATGTACCTCCGTGCGGTGAAAGGATAAACACTTTTAGCAACACACCCACTTCCTGTTGACTCTCCGCTTAGTGACAACCTCCCTGATGAATAAATCATGAACTTAGGGGAGATTGACAATCATCGTTAGGAGATGTATTTTGATGGAGTGGATTCTTTTCAAAAAGGAGAAGAACCACGATCTACTCTTCTAAGAAAAGCAGGGGTAGGAATAGTTCTCTTAACTCTAGATCGTGATGTGATGAGATTTTCATACTCTCTCTCTATAATCCCCAATGAAGCCGAGTATGAGGCTTTGATTGTCACTCTGGAGTTAGCTATTATAGTGTGTATGAAAAGCATCAACATCTACAAGAATTCTTAGTTGGTTATCAACCAGATTGTTGGATCCTATAAGGTTCTAAAACCTAAGCTTCGTCACTACCATGAGTATACCATGAAGCTGTTGGCCCAAATCCCTGAGGTCGCCATCTACAAGGCTCCTTGAGGAGAGAATGCAATAGCAGATGCTTTAGACAAACTCACCAAGGAATTGGCATGTACGAAAGATGAGTCCATTCCAATAAGGGTCAAAAATCGACAAGTCATATCCCTTATTAATGCTGAACTCATCGAGAGACTTTCTCGTGAGGGGGAGGTTGCCATTACCGAAAAGGATGAGTAGCTGGATTGGAGCCAACCTTTCATGGATTACATGATTAGAGGCAAACTATCTCACGAGAAATTGCAAGCCCATCAGATGAAGCAGAGAGCCCTCTCCTACGCTCTCGTGGATGGCACCTTGTGGTTATGCTGTTTAGACAAACACGAAGCCCGTAAGATCGTGATCGAGGTACATTCAGGTCTATGTGGAGCACATCAATCTAGTCTGAAGATGAAAGCAAAGATCAAGAGACTAGGATACTACACACCGATGATTACGTGAGAAGCGTAGAGGAGATGCCATCAATGTAAGGTACATGGTGTAGTCTACATCAACCAACATTCTACACTGCATTGGCCTCATGGCCATTTAAATGTTGGGGTATCGACATTGTGGGTGGTCGATCCTCCTTCTTCCAAGAGTCATCGATTGACTTATACCACATACTTTTCCAAGTGGGTAGAGGCAATCCCACTCGAGGTCACACGATATGTGCTCCTATTTTTAGAAACCATATATAGTATATAGGTTTGAGGTGCCTTGATGAATTATATCGATAATGTATGCGCATTCAAGAGCACCAAGATTAACTTTGCTAGAAGACACGGTATAGATTGGAGATGCTCCACCATCTACTACCCCAAGGCAAATGACCTACCAAAAGCATTCAACAAGACTCTCATCCAAATACTAAAGAAGGGACTCGACGGCAATAAGCGATAATGGCATGAGTAACTAGTTGAAGCCTTGTGGGCATACCACACCACATATTGAACTCTAACTCAATCTACCCCTTTCTCCTTAGTATATGGGTCCAAAGCCATTCTAGAAGTTTAGCTCCCATCACTAAGGATACCAATGGTAGTCAAATCACTATAGAGCAAAATCAAGTTGCGGTTAGAAGATCTCAAGGTTTGGAAGAGAGACGCCCACGGCCTTGCTAGAACCTCGAGTTGTACAAGGCCAAGATGATTTAAGCTCACAACAAGCTGTTCTGCCCTAGAACTTTTCAAGTAGGAGAACTTATTATTGATAAGGAGACCAATTGTTGCCCGTGGAAAGATGGGAGGCAAGTTTGAACCTACTTGAGAAGGCCTTTTTGTCATAGAGAAGGCCTACTAAGGAGGATATTATCAACTTATTGGTTGTAAAGGGAAACACCAGATATTTCTAATTAATGGGTTATATTTGAAGAAATATTACCCATAAAATCATGTTTAAAAATAGTTTTATCTTCAAAAATTTCATTCCAATTCATTAAAATATTCTCTTCTTTCGAAACATTCTTTTTATTTAATCCATACATACTTAGGTTAGGTGTAAGACAACCCAAGAGGCATCAATTCCTTCTTTCACAACAAGAACACAAATTAAACACAATTCCCTGACGATACTAGAATAGGTGTGAGAGAACCTCAGAAGCATCCTATTTTGACTAGCACAACTAAGTTAGGTGTAAGAGAACCCAAGCGACATCCTTTCTTGGTGGGATCACAACTACCATTCATGGCTCTATTTTATCAAATTCCCCAGTGTGTTTAGGGTAAGTGCAAGAGAACCCGAGAGGCATCATATTCCCTTAAAAATAAATATAAACACAATAACAAACACATATCTTTTATGTTATGCTATTTTGACGTGTGAGCAAGCCCCCTGTGGCACTCACTCATTAGGCCTCAGGTTGGTGACATGCCACCTCGCTGTCACCCCAATGGTCACATCGGCAAATGTGAGTCCCACACTTTCTTCCTAACTTGACCACTGTAAATTGACGATTGTCATGTTAGTTTGGTAGACTTCACTGCACAACCAGTAAGCTACCTCATGTTAACTTTGTTTAAGAAGATGTAAGCCTACGCTTTCTTCTTAAACTAGCCATCATGTACTGACTAGGTTGAGTATATTTGAGGTTTATGATAAGTCTCCTAAAGGCTCATTTCCTCTTTACTACTTTGAGTTGACATAAGTCCCTTAGTGACATTCACTCAGTAATCGCCCTAGGTTAGATTGCACCTGTCGAGCCGAAGACAGACTATCCCGATAATCAATTCCGTAGTAAGAGGATATGAGTCCCCGATGCTTTCTTCCTAGACTGATTGTTGCAAACTAATGAGCACTTTAGGTTGGTTGATGTTTTCTATGCTGATAGTGACTCACCCGGTGGGTACACCACTCTTAATAGATATGAGTCTCCGAGCTTTCTCCTTGAGTTGGACACCAAGTACCTATAGATATTATCTTCTCCAGGGTTTTCGATATAGCCCTTAGCGGCCCCTCCCATGCGGGCTCTCTATTTGGATCACATTCTTTGCGACCCCATTTAGACACTACCCGAGTTACTTTTGGATTGGACAGTCCCCCTTTCCTAGTAGCCACCCTTGTGGTTGGAGAATTTGTTCAGTGGATGCATAGATTCTCCCTTGGTTCAGTAAATCTGAGATAGGTATAGGCTAATATAAGCTCTTTCTCAATGTGATCTCTTGCATACTAATAGGGTCCACGATAAATAAATAATCAAAATAAAAAATAAATTATTCACTTGTGGATTAGGAATTCAAGCTCTCTGTGGCCCCTTTCCCAAGCATGCATCCTATCTTTAGGGCAGTGTCAGCAGAACTCCCTATAGAAATTGCCTGACTACTCTTGAGTAGAGACAAGTCCCCGGGTCGGCACTCTCTCAGTAGTCGCCCTTAGGTCGGGTTCAATCTGTTTTGCCACAAACAGGTTACCCCTACAGTTATTTCACTTTGGAAGATGTAAGTCTACTATGCATTCTTTCTAGCATGATTGTCACAAATCGGCCCTAGGTCGGGTTGACATGTTATCTCACTAATATGTCACCCCAGTGGTATTCTATTCAGAAAGATGTGAGTCCCTGCTTTCTTCCTAAATCAAACGATAGGCACCCCTTTGGTTGGAGTTCTCCCTGGGAAACTACTCCCTTTAGATTGGTAAATCTGAAGTAGGTTAAGGTCAAGCACTTACTTAGTACAGTCCATCACAAACTGATGGGATCCATCAAAATAATTTAAAATGAAATTAACTTTAATTATCTTTGAGCTAATTTAAGTCCCCCTGCGACATTCACTCAGTAGTTAGCCCTAACTCGGATTGACATATTACCTCGCTAATGTTTCACCCCAGCGATCTTTTATTTAGAAAGATGTGAGTCCCCATGCTTTCTTCCCTGAATTAACCCCTGCAAACTGAAAGGTGCCCTTTTGGTTGGATAGCCCTACTATGTGGTTGGTAGACTACCCCTTTGGATTAGTAAATTTGAGCTAAGTCAATGCTGACATGGACCCTACTTAGTACAATCCATCATAAACCAATAGGGTCTATCTCAAAATTCAAAATTTTAAAATCTAAAACAAATCCCTACTAACCTCCCCAATGGATTCAAACTAAACAAACAAAACAAATCCAATCAACTTACCTAGTCGAGTCAAACCAAATTAAACAAATTAAGTAAATCTGCTTCTCCTTAGTGAGATGCAAATCTTTCCAATTCTCCTAGTGGAATCAACTCAATCCAACCCGAACTTGCTCCCCTAGTTGAGAGTTCACATTTTCATCCCTAGCGAATCCTGAATTCTAATCCCGGATTTCACAATCTCTCATCCCTAGTGGATGACTAGAACTTTCTCCCTTAGTGTAGAGTTCACATTTTTATCCCCAGTGGAGCACCAAATTATAAATCAACAAATTAAATCAATTTTCTCCCCAATGAGATGCAAATCAAATAAAACCCCTCATCCCCCAATGGATGACTTGAACCTGCTTCCTAGTGGAAGGTTCACATACTCAGTCCCTAGTGGATTCCTCCTTCACTTTGTATGTAGGCAGTAGTTGCACTAAACTTTTGATTCTTTCTACACATAAGTTTTGGGAGTAGATCATCTCTATTAGTGCTTGTGATTGTTTGAACATTGTTGATCATCTCGGGCAACACCAATACATGTGGTATGCCTTGTTAGTCACACCACACCTATTAGGCGCCCTTTGTTAACCTCACTTTTGGAGTGAGTTTTCAACTTCTCCATCTAAGACATAAGACTCTTCTAGACATTAAGAGTTCCTTAGTCATAAGACACTTCTGGTGATTACGTGAACACTTAACCTAACCCTAGAGGCTTAGAAGAGTTAGCCATAGGAATAGGTTATGCCTTAGAGGTGTTTGGAGAACTTGCCAACCCAATAGCTTAGATCCAATCCTTGCTTCCCTCCTTCGAGCTCCAAATTCAAATCAAATCTTAAATCAATTTCAACTCAATTAAATTTTCTCAAATCATAAACCAGTACTGAAATCCAAATCATGAATCAAATCCAAATGATTGAAATTCAAAACTCAATTTCAAATCTCAAAATCTTTCCTAAGCCTTTAATTTCATCATATGGACTTAGCTCAAATCAAATCCAAATCACCCCAAACTCAAAAGATTTTCTAATAACAACTTTATATCCTCAATTATATTCACAAATATAAATGAAATATAAATTCAAATGACCAAAATCAATTCAAAACTCAAACTCAAATCTAACCTAAATCCAACCTAAACTCTTCTAAGTCAAATCCTTGAAATCCTTAGAACAAATCCAAATCATTCCAAATTAAAAGGTTTTCTCATAACTCATTTCTATTCTCATTTATATTCACAAATATAAATGAAATATAAATTCAAATAACCAAAATCAATTCAAAACTCAAATCCAAATCCAACTTATTCTCTTTCAAGTCAAATTCTTGAACTTGGCCAAATCATTCTCAAATCAATGCAAACCTTTGGATTGTCTCTTCAAACAATCAATTCTTCAATCACATGTCCAAATATAAACATAAACTTCAATCATCAAACCAAAATTAAACTAACCCAAGTCAAACCTATATTCACCCTTTTGACTTGAAATTGTCAAATGAACCAAAATTCATTTGACTCCAAATCACTTGCAATTGGATTTATATTTCAATCATAAGTTCATATGTGAGTTCAACCAAACTTGAATCAAGCCTTGATCAAGCCAATTGACTCACTTAGGCTCACTTGACCCAAAGTGACCTAAAGCACCTTTTTGAGCCAAATTCTAATCCAACTCAAATTAGATTGAACTAAGCTCATCTAAGCCTCACATTGTGAGCAACAATCATCTTAGGATGATCAATCATTCAAATTGGGTCAAACTAAACCAAACAAACCTTTGACTAAGTCAACACTTAGTGATTGATGAAACCACAAACCTATTGGCCCATTGACCTAGATTGACCTAAAAGTCAAAATGGTTTAAATCTTGATCTAAGCCAAATTGATTTAAACCAATGGGTCAAATTCATTCTAAATCACTTGTTGAACTTGAAAAGCTTCAATTTAACTAGACTAACTTAGCCCAATTGACCATGAACTTAAGGTCAAATCAACTTGAAATCAAACCAAATCAAAATTGATTGAAACCAAAGCTTGCAATACATTTCAAAGGATCAACCAAGCCTAAACCAACCCATGACCTAACCCAATTGGGTCAAATGGGTCAAATTGGTCAACTTAACCCATTTGACCTAAATGAACTCAAATAAACCAAAACCAAATATAAACCAAATTGAACCAAACCAATAATACCCATAGGCTCCAAATGATCATTTTAACTTGACCTAACCCATGGTTTGATCCAATTTGACCAATTGGTCAACCTAAACCAAATTGACCCAACTTGATCGAAATAGGTCAAATTGAACCAATTAAAATCAAATCAACTCCAAATCCATTGAAATTTGGCCCAACCCATTTTTGAATCATATCAAATCTACCCAAATCAAAATCAAGAAAATAACCATTTTACCCCTAGGTCAAAGGGTAACCTATGGACAAATCCACTTGGAATTTAGTTAATTCCTTCTCATGGCCACTTGGCATCCTCCTAGTGGACCACATGGACACTAAGGAGAGTGGTGAACATGACCCAATGGGTTTGGGTCAGCCATGATCCAACCCAAGGCCAAATTAGCCCCTTCAATGGGATTTCTCCACTTGGATCACTCCATACACTCATTTAGCACATGTGCACTCCCTCTCCTTCACTTCTCTTCCAAAATCGAAGCACATGTAATCCCTAACAGCCTAAACAACCTAATGATCAAAATCCTCTCGATCCAAGGAGGGGGAGATATACTCCCCCTCATTCCAACTTAATCTACACACTCTGAATTCGATTGAGTCCTAGGAACTAAAACCAAGCTTCTCTGAGTTTCCCTAAGCATTCCCAAGCTCATTTGAATTTCTCCTTCTCGGTTTATTCAAAGTCGAAATAGGGGAGGCCTAAGGAAATTCCAACTTGCTCAATTCTCCACCAAACCCAAATTCACTTTGCAAGCACCATCAAGGGAGCTAGTTGAGCTCACCCAAAGTGTTTCCCAAGCCTCCAAGCCACAGGAAGGGGGATTTTGAACAAAGCCGCAAGCCATTGAAGGGGAGCTTGTTCAATTTTACAATCCACTACAAATTAGGGATTGAAACTTTTAACAGATCTTCACCTCCACTAGATGAAGCTACCTCCTCCGTTGGAAGTGCCGGTGATAGCCTCCGATGAGGTATGACTCAAAAATGATCCTCCATTGAAAATTGTTTGGTCTTTTGTGATGGGAATTGTAATCCCATTAGATACTAGCCATTGGATATTCTTCCCTACACCTCTTTATGGGGTGGGGTGAATCCTAGCCTAATCAGAGCTTAGGTAAGCCCAAATCAAGCCATGGAGGACGGACTGCCTCTATCTCCCACAGCTTAGGTAGGGATGAATTATGGACCATCCATCTCGCATGTTTTGGATGGACAACCCTGATTAAAATGATTAGATCCATTGATTTAAATCCTTTACAACCACGGGATTAACCTTGGCCATCTAATCCTTGTTCAGACGACATAGGGGAAAGCGAGTTGTACCACCAGCTAACACGATGCACAATGTGACAACTTAAATAACCAATGCCATCCATGCATGGAAAGCATGCGGCATCGGCGATCCGGCGCGAGTTAATTAATTAGGCTATTTAATTATTCAATAATCATAGAAACTTCACAAAATCATAATTAAATGTAGAAAAATCCAAAAAATATAAATAAGGGATCATTTTAAAGGTATTTCAGTGGAGAATCAAATAAATATATTTTTAATTGATTTGGAATAGTGAATTTTCCTTAATTAGGATTTAATTAAAAATTGAATTACCTTAATTACTCCTTAATTACTTCATTAATTAATTTCAAATTTCTCAAACATGTTTAGTAGGATGACTTCTACCTCCCTTAATTTTCTTGAGATTTATTAATGAGTTAATTAGAGAAATTAATTAATGAACCCCTAATCACCCCTTTATATAATTAAGAGTAATTAAGCATATGAACAGTGGTTTAATCCCTTAATTAGATAATTAAATATTATTTAAGTAAGGCGGAGGTTTATGGAATGGGTTTGGGATGTTTTTCCTAAGTTATTCCCTAAACCCCCTTTATTCCTTAATCCAAACATAATTAAGGATTAATCCACTAATGATCTACTTAATTAGTCTAATCAAATTTTCAAAATCAATATGGAGTTAATCAATCTCTTGCTGGGTAGATCCTTAGGTGTTCAAAAGCCTAAGGTAAGTTTAAGAAAATTATATCCAACTCACATGAATGGGATGGTTATGAATGTACTTAATGAAAACCCTTTAGATTAATTAATCAATAATTGTGAGCCAATTGCATTAGGCCCCTTTATTTCTTAGGTGCATTGCTGATTTAATTCCATGTGGTTGCATATCGTATGTTGGCTCATAATTGCTTGAATAGTTATGTTAAAGTGGTGTAGGTAAGGGGTAATTAATGGATTTAAATCACACCTTAACCTAAATAAACATAAAATCAATCAAATTGTTCTAAAAATTAGCTAAACTAATTCACACATGTGGGAAATGGGTTAGGACCAGCAAAATATTTTCACATTTCCTAAGTCAAATCAAATTCAAAACTAAAAATCTCTTTAATAAATTTTGATTCACTTTCAATAATCTTATCTTATAGGAATTTTCCATAGGAATTAATTAGGGAGAATAAAGTCATATGCTTACATCACTTTATTTCTTTCAAAGTATGTTAAATGTTGTATGCCATATGAAATCATGCATTCATATCTTTTGAAAATCAAATTAAATAAAATATTTCCTTTATGTCAAATTACATGTTTTGGCTAAAGTTAAGAATATGAGTGGCTATCACAATTAAATCAAAAACTACTTTCAAAACCTATAAATCAAACATTATAATTGAACTGATGCTCCTTTTAAGTACTTATAAGCTTCCATGTGATTATAGCATAAGATGTGTTATGTGATTTTCTTCTCTTCTCTTAACATGGATTTGGATAAGATTTGCAAAGTGTATAGTTCATTTAAAAAGAACATAACATTTTCTTAAATATATTCCTATGCACTTCTATGTTATGACTTAAGAAGGATCTTCACATTACACATGTAAATCATATAACCAAATCAAACAAAAATCTTATGCATGATTCTTCATCCATTTGTTTCTTTTTGTATGTGCACATATATTTAAGAAAAGTGGTATATTAGTCTGAACATCACGGGGTTGCGGAGCTTTAAGTAGCCCCAAATAGGTCTTGTGCCTTGCACCCCTGGTGTAGAAAATAATGGCGTCGTACTCTCTTATATCTTTCATACATGTAAATGTGCATTCAATTAATGGATAAAAGAGTCTCTCTTTTTTACTTAATAAAATATGCATTCATGGAATATCTAAATTTTCTTAAACAACATCTCTTTGCATTCATCATTAAGGTGTGCTAAGAATTGCATTGCATGTATAGATATGCTTAAGATTATTCATATGCATGGTATACATGGTGGAAAGAAATAAAAGGTTGTGTGTTATGTGATAGTAATTCACCATAATTAATCCTAAGATTTATTTCTTATTGAATAGGTTTATTTAGAGCAAATCTAAACTTAGGGTTAATTAAAACACATAATAAAACATTCACTAAAGAAAAATCACTAATGAATCTACCTTAGAGATTACTTAAGGTAGGGATGAAAGAGAAGTTCTCTTCTCTTTTCTTATCTTTACAACACTTAATAACTAAATGTAGGCTCATTCAAACCAAACCAAATCATCAAATAAAATTGACAAATCAGCTAAATCACTTAAAATGAAACCACCCTTCTAAATTAAATCTCTTATACTTAGAAAATTTTAATATTAAAGCATACCTAAGACATGCCACACAAGCCTTAAATGACACACACATTAGGCTAAGTCACCATTTCTAGCTCTATGTTAGGGTGATGCATCATTCGATGCCTGATTTTGTTTTGCGATGTAATATTTTAGACTGGATGTTAGGGTGTATGTGTATAGAATGGATGGTAGGGCGATCTTAGCCTAATCATGTTTTCTGCAGGGGATTGTGCATAAGGGGCGTTGTACTAAAAATATAAATGATTTTGTCGTGCAAGTTGCTTATACCCTAAGCATAATCCAAACTTGGATATGTGGACTTGGTTACCCATGTGTGGGGTGCTAAGTCCAAATTATTCATATACATGCTTGGGTTGTGTGGTATGTTTAGCTAATCTCTATTTCACAGGTTTAGTTAAATTTATCTTTCCCTTTTTCATGTAATTTTATAATTAAGATTTGGAATGAATGTTATGGGGGATTAGGATGAACATTGGTCAAAAGATCATATCTTATGCACAATTGATGGCTTGGAGCAAACTACATCCCAACCAACCAAAAGAAAGAAAGAAAGAAATGAAGAAATGAAGAAATGAAGAATGAAGACCCCCATAACATGAATTCATTTTAATTACAATTATTCATTTGTAATCCAGTTGTATAAGGGTAGAGCTTATTTTATTTTTATTTTGGGTGGAGCCCAACCACATCGGCCTCTTATTCTTTTTGGGCTAGCTTTAAAAAATTGGTTGATGTTTGTTTAGCTTATGCATTAAGATGGCATATTTTTCTTAGTTTCTTCATTGATTAATGAATGGCCTGGATGCAATTAGGCTCTCAGGAAAAAAAAAATTTTATCCAATTAATCAACCTAAAATTAAAATTAAATAACTCATAACTTCACTTAAAGCCTAGGACATAAATCAAGACAATAAAAGATTCAACCCTTAGGCTGGATATTGTATGTCTCATCATGCATCTTGCTTATGGAGGGCTTCCACCTTTGCGAGAAAATGGCTTGACTTTTGATAGCAATGGTGAAAACACACCTCCTTCTTTCTGATTTTGGCCCATAACCAATTTCTCATGCATTAGGCATATGAAGCTCATAGCCTGTGTCAAATAAATTATCCAAAAATTAAAATAAAACTTAACAAAATTTTCATTAGATTAAGTCATTACTCATGCCCTTCATGATCTAGTCTCTTAGGGAGTGTGTTTAAGGACTTAGTCTCCTTTCTAAATGAACAATAGTCTTGCTATCTTGAAAATCATAAGACTTGCCTACATGTATTAAAATCATAAGAGGAGTTAGTTAGTGGCCACCCTCAAGCGATTGTAAGTCCAACAGACGGGCAGTTTGTCCTCTTTTGTGGAGTTAAACCATATACCCATTTTTGACTTAGTTTTAGGTCATATTTTTTCCCTCATCGAAGCTCCCTAAATTTAGGATCTGAGGTTGCTGTTTTCCTTTGCGGGCTACAAGCATAAATCCTCACCTCTTAGGCATTTTCATGATCTCGTGCGGTGAAATTGTAAGCCCTAGATTTCTAATAAAAATTCAACTCAAATATATAATTCTTATCAAATTTTAAAATCATACATCTAACCATGCATAACATAGAGAAGTGATGACTTAGCCTAATGCGTGTGTAATTTAAGGCTTGTGTTACTTGTCCTAGCTAGGCTTTAAGGTTGGAGTTTTTTAAGTGTGAAAGGTTTAATTTAGATGGTGGTTTCAGTTTAAGTGATTTAGTTGACTTGTCAATTTTGGTTGGTGATTTGATTTTGTTAGCATGAACTTACACTTAGTAACTAAGTGTTATGAAGAGAAGAAAAGAGAGGAGAACTCTCTTTCACCCCTATCTTAAGTGATTTCTAAGGTAAATTGATTGATGAATTTTGTTTTATGAATGGTTTATTATGTGTTTTAATTAACCCTAAGTTTAGATTCGCTCTAAATAGCCCTATTCAATAAGAAAGGAATCTTAAGATTAGTTAGAGGGGATTACTATCACAAAACACACACCTATTCATTTCTTTCCACCATGTATATCATGCATATGTATAATCCTAAGCATATCTATACATGTAATGCAAATCTTAGCACACTTTTGATGATTTAAATTTGGATATCCCATTAATGCATGTCTTTGTTATGTAGAAAAGAGGGATTTTTCATCCATTAACTAAATGCACATCCATATGTATAAAAGTTATAAGTGAGTATGGCACCATTATTTTTTACACCGGGGGCGTAAGGTACAAGACCTACTTAGGGCTACTTAAAGCCTCGCAGCCCCGGGATGTCCAAACTAATATACCACTTTTCTTAGATACATGTAAATGTATAAAATGAACCAAATGGATAAAAAATCATGCAAGAGATTGTACTTGATTTGATTATATGATTTACATGTGTAATATGAAGGTCTTTCCTAAGTCTTAACATAGAGATGCATAAGAATAGATTTAGGCAAGTGTTGTGTTCTTTTCAAATCAACTATACACTTGCAAATCCTATGTGAATCCATGTTAAGAGAAGGAAAGAGAACTTCATAATACACATTTTATGTTATCATCACATGCAAGCTTATAAATATTTATAACTAGCATCACTTCATTTATAATATTTGATTTATATGTTTCAAAAAGATAATTTTTGATTTAATAGTGATAATAGCCACTCATATTCTTAAATTAAGCCAACATATGTAATTTGACATAAAAGGAAATATTTTATTTAATTAATTTTTAAAAGAATTGAATGCATGATTTCATATGGCAAGCAACATTTAACATGATTGGAAAGAAATAAAGGAATGTAAGGATATGACTTCATTCACCCTAATTAATTCCTAAGGACAATCATATAAAATAAGATCATTTAAAATGAGTCAAAATTCTTTAAGGAGATTTTTATCTTTGAATTTGATTTGACTTAGGCAATATGAAAAGGGTTTGCTAGTCCTAATCCATTCCCCCATGCGCAAATTTGTTTGGTTTAATTTATAACAATTAGGTTGATTTTATATTTTGATTAGGTTAAGGTATGAGTTAATCCATTAATTACCCTTACCTATACCACTTTAACATAATTATCCAAGTAATTATGAGCCAACATATGATATGCAATCACATGGAAATTACATCAATAATACACCTAAGAAATGAAGGGATCTAATGCAATTGACTCACAATTATTGGCTAATTAAGCTAAAGTGTTTGATTAAGTACTTTTATAATCCTCCAACACATGTAATTTGATTATAATTTCCTTTGGAATTCTCTTAGATTATTAAACACCTAAGAATCTACCCAAGAATTGAATGATTGAGTTCTAGAATAATTTAGTTTTGAGTTTGATTAATTAAGCTATTTAAAAGGTAATTAAGCCATTAATTAGTTGCAAGTTGATTAAGTGTTATCCAAACGAAATAAACTTGGGAAAAGATTAGAAAAGAGGTCATAATCTCATCCCTTATGTCCATTCACTGTTTCATAATAATTAGCAAGTTTAATTAATGAATTCATCATTGTTTAACATGCTAATTAATCATTTAATTAATTGAGAGTGATTAAGAATGAAGCTAGCAATTCCCCTAATTAATTAAACAATAAATTCCAAGAAAATCATGGGAGGCAGAGATCATCCCACTAATCAATCTCTAAAAGTTTGGAATTAATTGCTGAAGAAATTAGTGAGTAATTAGCTTAATTAAATTTCTAATAAAACTCAAATTGAGTAAAAATCATTATTCAAAATTAATTAATTTTATTTTTCAATTATTATCCTCTAAATTATCTTTAAAATGAGTGTTTATTTATATTTTTTTAGATTTTTCTACAATTAATTATGAATTTTACAAATTTTACCATTAAATTGAATTAATTAAGCGTAATTAAACCCCTAATCTCGTATGTGTGCTACGGCGCTTTCCATGTGGTGGCGATTGGTTATTTAGTTATCACATTTAAGTTGGCAGACGCGCTCTTCTCGTGGCGTCGTCTAAGATCGATGATTGAGATTAATCCTGCAATTTAGGAAGGAATTACAATGGATCTAGCGTGATCGATCATCGTCCATTCCAATCACATGGAACATATGGCATATGATCTCCTTCCGCACGATGAGACAAACCGTTCATCTTTCCTCATTCAATTTGAGCTCGAGCTCGGATTGGGATTAAAATGATCCCACACCTTTGAAAGGAGGGGGTGCACATCCAACAGTCAAAATTGCATGGGATGACAACTCCCTTAAAAATGGACAAACTAAATTTTCCTATAAATGTGGTTTCAAGCAATTACCTCACCGGAGGCTATCACCGATGCATCCAATGGAGGATGTAGCTTCGTCTAGAAGAGACGAAGCCCTGTTGAAAAAATCTAGTCTTGATTTGAAGTGGTTTGCTCGGTTGACCAAGCTTCTCTTCAATGGTGATCGACCTTGATCAAATCTTCCCATTGCTTGGAGACTTGGGAAATGATTCAATTGAGCTCGATGAGCTCCAAGGATGGTGTGTGCAAAGTTAATTTGATTTTGGTTAAGAATTGAATGAGTTGGATTTGGAGTTCACCTCACCTATTTCGGCTTTGAGTAAAACCATAAATGGGAAATGAGGGAGCTCAGGAATGGCTTGAAACAGCTTGGGGAGGCTTTGATTCAACCTCCCAAGCTCTGAGGAATGGATTTTGCTGAGGGAGGAGAATGAGGGGGGGGGAGGGAGTATAACTACCCCTCCTTGGATCGGAGGAGTGGGCGATTTGTCATTTTAGCACAATGGCTTGGATTGAAGGCATGGTTTGAGCTGCAAAATATCCCACAAGGGTCATTTTGGGCAAAGGAGTGAGGGAGAGTGGCTGCCCATTTGAGTGGTGAGTGGATTTGGTGATCCAAGTGTTCAAATGTGATTGGGGAGGTCAGTTTAGCCTTGCCATGGATGACCCAAGCTCATTGGGTCATGTTCACCACCTTCCTTGTCTGCCCATGTGGACCAATAGAAGGATGGCCTTGAGAAAGAAATGGTCAAATTCCAAGTGAATTTGGTCATAGGATACCCTTTGACCTAAAGGCAAAGTGGTCATTTGGCTATGAGTTTGATTTGGACAGATTTGAAATGATTCAAAAATGGGTTGGGCCAAATTATAAGTGATTTGGAGTTCATTTGATTTGATTTGGTTCAAATAGACCCATTTAGGTCAAGTTGGGTCAAATTAGTTAGGTTGACCAATTGGTCAAATTTATGGATTAGGTCGAGTTTAAATGATCATTTGGAGCTATGGGTATCATTGGTTTGGTTCAATTTGGTTTATATTTGGTTTTGGTTCATTTAGGTTCATTTGGGTCAAATTAAATTCAAGTGGACATTTATTTGACCCATTTGGGTTAGGTAATGGGTTGGTTTAGGTTTGGTTGATCATTTGAAATGTATTGCAAGCTTTGGTTTCAATCAAATTTGATTGGTTCAATTTCAAGTTGATTTGACCTAGGTGGGTTTTTCATGGTCATGGGCTAAATTGGTCAATTGAAGCTTTGGTAAATTTCAACAATCAATTTGGAATGAATTTGACCCATTGGTTGCAATCAATTTGTCTTAGATCAAGATTTGACTCATTTTAGCTTTTTAGGTCAATTTGGGTCAACTTAGGTCAAGTGGCCAATTAGGCTTAGTTTGGCTCAATTTATGGCTTAGTCATGTTCAATCATTGATCATGAATGAGTTTGGGTCAATGATTTCAATCAATAATGGCATATGATGGATTTTGGCTAGTTTGGCTTTCATTTGGGCTAAGTGTTGACTTGGTCAAAGGCTAGGTTTGACTTGGTTTGACCCAATTTAAGTGATTTATCATTTTAGGATGATTGTTGATCACAATGTGAGGCTTAGATAGTTCAATCCAATTTGGGTTGGATTAGAATTTGGCTCAGAAAGTTCCTTTCGATCACTTTGGGTCAAGTGAGCCTAAATGGGTCAATTGGCTTGATTAAGGCTTGATTCAAGTTTGGTTGAACTCACATATGGACTTGTGATGAAATTATAAATCCAATTACAAGTGGTTTGGAGTCAAATGGGTTTTGGTTCATTTAATAATTTCAAGTCAAAAGGATGAACATGGGTTTGACTTTAGTTAGTTTAATTTTGGCTTAGTGATTGTAGTTTATGTTTATATTTGGGCATGTGATTGAAGGAGTGATTGTTTGAAGAGAAAATCCAAGAGTTTGGATTGATTTGAGAATGATTTGGCTAAATCCAAGAAATTGGCTTAAAGGATATAAGTTGGATTTTGGTATAATTTTGGGTTTAGTTTTGGTTTTGAATTTATACATCATTTATATTTGTGAATATAAATGAAGATATAAATGGGTTATGAGAAAATCATTTGAGTTTGGAGTGATTTGATTGTGAATTTAACTAAGGTAGATCAAAAAGTTTAAAAAAGTGGTTTTGATTTGGTTTGATTTATATTCATTTGATTTGGATGATTTGGATGCCAATTTCATTCATAGTTGTGACTACAAATGATGGAATAAGTGATTATAAAGAAATCACTTGGCTTTGGGTTGATTTGAAGGGTTTGGCTAAGCTTATGGATGTGATTCGTAAGGCTTAGGAAGGTTTTAGATTTGGAATTGATTCATGATTTCGATTTTGGAATTTGAATTTGGTTTTGAATTTGAGGTTTGGTTTGAAAGAAGGAAGCAAGGATTGGGCTCAAGCTATAGGGTAGGCAAGTCTCCCTAAATCCCTAAGGCAGAACTTATTCCTATGGCTAACTCTTCTAAGTCTCTAGGGTTAGGTTAAATATTTACCTAATCACTATAAGTATCTTAAGAATAAAGAACTCTTCTAGAGGAGTCTTATGTCTAAGATGGAGAAGTTGAAAGCTCACTCCAAAAGTGAGGTCAACAAAGGGCTTGTGGTGTGAAAGCATATCGCTATATTGGTGTTGAGATGGACCACAGTAAAGGCCATGTTGGCCTTGGCCTACATCAATTTAACAATCCAAAGGGGTAGTCTACCATATAGTAAGACTATCCAACAAAAGGGGTTGATTTTTGTACAATAGTTGTACTAGGAAAGCATAGCAGACTTATATCTTCCAAAGTAGGGATATTCTTTGGGGTGATCTAGGCACAATGGGACTACCTACTAAGTGAAAGCCTGGGACTTAAATCAGCAAAGATAGTCAAAATTAATTTTATTTTAATTATATTTGATGGATCTCGTTGGTTTACGATGGATCGCAAAGAGTAGGGGTCGTGTTGGCCTTGGCCTAACTCAGATTTATCAATCCAAAAGGAGTAGTTTCCCGGCATAAGGGGAGAACTATCCATCCAAAGGGGTACCTTTTGATTTGCAGCGGTCAATTCAAGGAAGAAAGCATGGGGACTCACATCTTCCTAAATAAAAGATTGCTAGGGCGACGCATTAGGAAGGTAACATGTCAACAACTGACTTGCCGTCGGTTCATGTCTGCTAGAAAGAATGCGTAGAGACTTACATCTTTGAGCGAAATGACGCCAACTATTTTGGCAAATAGATTAAACGACCTGGGACTTATCTCGGACTCAAGTGTAGTTAGACAATTCCTATAGGGTGTTTTGCTGACACTGCCATAAGATAGGATGCCTACTTAGGAAAAGGGCCACTGGAGGCTTGAATTCTTAATCCACAAGCAAATAAATTTGTTTGTTTGTTTATCGTGGACGTTGTTGGTTTGAGGGATCTGCGAGAAGGAGCTTATATTTAGACCTATCTCATTCTATTCTAAGGGAGAATTTGTGCATCCACTGAATAAATTCTCCAACCACAGAGGTGGCTACTAGGAAAGGGGGACTGTCTAATCCAAGAATAGCCCAGGTAGTGTCTAAATGGGGTTGAAAAGGACATAATCGAAGTAGAGTGCCCGCAGGAAAGGGGCCACTAAGGGCTTTATCCAAAACCCTAAAGAAGATAATGTCTATAGGTATTTGGTGGCTGACTCAAGGAGAAAGCATGGGGACTCATATCTGCCAAGAGTGGTGTATCCCAGTGAGTCTTGTTAGCATAGTGAACATCAACCAACTTAAGGTGCCCATCGGTTTGCAGCAATCACCCTAGGAAGAAAGCATCGGGGACTCACATCCTCCTATAGTAGAATTGATGCCAGATAGTGCTCGGGTGTGTTATCGACTTAGGGGACTCTTGAGTGAATGCTACTGGGGGACTTATATCAACTCAAAAGTAGTCGAGAGGAAAGGATCCATTGGGAGACTTATCTTAAGCCTCAAATATACTCGACCTAGTCAGTGCATGATGGCTAGTTCAAGAAGAAAGCATTTAGGCTTACATCCTCTTAAATAAAGTCAACATGAGGTAGCTTACTGGCTGCGCACTGAGGTTTACCAAACTAATAAGGCTCTCATTGAATTGTAATGGTAAAGTTAGGAAGAAAGCATGGGGAATCACATTTGCCAGACAAGTGACCACTGGGGTGACACACTAGCAAGGTAACATGTCAGTTCGACCTATAGAAGCTAATGAGTGAGTGCCACAGGGGGTTTGCTCCCACATCAAAATAGCAGATAAAAGATATATGTTTTGTTTGTGTTTGTGTTAAGGAGACGATGATCTTTGCTTGGGTTTTCTTACACCTATTCTAAATATGCATAAGAGTTAATAAAATGGTGCCATGAATGGCAGTTGTGATCCCACAGAGAAAGGATGTCGCTTGGGTTCTCTTAAAACTGTCCCTAGAAATAGGATGCCTCTTGGGTTCTCTTACACCTACTCTAGTAGTGTCAGGAAATCGTATTTAATTTATGTTTGTGTTGTGATAGAAGGATAGGATGCCTCTTGGGTATACCTACCCTAGATACATGGATTCACAAACAAGGAAACAATGCTTCAAATGAAGAGAATATTTTTGATGAATTGGAATGAAATTTTTTTTTGATAATTGTTTTCAAACATGATTTTATGGATAGTATTTCTTTAAATAGAGCCCATTGATTGGAAGCGTGTTCCCCTCTTAATAAGTTGATAAGATCTTCCATGGAAAGCCTTCTCTATGATAAAAGGGCCTTTTCATGGGGGTTCAAACTTGCCTCCCATCTTTCAACGGGCAACAATGGGTCTCCTTAGAACAAAAATAAGCTCTCATACTTGAAAAGCTCTAGGGAGGACTTGTGAGCTTGAATCATCTTGGCTTTGTACAACTCGAGATTCCGGCTCGTAGGCATCTCCTCCAAACCTTCTAGCTCTTCTAACCAATCTAGCGTTCTACTCAGATTTTACTACCCATTGCTATAGTGATGGGAGCTAAACTTCTAATGGTAGAGCGACCTCACTCCTAAGGAAGCGGGGGTAGATCGTTGGAGTTCTATATAGTATGCCCACAAGGCATCAACTACTACTCATGCCATTGTCGCTTATTATCATCAAGTATTTTCTTTAGTATCTGGATGAGAGTTTTATTGAATGCTAGGCCATTCTCTAGAATAGTAGAGTATTTGAGTATTTGCAATCTATCTCTGTGTTGATCTTGGTGCTCTTAAATGTAGTATGATTATGATATAATTCATCAAAGCACCTGATATGGTTTTGAAGAATTGGAGCACATGCTGTAACCTCTAGTGGGATTGCCTCGAAAAGTAAAGTGGCTAGAATGAATTGATGACCATTAGAAGAAGCGGGATTAATCACCCACTATGTCGATCAACACTCATGGCCAGCCAATGTAGGTGTAGAATGTTGGGTGGTTGCAAGACACCGATGGAATCTAGCAACATCCATGATCTGTAATCATCAATAGTAGTATCCTATTCTCTTGACCTTTGCCACATAGACTAAATATATCTCGGTCATGATCTTATGGGCTTCGTGTTTGTCTATAACCATATTTGATCGAAAAGACCATCTAAGGTGCCATCCGAGCATAGGAGAGCTCTGTTTTTATCTAATTGGCTTGTGATTTCTCTTGATGTAGTTTTCACGTGTTCAAGTAATCTATGAATGGTTGCCTCCAATCCAGCTCCTCGTATTTTTTGACAATGATAACCTCCCCTTCAAGAGAGAGCCTCTCGACGAGTTTTGCATCAATAAGGGATAGGACTTGTTTATTTTGGACCCTCATTAGAATGGACTCATCTTTCGGACATGCCAACTCCTTTTTGAGTTTGGCCAAAGCATCTGCTACTACGTTCTCTCCTCGAGGAACCTTGTAGTTGGTGACCTCAGGGATTTGGGCCAACAACTTTATGATGTACTCATGGTAGTGACGAAGCATAGGTTTTAGAACCTTATAGGACCTAGCAATCTAGTTGTTGACCAATTGAGAATCCTCATAGATGTCGATGCTTTTGACACGCACTTTAATAGCAAACTCCAGACCGGCAATCAAAGCCTCATACTCAGCTTTGTTGTTCGTGCATGGATTGGAGAGATAGTAGGAGAATCTCATCACATCGCGTGGAGTTAAAAGATGATTCCTACCCCTTCCTTTCCTAGAAGCTTAGATCATTGTTCTTCTCCTTTTTGAAAGTAAGCCGCACCATTGAAATACAACTCCCAGCGACAAATGCTAGTGTCCCCTAAGTTCATGATTTGTTCATTGCGAAGGTCATCACTAAGTGTGAAATCAATAGGAAGACGGTGTGGTGCTAAGAAATTCCCTAGTGCCTATCCTTTCATCGCATGGAGGGGTACAAATGGAATATCAAACTATGAGAGAATCATGGACCAACGTGTTAACTATCCGATAACGTGCCATTGTTGTCATTGTTGTCTCATTTTAGAATGAGCTCTCAACCTCTCTATCTTAGACATAGGACTCCTCTTAGAAATTAAGTGTTCCTTAGTCTTAAGACACTTCTGATGATTAGGTGAACACTTAACCTATCCTTAGAGACTTAGAAGAGTTATCCATAGGAATAGGTCATGCCTTAGTGGTGTTAGGAAAACTTGCCTACCCTATAGCTTGAACCAAATCCTCACTTTCTTCAAGTCAAACTCCAAAGCCAAACCAACTTCAAACTAAAATCAATTCTTAAATTGATTTTCTAAAATCCAAATCAAATTCGAACCAACTTTAAACTCAAATCAATTCCAACATAATTGATTTTCTCAAATCCAAATCAAATTCAGAATCAACTACAAATCCAAATCAACTTCAAATCCAAATCTTCAATTCAAATCAAATCTCCTCAATTCCAACTTAATTGATTTTCTCAAATAAATCAATTCCAATAGATTTTCTCAAATCATGAATTAATTCCAAATGATTGAAACCTATGATTGAATTCCAAATTCTAAAATCTTTCCTAAGTCTCTTTGATCCCATCTTATGAACTTAGCTCAAATCAAATCCGAATCAATTCAAACTCAAAAGATTTTCTCATAACCCATTTGTATTCTCATTCATATTCATAAATAGAAATGAAATATAAATTCAAATAACCAAAACTAAATTCAAAAGTCAAATCCAAATTCAACCAAAATTCAACATAAGCCTTTCAAGTCAAATTCTAGAACTTATCCAAATCAAACTCAAATCAAGCTAAACCCTTGATTTTTCTTCATGATTCAATCAATCCTTCAATCATGAAACCAAATATAAACATAAATTCAATCATCAAACCAAAACTAAATTCAAAAATCAAACTCAAGTCATGTTCACCTTTGAACTTGAAATAATTAAATGAATCAAAACCCATTTGACTCCAAATCACCGCAAATGGATTTATATTTCAATCATAAGTCCATATGTGAGTTCAACCAAACTTGAATCAAGCCTTGATCAAATCAATTGACCCACTTAGGCTCACTTGACCCAAAGTGACTTAAAGTACCCCCTATGAGTTAATTTTAATCCTACGTAAATTGGATTGAACTAAGCCCACCTAAGCCTCACATTGTGAGCAACATCTTGAGATGATCAATCACTCAAATTGAGTTAAATTAAGTCAAACCTGGGGTTGACCCAACACTTAGCCAAAATGAAACCTAAACTAGCCAAAATTCACCATAGGCCAAATTGATTGAAACCATTGATCAAAACCAATTCATGATCAATGTTTGAACTTCACCAAGTCATCATTTGAGCCTAACCTAGCCAAATGGCCACTTAACTTATTGGCCCAACTTGACCTAAAAGTCAAAATGTGTCAAATCTTGACCAAATTAATTGCAATGGGTCAAATTCATTCTAAATCACTTATAAAACTTGATCGAAGCCTCAATTGGCCAACTAGACCCAACCAAGCCCAATTGACCATGAGCCCAACTTGACCTAAAAGGTTAAATTGAGACAAAATCAAATCAAACCAAAATTGATTGAAACCGAAGCTTGCAACAAATTTCAAATGACCAAAACCAAACCTAAACCAACCTAACGATTAGGTCAAATGGGTCAATGGTCAACTTGGCCCATTTGACCTAAATGAAATCAAATGAACCAAAACCAAATATAAACCAAATTGAACCAAACCAATGATGCCAACACATTTCAAATAGTCATATGAACTTGACCCAACCCTTGGTTTGACCAATTGTCAACTTGACCCAAGTTTACCCATTTTACCTAAATAGGTCAACATGAGCCAAATGACTTCAAATTAACTCCAAATTCTTTGAAATTTGGTCCAACCAAATTTTAAACTATTCTAAA
This sequence comes from Cymbidium sinense, assembly GCA_021442155.1. NCBI lineage: Eukaryota > Viridiplantae > Streptophyta > Magnoliopsida > Asparagales > Orchidaceae > Cymbidium > Cymbidium sinense. The sequence continues at coordinate 155,436,072 of CM038219.1, read as the reverse complement.
TCTGCCCAAAGTGAAATCAAAGCCAAATGACCACTTCACCCTTAGGTCAAGGGGTAACCCATGGCCACTTGGAAGTTGGTTATATCCTCTTCATGTTCAATTGACACCCTCTTAGTGGACCAAGTGGACACTAGTGAGTGTGGTGCACATGACCCAATGGGTTTAGGTTAGCCTAACCCAACCCAAGGCCAAAACTGACCACCCCACCCAAAATGAGCACATGTGAATCACTACTCCACCTCATTTGGCACATGTAAACTTCTCCACTACCTCCCTCTGGCCTAACCAAACCACATGGTGTTCAAAATAGCCTAACCAACTCAATTCATAGGATCAATTTGATCAAAATGTCAAAGCCATGCTCAATTTTTTGATCCTTCTAGGGGGAGATATACTCCCCCTAATTTCATTTCATTTTCATTCTCTTGCATTCGATTGAGTGATAGGAAGCCAGAGCAAGCATTCCCAAGCCTCTCCAAGCATCCTCAAGCCATTTGGATTTCTCTATTTTTGGTTTTCCTTAAGCCAAAAATAGGGGAGCTCAAGGTAATTTCAATCTCATTCAATTCTCCACTAGAGCTCAATTCCTTCTTCAAGCACCTTGAGGGGACCCAATCGAGCTCACCCAAGTCTTCATCCAAAGGCATGGGAAGGGAGAGTTTGATCAAGGCCATAAGAAATTGAAGCCCACCTTGGTTTATAGGAAGATCAACTCAACCTCAAGCTTTCAAACCTTCAATAGAGTTTCATCTCCACTAGACGGCTACCTGATGGTTGAGGCGTGTTGGGAGTTCTTGGTCCTTGAGTCTTTTTTTTGACTATTGGATCCTTGCATGATGATGGTGTGAGTTAAGTTTGAAATAAATTGAGCTCGATCAAGCCAAAGGGTGGGCGGCCCTCTCCCACAGTCGAGCTCAGGGACAGATCATGGACCGTCCATCTACGCATTTTGGATGGATGGTCCTTATTATCTACATTGGATCCTTCATTTTATCCCTTAAGAATCATGGGCTTAATCCTGACCATCCGATCTTTGATCAGAAGGTCAAGGACAAAGCGCGTAGCTTCATCGGCTGATGCGACATTGGCTGTGACAACTTAAATAACCAATCCCATCACGCCATGTGGAAAGTGTGCACCGCGTCAGTGGCCCACGTGGTACTGATGGGATTAGTTATATAATTAGCATTTTGATTAATCCTTAATGATAGAAACTTCAAAATTACATAACTAAATGTATAAAATTCAAAAAAAATACAAAATAAAATGCATTTTGAAGATAATTCAAAGGGGAATTCATTAAAATTATTTCCAATTGATTTTGAACAATGAATTTTCCTTAATTAGGATTTTATTAAAAATTTAATAACCATAATTACTCTGTAATTACTCCATTAATTGATTCCAAGTTTCTCATATGTATTTAGTGGGATGACCTCTCCCTCTCCTAATTTTCTTGGAATTTGTTGATGAGTTAATTAGGGAAATAAATTAATGAATTCTTAATCACTCTCTTAATGTAATTAAGCTTAATTAAGCATATGGATAGTAGTTTAATCCCTTGATTAAGTTAATTAAACTTTGTTTAAGTGAAGAGGAGGTTTATGGAATGGGTTTGGGGTATTTTCCCCAAGTCATTCCCTAAACCCCTTTCCTTCCTTAATCTAAATTTAATTAAGAGCTAATCCACTAATGACCTACTTAATTAACTTGATATAACTTTTAAAATATTCTAGAACTCTATCATTGCCTTCTTGGGTAAATGGTTAGGTGTTCAATAACTTAAGTAGCTTAAGGAAATCATATCTAACCCATATGTGTGGAAAGGGTTATGAAAGTACTTAAATTAAACCCTTTAGCTTAATTAATCATTAATTATGAGACAAATGCATTAGGCCCCTTTCTTTCTTAGGTGCATTGATTTAAATTCCTTATGGTTTTATATCATACATTGGCTCATAATTATTTGGTTAAATATGTTTTAAGTGTTGTAGGTAAGGGGTAATTAATGAACTTAAAGAAAACCTTAACCTAAGTAAACATAAAATCCATTTAAGGATTCTAAAAATAAAACTAAAATAATATACACATGTGATAGATGGGTTAGGACCAGCAAACCTTCTCACATTTCCTAAAATTCAAATCAAACTCAAAACCAAATCAAAATTTCCTTAAACTAACTTTGATTCACTTTAAATAATCTTATTCCATAGGATTGTCTTTAGGAATTAATTAGGGTGAATGAATTTACATGCTTTCATCACTTCATTTCTTTCCTAGCATGCTAAGTGTGTATGTCATATGAAAATCATGCATTCATGTCTTTTGAAAAATCAAATTAAAATGAAATGTTTCCTTTATGTCAAATTGCATATTTTGGCTAAAGTAAGAACATGAATGGCTATTATAACTACTAAATCCAAAACAATTTTCCAAACTTAGAAATCAAATATTACAAATGAAAAATGTACTATTTATACGTACTCATAAATTGGCATGTGAATAGCATGAAATGTGTTATGTGATTTTCGTTCTCTTTTCTTAGTATCGGTTTATATAGGATTTGCAAGGTGTACAGTTCATTTGAAAAGGACATAACACTTGCTTAAATCCATTCCTACACACTCATATGTCATGGTTTAAGAAGGAATTCCACATCACACATGTAAACTAAACAATCAAACAAACATAAACTTTTTTGATTCTCTTTCCCCCATTTCTTTTTTTTGTACATGCACATGTATTTAAGAAAAGTGGTATATTAGTCTGGACACCCCGTGATTACGAGCCATTAAGTAGCCCTGAGTAGGTCTTGCACCTTACACTCCTGGTGTAAATAATGGTGCCAAACTCACTTATGTCTTTCATACTTGTAAATGTACATATGAAAATGGATAAAAGAACCTCTCTTTTTCTACTTAACCAAATCATGCATCATGAAGCATCTAAATTATTTTAAGTAACATCCCTTAGCATTCATCATTAAGGTGTGCTAAACATTTGCATGTATAGATATGCTTAGGGTCCATCTATATGCATGTTGCACATGTTGGGAAAGAAATAAAGTGTTGTGTGTTTTGTGATAGTAATTCACTTTACTTAATCTTAAAATGTCTTTCTCTTTGAATAGGTTTGTTTAGAGTCATACTAAACTTAGGATTAATTAAAACACATAATAAAACATTCACTAAACAAAGAGTCATTAATGAATCCACCATAGAAATTACTTAAGGTAAGGAGGAAAGAGAAGTTCTCTTCTCTTTTTCTTTCTTTACAACACTTAATAATTTAAGTGTAGGTTTATTAAAACCAAATCAAAATCATGAAATAAAACTTAACCAAATCAACTAAACCACTTAATTGAAACCACCCTCTAAGTTGAACATTTTCATACTTAGAAAATCTAAACATTAAAGCCTAACTAGACATACCACACAAACCTTGTAAGGCGCACACATTAGGCTAAGTCATCACTTCTAGCCCTATGTTAGGGTGGTGCATAGTTTGATGTTCACTTTTATTTTTGATATGGTGTTTTTAACTGGATGTTAGGGTGTATGTCCATAGGTTGAATGGTAGGATGATCTTAGTCTAATCATTATCTTCTATAGGGGATCGTGCTTAAGGAGCATTATAATAAAAATAAAACTATTTTGTTGTGCAGGTTGCTTATACCCCTAAGCATAATCCAAAATAGGCCAGGTGGACTTGGTTACCCATGTGTGGGGTGTTAAGTCTAATACATTCTTGGGATGTATTGATTGTTTAGCTAATCTCTATTTTGCAACCTTTAGATAAATTTACCTTTCCCATTTTCATGTAATTTTGCAATTAGGATTTGGAATGATTGTTATGAGGGATTAAGATGAACATTGGTCATAAGATCATGTCTTATGTACCATGTGAAGCTTTAAAACAAACCACATTCTAACCAAGTCAAAAGGAAGAAAGAACCTAATGAAGAATTAAGAATTAAACATGAATTCAATTTTGTAATTAATTCATTTGTAATTAGTTGTATAAGGGTAGAGCTCACCAATTTATTTTGGGTTTGTGTGGTGGAGCCACAAAAGGCATTTTATTCTTTTACACTAGTTTTATAAATTGATTGATGTTTGTTTAGCTTGTGCATTAAGGTGGCATGTTTTCCTTATTTCTTCCTTGCTTTGATGTATGGCCAGGATGACGATTAGGCTCTTAGGAAAAAAAATTTATATCCAACTAATCAACTCAAAATTAAAAATTAAATAACTAATTAAGTCACCTAAAGCTTAGGCTATAAAGAAAGATAAAAGATTTAGCAACACCCTTAGCTGGATGTTGTATTTTATTTCTCACATCATGCATAAAAAGTATATTATTTCACTTTTGATTTGGAGGGCTTCCACCTTTTCCAGAGACCTTTGAGAGCCATGGTGGAAACACACCTCCTTTCTTACTAATTTTGGCCTATAATCTAATTTCTCATGCATTAGGCATATGAATCCTAAATCCTGTGTCAAATTGATTGTCAAAAATAAAAATAAAACATAATAAAAAATTTGCATTAGATTTAAGTCATTAATCATGCCCTACATGATCTAAGTCTCTTAGGGAGTGTGTTTAAGGACTTAGTCTCTTTCAAAATAAATAACAGCTTAACTATCTTGCAAAAGTATATGACTTGCCTACATGTATTTAAAATTATAGGAGGAGTTAGTTGGGGGCCACCCCCAGGCGATTGTAAGTCCAAATAGTCAGGTGATTTATCCTCTCTTGTGGAGGTAAACCAAATACCCATTTTTTCCTTAGATTTAGGTCATGCTTTTGCCCTCGCCAAAGCTCCCTAGATTTAGGTTCAGAGGTTGCTACTTCCTTTTTTGCGGCTCAGCATAAATCCTCACCTCTTATGCATTTCCATGATCTTGTGTCATGGAATTATAATTTCTAATAACAATTCAACTCAAAATAAATAATTCCCTTCAAACTTCAAAAATATAAAGCCCAACCATAAAATAGTTTGGGATGCTTACTAAGCTTCTTGATATCATAAGCATCCCCAATTTGTCTTCCTTTGGCTTTGATAATAACTCCCTCCTCTTGATCAATCCCACTTGATCTTTCAAAAATAAACCAATTGATTGATAATCCTATCTTTGAAATCTTTGGAGACAATGATCATTTACCATAATCAAGAGTATTCTTAAGGTATCATGTTCCTTAGGATGTAATTAACTATGGGGGCTTGCCTCCATAGGGAACTTAATGAACCTAGTTTAAAATAAACCTTGCTTTACTTTTCCATGTAAAGAAGGGAAAGAATCTCTTGTACATACGAAGACCCATAGTCCTTAGGAGTCCTTATTCAGGTGATTAGGTCCATTATAGGGTGGTGACTTCTATCTTTCGAGATAGTACATCTTTCCTCAATGTCATACCCGATCACCCTAATAAATATCTAGATCATGTTCCCGATATCATAATCATCCTTCCAAAAGCAATAAATCACACACAAAAACTTCATCTTTGAAACATAAAACAAAATTGATTTCCCTTTTTACATACCCAAATTTGTTAAATGGAAATCTATTTTGCAAAAATCACAAAAAATCAAACACATTTGGATTCTTTATTTAGCATACCCAAATTTACTAAGTAAAGATCCTCTTTTTAAAAATCAAAACAAAAACAAAACACATTTGAATTCTTTATTTAGCATACCCAAATTTACTAACTAAACATCCACTTTTCAAAAAATCAAAAAAAAAAATAAAACACTTGGACTTTATTTAGCTTACCCAAATTTGCCAAAGATCCACTTTCCAAAAAATCTAAACAAAATCAAACACACGTGGACTTTATTCAGCATACCCAAATTTGCTAAGTAAAGATCCTCTTCCCAAAATCAAATTTAAATTTGGACTTTATATAGCATACACAAATTTGCTAAGTAAAGATTCCATTTCCAAAATCACACATGATTCACTTCATAAGTAAACAAACAAAAGAAAAAAAATTATTTCAAACACCTCACCTAACATACCCAAATTTGGTAAGTGAGTAAATTTCAAACATCAAAACCAAACACAAAATCATTTGACCGTTTACTTTAACATACTCAAATTTGTTAAATGAAGGGTAAATAAAATTTAAATATCAATTAATGGAAGCATCAAAAGTCTCTCCAAAATGTTTAAACCCCATTCAACATACCCAAATTTGTTGAATGGGGGTTCTACACTTAAATCAAATTCTAGGTCTATCCTCCGGAAATTTAAAATATCTCCAATATTTGGAACCCCATTTAGCATGCCTAAATTTGTTAAATGAGGGTTCCAATCCAGCAATCAAATCAAGTTAACAATTCAAATCAACAATATTCGAGTAAAGGCCTATGTGGTTCTCTTTCCAACAACACAGAGATTCCAGTCCTCACGATCGTTAGTGGAGAGGAGGTAGAAGGTAAGAAGCCACTTCCCCAGCTTGACCTATAGTCTGATTCTGAGTTTCCCTCACCAAAGGAGAAAGGCCATAAAAGTTCCTTCAAGAGCCAAGAATATGATTAATAAGGATTTTTGAGTATATCTTATCCATTCCAGATAAGTATGACTCAAATAACTTGAATCCTAATTCCCAAAAGAAGATAACTCTCAAAATGATAATCACAATAATGATCATCATCCATAAAATAGCGGTATTGATGGACTTGATGTCTTCAAAGATTCCAACTCGAGTAGAAATACTCCCATTCTAAAACTTTTGAGGTGTCACTATCAACAAAGAGTTAGAGCCATCAAATCCAATAGAAGAAATTTTGGGCACTATAAAAGAGTAGGTAGATATCAATTCTACCTTAGAAGCCAATTATTGCAGCGACAGGATCTTACCACTTTGATCAATACCATAGGAAGAAGCAAACCAGTTGTTGGAAATAATTAAATTCTAAATTCTTCTTAAAATACACCTTACAATCCAAAATAAGAACACCAAACTATTCTGAAGGTTTATCTTAAGATCTCAAGCTATTTTGGAAGGTTGCCCACTAATCTAAATAATGAGCACATCTTCACCTTTTCTAAAGAGAAAGAGAAGTGTTGGTTAGAGCTTAACCTAATTCTTCTTTGCTCAGTTAATGGCAATCTCCTCAAGTCATACTCAACATAGAACATCTTAGGGAAAAGAAAGACAAGCAATCTCCTCCAAAGAACACAATATAAACCAAGACTCAAAAGAAAAAGAAAAATTAAATAAAATAAAAAGAGAAAAGAGAAAAGAAAATGAAACGAAAAGAGAAAGGAAAGAAGAAAAAGAGAAAAGGCAGAGCACCAATAATGCACATTGATTTGGTATCCAAAAGATGAATCATGTGTATGAGGTGTAAATAAATAAAAAAAGAGAGAAAAATAATATACAAAATAAGTTTTGAGTTTACTTTTGACAAGTCTTTGGAGGAGATAGCAATAAAACAAAAATATCTAAAAGGATGATTCATGTATGATATGACTAGAAACTTAGTAGGAATGTCTGCACATTGACTCCATATCTATTACCTCATGATATTATTATAGAATTGGAAGCTAAGAATTGCTCCTAACCTCTAACAAAAAAGAATAAGAAGATAGATATGTATCATGAGATATCAAATTTCCACTTCATATCTCTTTCTTCAAATTCAAAGGAAGATTTAGTAGTTGTAGAAAAACCTTCAAATGGAGCAATAAGATCAACTTTTGCCTAGTCTACCCACTTTGCTTAAAGAATTTTTAAGACTCTCAAGTAGGGGATGCACTCTCCGAAGTTAAGAACAAAGTTAAATCTTTAATTAATGAGTTTTAAGAGATCACCTCAGAACATAAAGGTAGTCTACCCACCCTCCCAACATCCATATATGATAAATTAGAAAGAAAACACCATCGACTTGGTTAGGTTACTTTTGTAGTTTATAGACTACTTTACTTAAGATCATAATGAAGTGCCTAATACATCTCTAAAGGTAAGCAGTCTACAAACTCAATTGACCCTATTGCCCTTCCCACTTTGTGAACTTTTGAGGCAAACATTTGCATCAAGAAGAAGATCAAAGTTTGAAGTCAACCTAATTAAAGAAGAAAGATACTATCATTCCCAGTCAAAAATGAAAGATGTACAAATTTGCACATGCGCCAATTCAGAAAATTTCAGTTAAGGCATCCACATTGCCTACTTCAAATTTGACAGCGGATATAACCTCTTTGCATGCAGTCTCCTCATTCAAGGATGGGTTGAATGATGTTAGAGGATGAGAAGTCATTTGTAATTATCATTTCCATTAGAATTTACCACTATAAGGTCATGCCTTTCTCTAATCACCGGGATTAGAGAAAGGAAGACCATCTTTACGATCTGAGTAGTTGTCTTCAATTGGTTATGACGTTACAGTCTGAAGTTGAATCCCTTAGAACATACAACTAGGATGACTTTGGGGGAGTCTCTAAAGCTTGTAGTAAAGCATCATGGGATAACAAAGATGGATCTAAAAGAAATTGAAATGACATCAAAGATGCAGCCTCCAATGTTCAACCCAAGAGAAGAAAGAATTTAATCAACATTGAATATAGATGGTTTAAACTCTTTCAAAATTAGTCTATCTCAAAACTTTTCAAATCAAGATTCTATTCCCGATCATTGAAAAGCCTACTTTGGTGCTTCAAAGGATGAAAAGTAGTTTAAACCAATATGGTAGGATAGGCGTCTGGCAAGCCAAAATGATTCAAGCTCACAACAAGTTTGGTCCTTTCTTTCCAAGTAGAAGAACTTGTGTTAGTCCTAAAGAGACCAATTGTTGCCAGTTGAAAGATGGGAGGCAAGTTTGAACCCACTTGGGAAGGCCCCTATATTATAGAGAAGGCCTACCAAGGAGGATCCTATCAGCTCATTGATTGTAAAGGGGAACACCCGATGCTTCTAATTAATGGGCTCTATTTGAAGAAATATTGCCCATAAAACATGTTTGAAAATAATTATCAACAAAAGAATAAAAATCTGATTCCATTTCATCAAAATATTCTCTTCATTCGAAGCGTTGTTTGCTTGTCTTGTGAATCTGCCATGACGTGTTTAGGATAGGTATAAGAGAACCCAAGAGGCATCATATCCCTCTTTCACAACACAAACACAAAACAATTTCCTGGTGCTACTAGAATAGGTGCGAGAGAACTCAAGAGGCATCATATTTTGATTAGCACAACTAAGTTAAGAGTAAGAGAACCCAAGCGACATCCTTTTTTGGTGGGAATTTTGGTTGCCATCTGTGGCACCATTTCATCTAATTCCCTAAGTGTGTTTAGGGTAGCTGTGGGAGAACCCAAGTGGCATCCTATTCCCTTTAAAACACAAGCACAAAAATAAACACAAATCTTTTATCTTGGGCTATTTTGATGTGGGAGCAAGCCCCTGTGGCACTCACTCATTAGCTAGGTCGAGTTTACAAGCTACCTTGCTAGTATGTCACCCCAATGGCACCTAGTTTGGAGGATGTGAGTCTCCGAGCTTTCTTCCTAACTTGACCATTGCAAACCAACGAGTGCCTTATTAATTTGGTAGTCTTCACGCCCAATCGATAAGCTACCTTATGTTGATTTTATTAAAGAAGATGTGAGTCCCGTGCTTTCTTCTTGAACTAATCATCATGTATTGACGTAGTATATTTAAGGTTTAGGGTAAGTCCCCCAGAGGCTCCTTTCCTCTTGACTACATTTGAGTTTATATAAGTCCCCGGTGGCATTCACTCCTAGTCACCCTAGGTCGGATGGCACCTGTCGGCAAGATGGACTATCCTAGCAATCAGTTTCGCTATAGGAGGATGTGAGTCCCTTCTTCCCAGGTGATTATTACAAATCGATTGACACCTTTGGTTGGTTGATGTTTGCTATGCTAACAGCGACTCAACAGATGAACACACCACTCTTGGTAGATATGAGTCGTTGTGCTTTCTCCTTGAGTTGGCCACAGAATACCTATGCATATTATCTTCTCCATGGTTTTGGATCAAGCCCTTAGTGGCCCCTCTCCCTACGGGCACTCTATTTGGATCACGTCCTTTATGACTGCATTTAGACACTACCCGGGTTACTTTTGGATTGGATAGTCCCCTTTTCCTAGTAGCCACCCACGTAGAGAATTTATTGCAATTCTCCCTTGGTTTTAAATCTGAGATAAGTCTAGGCTGATATAAGCTCCTTCTCAGTTTGATCTCTTGCAAACCAATAGGGTCCATGATAAATAAACTAAATAAACAAATAAAAATTATTCGCTTGTGGACTAGGAATTCAAGCCTCCAAAGGGCCCCTTTTCCCAAGCAGGCATCCTATCTTTAGGCGGTGAGAACTCCCTATAGAATTGCGACTACACTGAGATAAGTCCCTGGTGCACTCTCTCCATAGTCACTTAGGTCGTTAAAATTTACCACAAACAAAGTTACCTCGGTCCTTTCGCTTTGAAAGATGTAAGTCTTCATTCTTTTCATGATTGTGCGACCACAGGTCGGGTTGATTTGTTGCCAAAAGCAACCCATCACCCTAGTGGTAGAGGAAGATGTGAGTCCTCTGCTTTCTTACCTTGACCATTGCGAAAGGCACTCCTTTGCTTGGATGGTTCTCCCCTCAGCCGGAAAGCTACTCCCTTTGGTTTAGTAAATCTGAGATAAGTCTAGGCTAATATAAGCTACTTACGTGATCCATCAAAACTAATGGAATCCATCAAAATAATTAAAAAATAAAATTAATCTTGACTATCTTTGAGCTGATTTAAGTCCCCCAACGGAATTCACTCAATAGCCAGCCCTAGGCCGGGTTTGATTTCTTGCCCAAAATAACCGATCACCCTAGTGGTTTCTTCTTTTCGAAGATGTGAGTCCTCGCGCTTTCTTCCTAACTTGACCATTGCAAACTGAAAGGCACCCCTTTGGTTGGATAGTCCTACTATGTGGTGGATAGACTATGCCCTTTGGATTGGTAAATCTGAGTTAGCCCAAGGTCCCCACGGCCCTACTCAGTGCAGTCCATCATAAACCAATAGAATTCATCAAAAAAAACTAAAAATGAAATTAATCTTGACTATTTTTTACCTAATTTAAGTCTCCCAATGGCATTCAGTCAACAATTAGCCCTAGGTTGGGTTCAATGTGTTGCCTTGCCAATGGATTACCCCAGCAACTAGTCCCTTCTTTGGAGGATGTAAGTCAACTACGCTTTCTTCCTAGTACAGCTACTACACACTGAATCACAATCCCTTTGGTTGGCTAGTCCTACTATGTGTGTTTTGTAGACTACCCCTTTGGATTGGGTTAGTTAGGCCTCCATGGTTCCTACTCGGTCATCCATCGCAAAACCAATACGGTCCATCTCAAAATCTAAAATTTAAAATAATAAACAAAACAAATCAATCCTAACAAATCAAACAAACACAACTAAATAATCAAATCAAATCAAATCTCATCCCCTTGTGGATGACTTGAACCTCTTTCCCTAGTGGAAGTTTCACATACTCTATCCACGGTGGATTCCTCATTCACTCTAATATCTTTGACATGAGTGGAGTCACATTGCACTAAGCTATTGATTCCTTCTACACCTTGGGTTGAGAGTAGATCATTTCTGTTAGTGCTTGTGATCGTTCGGTGTTGTTGATCATTTCGGTCAATACTAATATGTGTGGTATGCCTTGTCTGTCACACCACACCTATCAGGCACCCTTTGTTGACCTCATTTTTAGAATGAGCTCTCAACCCCTCTATCTTAGATATAGGACTCCTCTTAGACATTAGTGTTCCTTGGTCTTAAGACACTTATAGTGAATAGGTGAACACTTAACCTAACCCTAGAGACTTAGAAAAGTTATCCATAGGAATAAGTCATGCCTTAGGGGTGTTAGAAAAACTTGCATACCCTATAGCTTGAATCAAATCCTCACTTCCTTCCTTCAAGTCAAACTCCAAATCCAAACCAACTTCAAACTAAAATCAATTCTAACTTAATTGATTTTCTCAAATCCAAATCAAATTCAAACCAACTTCAAACTCAAATCAATTCCAACTTAATTAATTTTATCAAATCCAAATCAAATTCAACATCAACTTCAAATCCAAATCAACTTCATATCCAAATCAACTTCAAATTCAAATCAACTTCAATTCCAAATCAAATCTAAAATCAATTCCAACTTAGTTGATTTTTTTCAAACCTTAAATTAATTCCAATGGATTTTCTCAAATCATGCTTTAATTCCAAATGATTGAAACCCATGATTGAATTCCAAATTCTAAAATCTTTCCTAAGTCCCTTTGATCCCATCTTATGGACTTAGCTCAAATCAAATCCAAATCAATTCAAACTCAAGAGATTTTCTCATAACCCAATTATATTCTCTTTTATATTCACAAATATAAATGAAATATAAATTCAAATAACCAAAACTAAATTAAAACTCAAATCCAAATTCAACCAAAATTCAACCTAAGCTTTTCAAGTCAAATTCTTGAACTTAGCCAAACCAAACTCAAATCAAGCCAAACCCTTGATTTTTCTTCATGATTAAATCAATCCTTCAATCATGAAACCAAATATAAACATAAACTTCAATCATTAAACCAAAACTAAATTCAAAAATCAAACCGAAGTCAAACTCATGTTCACCCTTTGAACTTGAAATTGCCAAATGAATCAAAACCCATTTAACTCCAAATCACTTGCAAATGGATTTATATTTCAATCATAAGTCCATATGTGATTTCAACCATACTTGAATCAAGTCTTGATCAAATCAATTGACCCACTTAGGCTCACTTGACCCAAAGTGACCTAAAGTACCCCTTATGAGTCAAATTCTAATCCTACCCAAATTGGATTGAACTAAACCCACCTAAGCCTCACATTGTGAGCACTAATCATCATGAGATGATCAATCACTCAAATTGAGTTAAACCAAGTCAAACCTAAGGGTTGACCAAGTCAATACTTAGCCAAAATGAAACTTAAATTAGCCAAAATCCATATAGGCCAAATTGATTGAAACCATTGATCAAAACCAATTCATGATCAATGTGAACTTGACCAAGTCATCATTTGAGCCTAACCTAGCCCAATTGGCCACTTGACCCAAGTTGACCCAACTTGACCTAAAAAGTCAAAATGTGTCAAATCTTGATCTAAGCCAAATTAATTGCAACTAATGGGTCAAATTCATTCTAAATCACTTATTGAACTTGACCAAAGTCTCAATTGGCCAACTAGACCAAACCTAGCCCAATTGACCAAGAACCCAACTTGACCTAAAAAGTCAAATTGACCCAAAATCAAACCAACCCAAAATTGATTGAAACCAAAGCTTGCAACATATTTCAAATGACCAACCAAACCTAAATCAACCCATGACCTAACCCAATTAGTTCAAATGAGTCAAATTGGTCAACTTGACCCATTTGACCTAAATGAAATCAAACTAACCAAAATCAAATTTAAACCAAATTGAACCAAACCAATGATACCAACACATTTCAAATAGTCATATGAACTTGACCCAACCCTTGGTTTGACCCAATTTGACCAATTGGTCAACTCAGCCCAAGTTGACCCATTTTGACCTAAATGAGTCAAAATGAGCCAAATGACATCAAATTAACTCCAAATTCTTTGAAATTTGGACCAACCCAATTTCGAACTATTCTAAATCTGCCCAATATAAAATCAAAGCCAAATGATCACTTTACCCCTAGGTCAAGGGGTAACCCATGGCCAATTTCACTTGGAATTTGGTCATATTCTCTTCATGGCCACTTTGGCACCCTCTTAGTTGACCAAGTGGACATTAGTGAGTATGGTGCACATGACCCAATGGATTTGGGTTAGCCTAACCCAACCCAAGGCCAAAACCAGCCACCCCACTCAAAATGAGCATATGGGAATCCTCCACCTCATTTGGCATGGAAACTTCTCCACTACCTCCCTCGCCAAACCACAACATGGTGTCCAAAATGCCTAACCAACTCACCCATAGGATCAATTTGATCAAAATGGAAAAGCCATGCTCTCGATCCTTCTTATGGAGATATACTCCCCTAATTTCATTTCATTTGCATTCTCTTACATTCAATTGAGTGATAGGAAGTCAGAGAAAGCATTCCAAAGCCTCTTCAAGCATCCTCTAGCTACTTTGATTTCCACATTTTTGGATTTTCCTTAAGCCAAAAATAGGCGAGCTCAAAGTAATTTCCATCTCATTCAATTCTCCACTACAACTCAATTCCTCCTTCAAGCACCTTGAGGAGATCCAACCGAGCTCCCCCAAGTCTTCATCCAAGTTCTCAAGGCACAGGAAGGGAGAGTTTGATCAAGGCCGCAAGCAATTGAAGCCCACCTTGGTCCATAGGAAGATCCACTCAACCTCAAGCCCTCAAACCTTCAAAGGAGCTTCGTCTCCACTAGGCAAAGCTACCTCAATGGTTGGGAGCACTAGTGATAGCCTCCGACGAGGTATGGATCAAAACCAAGCTTTGGTGTATGAGTTTTTGGTCCTTTGTGAAAGAAACTTTGACATCATTGCATTTTGACCATTGGATGTCTTGATCCTTGCATGATGATGGTGTGGGTTAAGTTTAAGCTTAATCCGAGCTCAATCGAACTCGGATCAAGCCTAAAGAGTGGATGGTTGCACTCTCCCAGAGGCTAGCTCAGGGATGGATCGTGGACCATCCATCCATGCATTTTGGATGGACGGTCCTGATTAATCTGCATAGGATCCCTCGATTTATCCCTTAAGAACGTAATTAATCCCATCCGATCTTTGATCGGACGGTGAGAGAAAGTGCATATCATCGTCATTGGATGTGATAACTTAAATAACCAATCCTATCACACCACTTGGAAAGTGTGCGCCACATCTGCGGCCCACGTGGCAAACGATTAGTTATATAATTAGTGTTTTAATTAATCTTTAATGATAGAAACTTCAAAATTACATAACTAAATGTAGAAAAATCATAAAAATACAAAATAAAAAGTATTTTGAAGATAATTCAGAGGAGAATTTATTAAAATTGTTTCCAATTGATTTTGAAAAATAAATTTTCCTTAATTAGGGTTTTATTGAAAACTTAATAACCCTAATTACTCCATTAATTGATTCCAAGTTTCTAAGATATATTTAGTGGGATGACCTCTACCTCCCCTAATTTTCTTGAAATTGATTGATGAGTTAATTAGGAAAATCAATTAATGAATCTTTAAGCACTCTCTTAATGTAATTAAGCTTAATTAAGCATGTGGATAGTGGTTTAATCCCTTGATTAAGTTAATTAAACCTTGTTTAAGTGAAGAGGAGGTTTATGAAATGGGTTTGGGGTATTTTTCATAAGTTATTCCCTAAACCCCTTTCCTTCCTTAATCTAAATTTAATTAAAGGCTAATCCCCTAATGACCTACTTAATTAACTTGATAAAATTTTCAACACATTCTAGAACTCAATCATTGCCTTCTTAGGTAGATGTTTAGGTGTTCAATAACTTAAGTAGCTTAAGGAAATCATATCTAACCCATATGTGTGAGAAGGTTATGAAAGTACTTAAATTAAACCCTTTAGCTTAATTAATCATTAATTGTGAGTCAAATGCATTAGGCCCCTTTTTTCTTAGGTGCACTGCTAATTTAAATTCCTTGTAGTTTTATGTCATACAATGGCTAATAATTATTTGGTTAAATATGGTAAAGTGGTGTAGGTAAGAGGTAATTAATGAACCTAATGAACACCTTAACCTAAGTAAACATAAAATCAACTTAAGGGTTCTAAAAATTAAACTAAAATAACATACATGTGTGGGAGATGGGTTAGAACCAGCAAACCTTCTCACATTTCCTAAAATTCAAATCAAACTCAAAACCAAATCAAAATTTCCTTAAACTAACTTTGATTCACTTTAAATAATCTTATTCTATAGGATTATCTTTAGGAATTGAATGAATTTACATGTTTTCATTTTATTTCTTTCTAGCATGCTAAGTGTGTATGTCATATAAAATTATGCATTCATGTCTTTTGAAAAATCAAATTAAAATGAAATGCTTCCTTTATGTCAAATTATACTAAATGAATGGCTATTTTATAAAACTTTCATATGAATAGGAAATGATATGTGATTTTCCTTCTTATGTGATTTCAAGGTGTATAGTTCATTTGAAAGAACATAAACTTGCTTAAATCCATTCCTATACACTCCTATGTCATGGATTAAGAAGGAATTCTACATCACACTTGTAAACTAAACAATCAAACAAAATCAAACAAATATAAACTATTTACATGATTCTCTTTCCATGCATTTCTTTTTTTTTTACATGTATTTAAGAAAAGTGATATATTAGTCGGACACCTTGCACCGGGGCGTAAGTATAGCATTAAGTAGCCTTAAGTAGGTCTTGTATCTTTCACCCCTGGTGTAAACAATGGCGTCGTACTCACTTATGTCTTTCATACTTGTAAATATTCATATGAAAATGGATAAGAGAATCTCTCTTTTTCTACTTAACTAAATCATGCATCATGAAGCATCCAAATTATCTTAAATAACATCCCTTAGCATTCATCATTAAGGTGTGCTAAACATTTCATTTGCATGTATAGATATTCTTAGGGTCCATCCATATGCATGTTACATATGTTGTGAAAGAAATAAAGTATTGTGCATTTTGTGATAGTAATTAACTTTACTTAATCTTAAAATGTCTTTCTCTTTGAATAAGTTTGTTTAGAGTTGTTATAAACTTAGGATTAATTAAAATACATAATAAAACATTCACTAAACAAAGAATTATTAATGAATCCACCTTAGAAATTACTTAAGGTAGGGAGGAAAGAGAAGTTCTCTTCTCTTTTCCTCTCTTTATAACACTTAATAATTAAGTGTAGGTTCATTAAAACCAAATAAAATTCATGAAATAAAACTTAACCAAATCAACTAAACCACTTAAATGAAATAACCCTCTAAGTTGAATATTTTCATACTTAGAAAATCTAAACATTAAAGCCTAACTAGACATACCACACAAACTTTATAAGGCACACACATTAGGCTAAGTCACCGCTTCTAGCTCTATGTTAGGGTGGTGCATGGTTTGATATTTTCTTTTGTTTTGTGATGTGGTGTTTTAGTCTAAATTTTAGGGTGTATGTGTGTAGACTGAATGATAGAACGGTCTTAGTCTAATCATTATGTTCTGCAGGGGATTGTGCTTAAGGGGCGTTGTAATAAAAATATAACTTATTTTGCTGTGCAGGTTGCTTATACCCCTAAGCATAATCCAAAATTAGCCAGGTGGACTTAGTTACCCATGTGTGGGGTGCTAAGTCTAATACATGCTTGGGATGTATGGTTTGTTCAGCTAATCTCTATTTTGCAGGCTTTAGTTAGATTTACTTTTCCCATTTTCATGTAATTTTGCAATTAGGATTTAGAATGATTGTTATGGGGATTAGGATGAACATTGGTCATAAGATCATGTCTTATGTACCATGTGAAGCCATGGAGCAAACCACATTCCAACCAAGTCAAAAGGAAAAAAGAACCAAATGAAGAATGAAGACCCCCCATAACATGAATTCATTTTTGTAATTAATTCATTTGGAATCTAGGTTGTATAAGGGTAGAACTAACCTACCCAATTTGTTTTCGGGTTTGTACGATGGAGCCCGACCACAAAAGGCCTTTTACTCTTTTGCGCTAGTTTTATAAATTGATTGATGATTGTTTGGCTTGAGCATTAAGATGGCATGTTTTCCTAGTTTCTTCTATGCTTTGATGTATGGCCTAGATGATGATTAGGCTCTTAGGAAAATAAATTTTCTATCCAACTAATCAACTCAAAACTAAAAATTAAATAACTCATAACCTCACCTAAAGCTTAGGCTATAAAGCAAGATAAAAGATTTAGCAACCCCTTAGCTAGATGTTGTATTTTCTTTCTCACATCATGCATAAAAAGCATATTATTTCACTCTTGATTTGGAGGGCTTTCACCTTTACCAGAGAACTTGGCTTGCCCTTTGAGATCCATGGTGAAAACACACCTCCTTTCTTACTGATTTTGGCCCATAATCTAATTTCTCATGCATTAGGCATATGAATCCTAAAGCCTGTGTCAAATTTATTGTCAAAAATAAAAATAAAACATCACAAAAAATTTGCATTAGATTTAAGTCATTAATCATGCCCTACATGATCTAGTCTCTTGGGGAGTATTTTTAAGGACTTAGTCTCTTTCTAAATAAACTGCAACTTAGCTATCTTGCAAAAGCATATGACCTACCTACATGTATTTAAAACTGTAGGAGGAGTTAGTTGGTGGCCACCCCCAGGTGGTTGTAAGTCCAAACCGTCGGGTGGTTAATCATCTCTTGTGGAGGTAAACCAAATACACATTTTTGCCTTTGATTTAGGTCGTGCTTTGGCGCTTGCCAAAGCTCCCTAGATTTAGGTTCTAAGGTTTCTACTTCTCTTTGTGGGCTACGAGCATAAATCCTCACCTCTTAGGCATTTCCAAGATCTTATGTCATGGAATTGTAAGCCATAGATTTTTATTAAAAATTCAACTCAAAATAAATAATTCTCTTCAAACTTTAAAAATATAAAGCCTAACCATAAAATAGTTTGGGATGCTTACTAGGCTTCCTAGTATCATAAACATCCCCTACTTGTCTTCCTTCGTCTTTAATAGTAACTCCCTCCTCTTGATCAATCTCACTTGATCTTTCAAAAATAAATCAATTGATTGATAGTCCTATCTTTAAAATCTTTGGAGATAATGATCATTTACCTTAATCGAGTGTATTCCTAAGAAATTCAGTTCCTTATGATGTAATTAACTATGGGAGCTTACCTCCATAGGGAACTTAACGAACCTGATTTAAAATAAACCCTGTTTTACTTTTCCATGTAAAGTAGGGAAAGAATCTCTAATACATACGAAGATTCATAGTCCTTAGGAGTCCTTATTTAAGTGATTAGGTCCATTGTAGGGTGGTGACTTCTAACTTTTGAGATGGTACACCTTTCCTCAATATCATACCCGATCACCCTAATAAGAACATCTACGGATCTACGTGGTGTCCTAACAATGGTATATTATATTTCTATTTTCATTTATCCTCTTTCCAAAAGGGATAGATGAAGGCATGAGATATAAAAATTTCACCACAATCGTGTCATGAGATACTGTAGTGGATTGGTTCTTGAAATCAAGTTTACCTTATGAGAAAGCATGTAGTGTCATAGCTTTTAGGATGCGAAGATGAGAGCTAGGAAATGTTTCTTAATAGGTGGGTAGTTTGCTTCAGCAGGGATCAAATGACAGCTGAGATAGTAGAGAGCATTCTCCTTCCCTTCATCATTGGTTTGGGCCAACAAAGCTCCAAGGAGTCCATCTATGACGATGTAGAGGATAAGTGCCCGGATAAGGGCTAGAACTGGTGGCTTCACCAAATACTATTTGATGTCTTCAAAAGCATGCTGGCACTTGTCATCCCACTTAAACTTATCATCCTTTTTAATAAATGCTGAAAATGGCTTGCATATCCCTGATAGATTGGAGATAAAGTGCCTTAGATATGCCAACCACCCTTGGAATGATCTGAGTTGAGTTAAACTTTTAAGGAGTGGCATTTCTAAGATAGCTTTGATCTTTTGGTTCTATCTCGGTCAACAATAAACCCAAGGAACTTCCCCGCACAATGCACACTTTAGGGGTCATTTTGAGATTGAATTGTCTTAGCCATTTGAAAAATACTCTTAATTCAAAGAGATGGTCTCCCTTTTCTTTACTTTTGATAACTAGATCATCGACGTAGCATTCTACTTGATGATGAATGAGTTCATCAAAAATTTGAGTCATGGCTCACTAGTAAGCAGCACTAGCATTTTCAAGATCGAAGGGCATGACCTTATAATAATAGATTCCAATCGGGGTTTGAAAAGCAGTATTCCTCTCATCCTCGGGGGCCATCATAATTTAGTTGTATCCAGATGATCCATCCATGAAGGAGAATATTGCATGAGATGAGGCAATATCCACCATTAACTCTAGTATAGGAAGTCAAAATTTATCCTCAGGACATGCCTTATTTGGGTCCCTGAAATTGACGCATATGTAAATTTGGTCATTCTTCTTCTTAACTGGGATGACACTGGTTAACCAGGAAGGGTATTTTTTTTCCTAGATAAAGTCAGCATTGATCAGTTTCTTGACTTCAAAAATGACCTGTTGTTCGATTTCTAATCGCATGCGTCTAGGAGCTTGCTTGATACAGCTAGCGTTAGAGTTTATTACTAGTTTGTGGACGGAGATAATCCAAGCATCTTTTCATAGTTCCATGCAAAGTAGTCCTTGTTGACCTCATTTTTAGAATGAGCTCTCAACACCTCCATCTTAGACATAGGACACCTTTTAGACTTTAAAAGTTCCTTAGTCTTAAAACAAGTCTAGTGATTAGGTGGACACTCCAACCTAGCCCTAGAAGACTTAGAAGGTTTAGCCATTGGAATAGGTCATGCCCTAGGGGTGTTAGGAAACTTACCTACTCTTAGCTTGAACCATTCCTCACTTTCCTTCTTTCAAGTCAAACTCAAAATCAATTCTATTTGAATTTCTCAAACTCAAATCAATTCCATGATTGAGATCCATGATTG
The DNA here is from genome assembly GCA_021442155.1 of Cymbidium sinense. Taxonomy (NCBI): domain Eukaryota; kingdom Viridiplantae; phylum Streptophyta; class Magnoliopsida; order Asparagales; family Orchidaceae; genus Cymbidium; species Cymbidium sinense. The sequence continues at coordinate 155,415,386 of CM038219.1, read as the reverse complement.
AAACCCATGATCAAAATCCATTAAAATTCTAAGTCCAAATTTTGCCTAAGTCCTTAATTCTTCCCATAAGGACTTAACCAAAATCTTGATTCAAGCCTAATCAAATCTTTAAGATTTCCTCATAACTCATTTATATTCTCATTTATATTCACGTATATAAATGAAATGTAAATTCAAACCAACCAAAATCAACTCAAAATTCAAAATCAATTCATGAAATTTTCTTAAGTCCCTTTAATATTTCATAAAAGGACATAGCCAAAATCAATCCAGAACCTTGATCAAACCTATTCAAACCCTTCAAATTTTCTCAAAACTTATTTGTATTCTCATTTATATTCTAAATATAAATCAAACAAATTAAAAGTAAAAAATTAAATTTCAAATTAAAAATTTCCTTAAATCCTTTAAATTCCCTTTTTAATGGATTTAGCCTAAATCACGATTAAACCACTTCAAATCCTTGAAATTTTCTCATGATCAATTTATATTCTCATTTATATTCACATATATAAATGAAATATAAATTCAAACAATCAAAACTAAATCAAAAATCAAACTCAAATCCATTCAAAATCAAATCTAAGCCTTTCAAGCCAAAATCTTGAACTTAGTCAAAACACTTCCAAATCAAGCCAAACCCTTGATTTTCTCTCATTGTTCAATTAAAAATATAATCATGAGCTCATATATAAATCCAAACCTCAATCACTCAATCCAAACCCAAATAAAAAATCAAACCCATAACCTCTTCATATTCTTCCTTTGAAATATGAAATTTTCAAATAGATCTAAACTCATTTGACTTAAAACCACTTGTAAATGGATTTATATTTCAATCATAAGTCCATATACAAGATCAATCAACTTTAAATCAAGCTTTAATCAACCCGTTTGACCCATGGACCAAACCTGACCCTATGGCTTGAAATTCAATTTTCAAACTCCCCCCTGAGCTCAATTTTAGCACATGGGGAGTTGGCATTCCAGTCCTCTGGCCAAACCGACCATGTGAAATGATCTAATAACCTAAAAAACCCTCCTAAATCTGGTCAATTGGATCAAAATAGCAACTAATGGGTCGATTTCCATAGGGGGAGATATACTCCCCCTAATTGAATGAAATTTCACTTCACTCAAACTCGATTAAGGCCTAAAGAGAGTTAGCAATCATCAGAGAGCATCCCTAAACCTTGTAAGGAAGATTAAAATTGCTTCTTCTCAGTTTTGCACTGTGCAAAAATAGGGGAGGTGGAGTGATTAGCAAACTTCTTCTACAATTGATCCCATCCAAATTCCTTCTACACTCTTCATCTAAGGACCAAGTCGAGCCTGCCCAAGCATCCATTTGAGTTGCCACAGCAGGAGAATTTAATTCAATCAAAGTCATAAAGATCTTGAAGAGGAGTTGGTCTACCCATCAATCCACTTAACTCCAAGGCCTAGGAACTTCAACAAGGCTTCGTCTCCACTAGACGAAGCTACGTCAACGATCTCGAGCACCAGTCATCACCTTTAGCGAGGTATGTGATTTTTCGACCACTTAGATTAGGAGGTGTTGGTCCTTTGTGAAAGGAATTTTCATTGCATGTGAAATCCACTATTGGATTGTCGCTCTACTCCTTTAGATGGTGTGGGTTGAGTCTTGAATGATTTTATGCTAGATCGGGCTCGGATCTCCCCTTAGATCATGGACAGTTCACATTAATCCTCAGGGAAGAACTTGGCTCATCTTAGTCCATCTGCATATTTTAGATGGACGGCTGAGGTTATTAGGCATGTTTTATAAACCCTTTATCTGATTTAAATAGTGGGTGTATTCTCAGCCGTCCGATCCATGATCGGACGATTAAGGATATTAGCGCGTGCGCCGCTAGCCGCCCCCTTGATGTGATGTTTAAGTGGGTGGCTCACGGTGAGACGCGTGTAAAGCGCGCTGACTGCCACCGCCACACGTCACGCCATGAGCCGGTATTAAGAAGGGATTAGTTAGGGATTTTAATTAATTCTTAATTAATACAGAAATCTTCAAAAATTCATAACTCCTTCAATAAAAATCAGAAAAATAAAAGAAAAAATACCTTCAATAGATAATTTCATCTATAATATTTTTAAAATGTTTTCAATGGATTTTAAATTCCCCTTTTCTCTGAATTTGGGTTTCTTTGAGAATTTTAATTAGCTAATTATTCTCTAATTAAGTCACCAATTGATCTTAAATTTCTAGGGTTTATTTTAGGGGATGACCTCTGCCTCCCTAATTTTCTTGAGATTTATTGAGGGCATAATTAAAAAAATCATTTTTAAAATTCACTTTGATTTATTCTAAATCTTCTTATTCTTTAAGAATGTCTTTAGGATTTAAGTAAAGCGAATTTATTTACATGTCTTCAATACTTTGAGTCTTTCCCAACATGTTAAATTATATGTCATGTGATTCATGCATTCATAATTTCATGCTTCAAATTTTAAAATGAAATTGTTTACTTTATGTCAAATGTACATGTGTTGGCTAAAGTAAAATATGAGTAGCTATTACCACTACTAAATCAAAAATATTTTCAAAACTTATAAATTAAATATCAAATTTGAAAGTGTGCTATTAATATCTTAATTATAAGCTTGCATGTGATAGATTATAAAGTCATGCTTAGTGTAGCCTTTCTTTCTTTCTTATGTTAGCATAGTTCTGAATAGGAGTTGGTAAGATGTATGGTTCATTTGAAAAGAACCCAACACTTACTTGATTCTATACCCTATTCATCCCTATGATATCATTTAAGAAGGATTGCCTACACTTGCATGAATAAATTGCATAAAGAAAATTAAACTATTAAATAATTTTTGCATCTTCCTTTCCCATTTCATTTATTTTATATATATGTTTGTACTTTAGGAAAGTGGTATATTAGTCTGGAAAACCCCAAGGTTGTGAGGCTTTAAGTAACCCTAAGTAGATTTTATACCTTACACCTCTGGTTAACAATGGCGTTGTACTCACTTATGCCTTTCTTACTTTCATGTATGTATGTGAAATTGGATAAGGAAAACCTTCTCTACTTAAGAAAATCATACATGTTTAACTTCTAAATTTTCTTAAATGGATTACTTAACATGCATCATAAAGTGTGTTAACTATTCTCTTTTGCATGTACAGATATGCTTAGGGTCCATCCATATGCATGTTATATATATATATGTTGGGAAAGAAATGAAGTGATGTGTATTATGTGAATTTTGATTCATTTTATTTAATCTTTAAATGCCTTTCTTTTGAATAGGTTTGTTTAGAGTTTATCTAAACTTAGGATTGATTAAAAGATGTAATCAAAACATTCACCTAAATGAAACTAAAACATGAATCTACTTTAGAAAATTATTTAAGGTTAGGGAAGGAAAGAGAAATTCTCTTCTCTTTCCCTCTCTTCATAACTTAGTAATTAAATCTAAGATTCACTTGGACCAAATCAAAACATGAAATAAAATTAACCCAAAAATGATTAAACAACTTAAATGAAATACTCCTCTAAGTTGAACATGTATTTCACACTTAAAAAATTAAAACCCAAAGTCCTAAGCTAATCATACTTACAAACCTTCACCCTTCTTCTAGCTTTAGGTTAGTTAGATGCATGGCTTGGTGCTTTATTTTATTTTGTGATATATGTGTTTTATGGATGTTAGGGTGCATGCTTGTAGAATGAATGGTGTACTTAGTCTAACTATTCTTTTCTATATTATTAGCAGTATCATAAATAAAAAATATAAATGCTTCTTGCTTACAGGTGCTTATATCCCTAAGCATAATTCATAGGCCAGGTAAACTTAGTCACCCAAGTGTGGGGTGATAAGTCCAATATACATGCTTGGAAATTTGTGTGGTGTGATTTAACTAACCTTTATTTTGCAGGAGTTAGTTAGATTTACTCTTTCCCTTTTCATGTAAAAATTTCTATAATTAGGATTTTGGAATGATTGTTATGGGGATTAGGATGAGCATTGATCATAAGATCTTATCTTATGCACCATGTGAAGCCTTAAAGCATTCACCTTCCAACCATCCAAACGGAATAACCAAAAGAAGAAAGAAGAAAAGAAACAAGAAAGAAGAAAGGAAGCTTGAAGACCCCCATAATGAATTCCTTTGCTTAAATTGTAATCCAATTCATTTGTAATCCAGATTATATAAGGGTAGAGCTCGACTACCCACATTTGATATATTTTTAGGTTTGTGCGATGGTACCCGACCATAACGGCCTTTTATTCTTTTTGCGCTAGTTTTATAAATTAATGATATTTGTTTAACTTGCGCATTAAGTGGCATAATTTTCCTAGTTTCTTCCTTGCTTTATGTATGGCCTAGATAAGGATTAGGCTCTTTAGGAAAAAATAAATCTTTTACCCTACCTAACAACTCAAATTAAATTAAACAACACATAACCTCACCTAAAGCTTACGTTTAAATCAAGATAAAAGAATTAGCAACCCCTTAAATGGATGAGCTTTTATTTATAATATCATGCACAAATGTATCTTATTTCACTCTTGATTGGAGGGCTTCCACCTTTGCCATGTAATTTGACCTTTAGGTAGTGGTGGATTGCCTTATGGGATTTTGGACAATAATCTATTTCTCATGCATTATCATAAAATCCTATAGCCGAGTCAAAATAATTATCCAAAATAAAAATAAAATGAAATTTGAATTGCATTAGATTTAGGTCATTTGAAGCATACTTTACATGATCTAGTCTCTTTAGAGAGTGAGTTTAAGGACTTGATCTCTTTCTAAATAAAAATAGCCTAGCTATCTTGCATTAAGCATAAAACTTGCCTACATGAATTTAAAATGTGAGGTTAATGGCTAGCCAGTGGTTGTAAGTCCATTTGTCAGTGGTTTGCCCTCTCTGTGGAGGTAAACCATTACACAGCCTTAGATTTAAGTTGTCCTTTTGCCCTCATCGCTCCCTAGATTTAGGTTAGGTGCTTCTCCCCATGGGCCATAAGCATAATTCTTACCTCTTAGCATTCCCTTAATCTTGTGTTAAGGAATCATAAGTCCCAAATTTCTAATGAAAATGCAACTCAAATAAACTAAATCAATTTCTAAATTGTAAAATGATGATAGTTTGAGATGCTCACTAGGTTTCTAGCATAGTGAGCATCTCCACTTATTCTGCCATAATAAATCTCACTTTGATCAATCTCATTTGATCTTCAAAAATAAACCAATCAATTGATAGTCCTTCTTATTGAAATCTTCAAAGACAACAATCTTTTTTCTTAATCGAGAGTTTTCCTAAGGATTCCCCATTCTTTAGGATGTAATTAATTATGGGGGCTTGTCCCTATAGGGAACTTAATGAACCTGGTTTAAAATAAACCCTATTTTACTTTTTCATGTAAAGTAGGAGAAGAATCTCATACATATCTCCATCGTCTTAGGAGTCCTTATTGAGGTGGTTCCATTAAAGGTGACTTGTCTTTTTGAGATAAACACTATTTTCTTGATGATGTATCATCACCAATAAGTACATCTGCTCATATCTTACCAAGATGAATTTCTACATATATAGTTTTGCCACTCCTTTCTCCATAGATTTGAAGGTGACTCTAATATATGTGTGCGGAAATTTTTCACCACACTCCTTAAACTCAATCAATAGCCTAACTAAGTCATTAATTTCTTCTTCATTCAACAAAGAACTTATGTATATGGGGCGTGGATTTTCTTATGACCCGAGATTGATTTCTTTGAGCTTGTCGATGGTTGAATTTATTTCTTCTTCAACTTTTGGAGATGTATTTCTGATTTGAAGATCATCAGGATCATCCGAAGTTTCTAAACACACCTCCTCATAAGAGTTAGTGTCATTTGAGAAGATCCTATTAGACTCCAAATGATTGGTGACAACTAAGTAGTAATCATTATCGGTGACTGGACCACTGTACTGAATCCTAGTCCTGGTCTTGATAGTGCATCCCTACCTTTGTTGTCCCATAGCTTCTCGAAAAATTTCAACCTATGCCTAGATATGTGTAAGGAATCAAACATTTCTTTACAAGATTATGAACACAAGGAGAGTTCCAATCAAAAGGTAATTCTATTAAATCTTTATATGAATCATTCTCAAGTTCTACATCTTCTTCTTGACTTGAGGATGATGATCCCTATAAGAATCTCTTCATCTTGACATCCATAGAAGATCTAAGGGCTTCCATAACTACCAAACCCTCAATTTTTTTAGAAGAAAGTGGGGTTAGAGCTAAGGTTCTCAACTACTACCTAATAGTTTTACATAATCCTAATTCGAATACATTTATGCTTTTCTTGGAGGCCTGATCTTCATCACTATCTGGCTCGAGTGTCACCTCCAATGAAACCCGCTGAGAGGGGTTGGCTGGTGTGCAAATCACATGAGACTCATCCTCTAAGCTGGATTATATGTCTATGTGAATAGCAGGAGTACTCTTGTGAACTGGAACATAGCCCCTGTTGGCTAGCCGCCAACTAGGTGGTCTTCCACCTCTGGAACTTCCTCTATATCTACCTCTACCTCTACCTGGTAGAGTTTGAGTCATCCTACCCATATGTTCGTATGGTGGAATAAACTATAGGTGGAATGTGACATGCGGCTTTACCTCTTTCTCGGTGTCTCTTTCTCGTGCACTTGTACTTTCCTTTTTTTATTTTCTTTTTCTTCTTTTTCTTTTTTTTTTGTATTTGAATTTTGGCCAAGTTTGCGAGAATAGATATTCTACTTTTAAGGAAGATAGTAGGTTGCATCCTCATATATCTCGACCTATCTAACTGAGAATGGCTTTTCAATCTCCTTTGACATAGTATTTGATTCAATCTATTCAAAACTTGATGCACTAATGAAGAGAAGATGGAATCATCTTGTTATATCCCTGAAAAAGCTGAATGGTGTATTTGAATCAATTATATAGAACTTGACTTCAGTCTTCTAGTTGCCTATTTCCAAAGGTGACACTATGGAGCCTAAAGCCCTTTCGCCCTGTTCATTAAATCCTCTCAACATCACCTGATCTCCTCAGAGTTTAGAGAAGCCAATCCTTAAATAGGCAAGGGTTTTTAGGCTCATAAAGTTCATTGATGCACTTGGATCAACCAACACCCTGGAAAGTCTGAATCTGCCCATATCCACTATGATGTTGAGGGGACGGTTGTGCTCCATATCCCCCAGAAGAAGGTCTTCATCGGTGAATGTGACTCCCTAGGCTTCTCCTGAATAATATGCCTCTTCTCCAACAGTGGTCAACTGAGCTAAGCATATTTCTAAATCAAGAAGAGCATTGATTAATGATTTCATCATCTCTTTAGATAAGACAAGGGTATCATATATGCTTAGTTTAGCTGGCAACTTTCTTAGGTGAGCGAGGACATTGTAGTCAACTCTGGGTTGGTCCTCCACAAACATATCCATACGTAGACCATCCTATGGAGGGGCTTCTCGATCACTAAAACCAATGACTTGCTTACCCTTATCTTGAGGTGCTACCCTAGGAGGTAGAACTTTGTCACTATGAAGGTTGACTTTGGTGACTTCATGAGATGGTTTAATGTAATGTTCTACCTACTCATCAGGTTCACTTACAGCTTCCCCTATAGGACCCTCAAAATCAGATGATTCCAAGTCTATTTCAAGAGGCGAACCTGTAGTATTCAGAAAAGGAAAGTTCATCTCTGAATCAAAAAGAGGATGATCGGAGTTGTTATAATTGTTAAGACTTGAAGAATTTTCTAAAGGAGTAGAATTAGATAGCCCATCAGAAGTGGCACAGATATAATTCAAACTAGCTTTCTTCCTTGATTTAGATTTAAAAGGAGGTATATGGTAGAAATCTAGTAAAGTAAGTGGGTGAGGGATTTTATGCCCTCATCCATTGATACAAGATGTCTACTATAAGAAGAACTCACTGGAGTAGGAATGCCAGCTAAAGTAGTAACTGTAATGGTGGAATGGAGGCTAGACTCAATTGGTGATTGCGCTACTTGGCTATCCCAGCCAAGTATGGACTACTATTGCTACTGTTAAGCTCCTACTTTTCCTAAGTTATCTTTGGCAACTTATGAACCTTCCTTGATGTTGGAGGTTCGAGTTACCTCAAGTACCTGTAAGGAATATTTCTTGATTTTAGAGACTATCTTTTTAGAGGTTCGGGAGAAAGAGATATCCCAACCTTCTTTTGTTTTGAGAGGATCACATGTATCCCCAAGGATTACCCCAACGAGTGGATGGTTGTTCTGATATTCCTTAGGGATAACTATAGACTTGTAGCCATGCTCAGGCTAGTCCTTAAATGTAAAATAATCCTCCAAAATATGGCCTAGCATGCGGTGGTAGGAAAAAGTTAGGATCATTACTCTTGCCCACTTCCTATGGCTTCTTAGGCTTGGGTAGCTAAAAATAAGGTTTCTTTAAGAGGTTCTTAAAGATTTTCCTGACTACCTCCCTCTTAAATGAATAAGGTTTATTTAATTTATCCAAAAGAGTAGGTGGGTGACATCTACCTGGTGGCGAGTATGTATACCACTGCTGAGAGTATGGCTGAGGAGGAGGCAGCTAGGGGTGTGCATTATTTGGTTTTAACCAAAAACCAAACCGAACCAAAGATTTTGAGTAATTTGGTTCAGTTTTGAACTTAGTAATTTGGATTTTAGTTTTAATTAATGAAAACTTTGGTTTTTGGTTTTTGGATCGATTTGTTAAATAAAATTTTGGATGGAACCAAATAAACCAAAGTAATTATTATTATTATTATTAATTTATGTATAATAGGTTTTATTATATATTTATTTTATTTATTTTTGAAATACTTGGTAGGTGCTTTTTTGGAGTACCATTATCCAATTTTCTAAAATATTTTGGTCTCATAATATGTTATATGGTTCCATCAACTTCTAAGTTCAAAATATCATTCATGTAAGTAAAAATTAGTTTTAAATATTTTTTAGCGCATGAAGTAGTTAATTGCATTTTTTTATATATTTATGTTGTTTTTCTTATTGCTTGTTCATTATACAATAAAAAATCATGCAAATAATTATAAAATGTAGCCAACTTCAGTTTATCCAAAACTAAACCAAAATAACTGAACCAAATTATTATTTAGTTTGTTTGGTTTTGCATTTTATTTGGTCAGTTTGGTTCAATATTTTTAGGAATCCAAAACCAATCGATTTTAAAATTTATCATCCAATCCATCCAAATCAACCAAACGCACACCCCTAGAGGCAGTGAAGGCCATGGAGGCTACTGTTGTGGACGATAAGATGGTTGGGGCAGTGGTAAAGGAGGTGGAAGCAAAGGCTGTTTAGATTGAGGTATCTCATACTGATCTCTGGCCGATTGCTTCCCATTATCCAATGGTGTTGCTACCCCTGGCTTCTTTTCATAGGCTTTCTGCAACTTTGGTTTTAAAGACAGATCTTGAAAAGGCAACTATTTGTCCTCTCCTTATAGACTAGCCACCTTATTGATTAACTTTCAAATATCTAAATGGTGAAACCTTTAAGCATAAAGGCGACAGGGCCAAGAATATTCTTTAATAAAATTTCAATAGCATGTTGTTCAGATAGTTGTGGTTCTCATTTCATGTTTAAATTGCATCATCTAAGAATGTAATCAACAAGGGACTCACTGGGGTGTTGTTGAGCTACAACGAGATCGCCCATAATTACCTTTTGCTAAGCTCCAACAAACCTTTTAATAAAGAGTTGCTCCAACTAAGCAAAAGTCTTCACTAAATTGTTGGGAAGTTTAGCGTACCAATCAAAAGCTATGCCCAAACCTGATAAAGAGACAAATAATGCATTCGCCACCAAAGATTGCACAATAGAAGTCTATATCTGTGGTTCCGTTGTCATCAAAACTTTTGAAAGAATGAGGCACAAAACCCTTGGGATATTGGATAGCATCGAATTCCTCTAGGTAGAGTCTACCCTTTGGAACTGATGAACCACCTCGGGCTTATGCCAATACTTCCTTCACTTGTTGTTCAACCATGAGTTTGATGTCTTTTTCTTGTATGGAGGTATTGTCCAGTACCTTCCTATACAAGCTAGTATTGTCCTGCTCTACTAGAGGCGAACTCTTAGGTTGATCCAGGACATGCAATAACTCAGCTGACTAGTTTCCACAATGGTAGGATGTACTACTGAAGCTTAATTCTAAAGTGCTAGAACTACCACTAACAAATCTTCAACTCTCCTTTCCATCCTATCAATATGCTCATTTTTCTGCATGAGTTGTTGAAGGAGGTGTTGGGTCGAATAGGTTGTGTCGTCCTATTCAGCCGCAACACCTTCCAAACACTGGTGACCCCAAAGGAGAGAACCTCTAGTATCAACCATATGTACCTCTGCCAAGTCTTACAATAAATCATCTTCATTGGGGTCAAATCTAACCTTCTCCTTTCGAGGTCAGACCAATCATACCCTAGGATTTCTTTCTTTTTAGTAAAATACTATGCCAACATATCATCCAAGGAGTGGTCTAACTGTGCAGGCACAAATGATCGCGGCTGATCGGTGGTGGGATCATGCTCATGAATGAAGATACACTGACCTCCCCTACTACTAGAGTGCTAACCCTATGAGGACTATGCTCACGGAAGAATGCTCATGTGTCACCCATTGGGTGGAGTGTTGTCCCTGAGGATCTACCACCATGGGGGATAATAGAACTGTCTCCTTCCCCTTTGTTGTTGTTATATCCATGATTGGTTGAGGTGATGGTGGTGCTGGCACAACTACGATGTTGGGTGCCACTCCCTCTTCACCATAATTGAAGCAGGAGGTTGAGTAGGAGAGCTGCCTCTCCTGGAGCGATGAAGTGGGATCCCTTGGCCATACCAGTGAGGATATCTTCTCCGATCTTTCATGGCTTTGGTGGAACTATAGAAGATGGAACCAACGCATATTGGATGTGTAGTAGAAGCGGTGTGGTGGAGACAACCGATATACTGGGCTCCCCTATGATGGGTGGTATCAGTCAGTACAATCCTATCGGTGTGATCGATGCGGGTAGCGCACTGATCAAAAAAATCTATGAGGGCGGAGGCTACTGACTACCTAGCATATCTTCACCTCTCTCTGCTAGTAATGTGAACTGATACTCGGTCCTCTCTCACCCTCTTCTAATGGATCTGCTCGCATACACTACGATGAATAATTGATCATAAATCAAACTAAGCATTGGACTCTGGCCGTCCATAAGCCCTGCCAACTTGGCGTAAGACTGTCCTAAGGCCAGCAAATGACCTTCTCCTATTTCTGATAGGTGTGTCATAATGAATTAGAGGTGGAGGTGATATTGCGATCCTCCTAACATCTTCCTCTCCTTCAGAACAGGAAAAGGGATGGAACTTATTCTAAGTAAGCATAAGAGAAACTACCCTAGGTGACCCCTCCTCTATAATGTGAGATAATGTCTCTATCTCCTTGGCAATGCGCACGTGGTACCGCTTGATCTTGTGACTCCTATTACGGCGCTGGGTTTGACTAGGTGGAGCAGTATGGGAGCTAGACCCTGCCTCAAAGGTAGGGGAGACTATCCCTGAAGCCAGGGTATCCTTCCCCAGAAAATGAGTGGGTAGCGTCTTGAATGCATGAAACACTGTGGGCACTAGACTGGCATTGTGGGAACCTCTAACGTCTTCCTCTTTATCAAGGGAAATCCTGAGGTATCTCAATGGATGGTGGCTTTTGCCCGCCACATCCTTACTAACAGTGGTGAGGGTTGCCCACTCACAAGTAATCCTGACCCCCTCAAATCCTCGATCAAAATGTATTAAATGAGCTAAATCAGTTTGGGGGAGGCTCGCTCGATCCAAGGCCAAATCCATCCTAAAGAGGAAGATGAACACATACTTCTATGAATCCATTTGTATTGTACTGCACTTGAGAAAAATTGACTAGACATAGTCGAAACTGAACTGGAACTCTGTAATTTTTGAAAACAAACTCAAATCAGATTTTTTTTGTCTTGATATTATGCTGACTTTTTAAATTTGAGTTAGAGTTTGAACCCACACTCAACAATTTGAATATGTCAAGTGGGGTTCATTGAATTTAGGAGAGATTTTGAATAACTTGGAAGAGAGATTTTGAATTCATTTGAGTTCAGAACCCCCATTCAACAAATTTGTGTATGTTAAATGGGTTCCAATATTTTTGGTGAGACTCTTAATGCTTCCATTGGTTCATATTTGAATTTGATTTTATGTTTGGGGACCCTTTATTTAATAAATTTGTGTATGTTAAATAGAGGGTCAATTGATTTTTGTTTTAGATTTGATTTTGGGATTACACATTTAGCAAATTTAGGTATGCTAAATGAGATGTTTGAAAATAATTTTCTTTTTGCTTGTTTACCCATGATGTATATCATGTGTGAATTTAGAAATGGAATCTTTACTTAGCAAATTTGTGTATGCTAAATAAAGCCCAAATGTGTTTGATTATTTTTTATTTTGAAAATGAGGTCTTTACTTAGCAAATTTGTGTATGGTAAATAAAGCCAAAAGTGTTTGATTTTTGTTTTGGGATTTAAAAATGGGAGCTTTACTTAGCAAATTTGGGTATGCTAAATAAAGTTCAAATGTGTTTGATTTTTGTTTTGATTTTGAAAATGGGATCTTCACTTAGCAAATTTGGGTATACTAAATAAAGCCAAATGTGTTTGCTTTTTATTTTGATTTGTGTTATTTTTGAAAAGATAGATTTTTGTTTAACAAATATGTGTGTTAAATACAATTCAATTTATTTTCAATTTTCTTTTTGAAAAATAAAACTCTCATTTGACAAATTTGGGTATGTCAAATGGAATTCCAATGCATTTTGATTTTCATGGTTTTTCTTGCAAAGAAGATTTCCATTTAACAAATTTGGGTATGTAAAATAGAAGTCAAACATATTTTATTTTTCAAAGATGAAATTTTTGTGTGTGATTATTACTTTTTTTAAAAGAAGGAAATTTTAAGTTAACACATGTGGAATGTATTGAGTGGAGTTTCAAATGGTGTGATTTTATCTGAAAATGAAACCTCCATTCAATAAATTTGGATATATTGATTGAAGAGACTTATTTTCAAATTTGCGCTTTTTGAAAAAGGAAATAAACTCCAACTCTAATATATATGGAATATATTGGGTAGAGTTTCAATTTTATGATATGATTTTATTTGGGAATGAGATCTTCATTCAATAAATTTAGGGTATATTGAATGAGGATGCTCATTTTCAAATATATGCTTTTGAAAAGGAAGAAACTCCAACTTCAACATATGTGAGACATATTTAGTGGAGTTTTTCAATTTTATGAAATTATTTTATTTGGAAATGAAACCTTCATTCAATAAATTTGGGTATGTTGAATGAAGATGTTCATTTTTTAAATATGTTTTTTTTTTTTGAAAAGGAAGAAACTCCAACTTCAATATATATGAGACATATTGAGTGGAGTTTCAATTTTATGAAATGATTTTATTTGGAAATGAAACCTTCATTCTATAAATTTGGGTATGTTGAATGAAAATGTTCATTTTTTTAAATATGTGCCTTTAAAAAGGAAGAAACTCCAACTTCAACATATGTGAGACATATTGAGTGGAGTTTCAATTTTATGAAATGATTTTATTTGGAAATGAAACCTTCATTCAATAAATTTGGGTATGTTGAATAAAGATGTTCATTTTCAAATATGTGCTTTTTGAAAGATGATTTTGATTTTGGTTTTGAAAAGAACTTACATGTAATAATCCTAAGGATTGTTAAATGGGGTTGAATTATATATATTTTGTGAAAAAAATTTTATGCAAGTGCTTTATTATGTAAACTTTGGGAAAGTGCTTTTTGAAAAGTGATATTTTTTATAAATGATTTATATTTCTCATTTGTAGAATGAACCTTACCTTACCATAGAGATGGTAAGGAAGTTCAAAAAGATCTTTAGTCATCTCTTTTAGTTAAATTTTAATTTCACCTATTGGGGGAACCCAACACGGGTTTAAGACCTACAAGGAGTGAGGTCCTAAAACCTAAAGGATGTTGGCTATCTTCGCTTAAGAATGAAATAAGCTAAGTGCCAACGGAAAAGAAGGATAGTCTCAGACTCATATGAAATACAAATCTACTATCGATACTTGGAGACAACGATCATTTAGCAAAGATGGAGAGAGGAACTATCTCCAGCAGTGTCACCAGAAAAATCTACGGTGTTTATCTTTTTTAGAGATGTGTGTGTGTGTGTGTGTGGGGATTGTTGATGTTTATGTTTTGTGTGAGGGGTACCACATAGATCCGTAGATGTACTTATTAGAGTGATCGGGTATGATATTAAGGAATATTATACCATCTCGAGAGATAGAAGTCACTACCCTATAATGGACCTAATCACTTAATAAGGACTCCTAAGGCATGATGGGTCTTGAATGTGCAGATCACTACTTTACATAAAAAAGAAAAGCGAGTTTATTAAGCCAAGTTCAAGTTTATGAAGCAAGCCCTCATAGTTAATTACATCCTAAGGAATGAGATTCCTTAGGAATACCCTCAATTAAGGTAAATGATCTTTGTCTCCAAAGATTTCAAAGATAGGACTATCAATCAATTGATAATTTTTAGAAAATCAAATGGGATTGATCAAAAGGAGAGAGTTATTATCGAAACCAAAGATGAGTGACTAGGGGATGCCCATGATACTTGAAAACCTAATGAGCATCCCAAACTATCCTATGGTTTGGCTTTATGTTTTTGAAATTGAGGAGAATTATATGTTTGAGTTGAATTTTTATTAGAAATCTAGGGCTTACAATTCTACAATTTAAGATTGTAGAAATGCCTAAGAGGTGAGGATTTATGCTTGTAGCCCACAAAGGGAAACAACAATCTCAAATCCTAAATTTAGGGATCTTTGACGAGGGCCAAAACACGACTTAAATCTAATGCGAAAATGGGTATATGGTTTTGCTCCACAAGAGAGAGTAAACCACCCTTGACTTATTACAACCGCTGGTGGCCAACTAACTCCTCCTATGATTTTAAATACATGTAGGCAAGTCATATGCTTTGCAAGATAGCTAGTCTATTATTTATTTAGAAAAGAGACAAAGTCCTTAAACTCACTCCCTAAGAGACTAGATCATGAAGGGTATGAATTCATCACTTAATCTAATGCAAATTTTATCAAATTTTATTTTGATTTTTGTACATTTTTATTTGACACAGGCTATGAGATTTTATATGCCTAATGCATGAAAAAATTAGTTATGGGCTAAAATTAGAAAGAATGAGGTGTATTTCCACCATGACTCTCAAAGGTCAAGCCATTTTCTCTCTAGCAAAGGTGGAAGCCCTCCATTGGCAAGAGAGAGAAAATATGATTTATGCATGATATGAGATATACAACATCCAGCTAAGGGGTTACTAAATCTTTTATTATCTTGATTTATATCCTAGGCTTTAGTGATGTTATGAATTATTTAGTTTAATTTTGAATTGATTAATAGGATAGAAAATTTATTTTTTTTCTAGGAGCCTAATTGCATCCAAGTCATTCAATAATCATCAAACAATTAAGAAACTAAGAAAATCATGTCATCCTAATTGCATAATCATAAACATAACATCAATCAATTTATAAAATTAGTGCAAAAGAATAAGAGTGATGTGGGTTCCACATAACTAAAAGAAAAAAAAATGTGGGTACAGTTCTACCCTTATACATCCCGGTATAATGAAAGAATAAATTATAATTATGAAATGACAAGTGTTATGGGGGTCTTCATTCTTCATCCTCCATTCTTCACTCCTTGTCCTTCATTCCTTCATCTTGGTTTGCTCCTTCTCTTTCTTTTCTTTTGGTTTGACTTGGGATGTAGGTTGCTCTAAGGCTTCATATGGTACATAAGACATGGTCTTATAACCAATGTTCACCTTAGTCCTCATAACACTTATCCTAATCCTAATGTAAAAAATTACATTAAAAGTAAGGAAAGTAAATCTATATATACCTGCAAAACAAATGTTAGCTAAACATATCATACAACCCAAGCAGTTATAGGAATAATTTGGACTTAGTACCCCACACATGGGTAACCAAGCCCACCTGTCCTAATTTAGGTTATGCTTAGGGGTATAAGCAACCTGCACAGCACAAAATATTTATATTTTTATCATAGTGTCCCTTAAGCATAACCCCCTACAGAAGACAAGATTAGGCTAAGCTTGCCTTATCATCCAGTCTACGCACATACACCCTAACATCCAGTCCAAAACATTACACCACAAAACAAAATCATACATCAAAATATGTATCGCCCTAACATAAAGCTAGAAGTGATGACTTAGCCTAATGTGTGAGTCATTTAAGGCCTGTGTGGCTTGCCATACTTAGGCTTTAAGGTTGGCATTTTCTAAGTGTGAAAGATTCAATTTAGATGGTGGATTCAGTTTCACTGATTTAGTTGACTTGTCAATTTTGGTTGGTGATTTGATTTTGTTTGCATGAACTTACACTTAGTAACTAAGTGTTATGAAGAGAAGAAAAGAGAGGATAACTCTCTTTCACCCCTACCTTAAGTGATTTTTAAGGTAAATTGATTGATAAATTTTCTTTAGTGAATGGTTTATTATGTGTTTTAATTAACCCTAAGTTTATATTTGCTCTAAATAGCCCTATTCAATAAGAAAGGCATCTTAGGATTAGTTAGGGTGGATTACTATCACATAACACACACCCATTCATTTCTTTCCACCATGTACATCTTCCATATGAATAATCCTAAGCATATTTATACATGCAATGCAAATCTTAGCACACTTTGATGATGAATGCAATGAGATATGATTTGAAAATTTCGATATCTCATTAATGCATGTCTTTGTTATGTAGAAAAGAGGGATTTTTTGTCCTTTAGCTAAATGCACATCCATATGTATAAAAGTTATAAGTGAGTACGGTGTCATTATTTTCTACACGTAAGGTACAAGACCTACTTATTACTTAAAGCCAATCCTGCTAATATATCACTTTTCTTAGATACATGTAGATGTACAAAAAGAACCAAATGGATAAAGAATCATGCAAGAGATTGTACTTGATTTGATTGTATGATTTACATGTGTAATATGAAGATCTTTCCTAAGTCTTAACATAGAGATGCATAGAACTAGATTTAGGTAAGTGTTGTGTTCTTTTCAAATGAACTATACACTTGCAAATCCTATGTGAATCCATGTTAAGAGAAGGAAAGAGAACTTAATAATACACATCTTATGCTATCATCACATGCAAGCTTATAAATATTTATAACTAGCATCACTTCATTTATAATATTTGATTTATAAGTTTTAAAAAAATAATTTCTGATTTAATAATGATAATAGCTACTCATATTCTTAATTTTAGCCAACAGATGCAATTTGACACAAAAAAAAACATTTTATTTAATTAATTTTTAAAAGAAATGAATGCATGATTTCATATGGCAAGCAATATTTAACATGATTGGAAAGAAATAAAGGAATGTAAGCACATGACTTCATTCACCCTAATTAATTCCTAAGGACAATCATATAAAATAAGATCATTTAAAATGAGTCAAAAAATTTTAAGGAGATTTTTATTTTTGAATTTGATTTGACTTAGGCAATGTGAAAAGGGTTTGCTAGTCCTAACCCATTTCCCCATGGGTGAATTAGTTTGGTTTAATTTAGAACAATTAGGTTGATTTTATATTTTGATTAGGTTAAGGTATGAGTTAATCCATTAATTACCCTTACCTATACCACTTTAAAATAATTATCCAAGTAATTATGAGCCAATATATGATATGCAATCACATGAAAATTAAATCAGTAATGCACCAAAGAAATGAAGGGGTCTAATGCAATTTACTCACAATTATTGGTTAATTAAGCTAAAGTGTTTGATTAAGTACTTTTATAACCCTCCAACACATGTAGTTTGATTATAATTTTCTTTGGAATTCTCTTAGATTATTAAACACCTAAGAATCTACCCAAGAATTGAATGATTGAGTTCTTGAATGATTTAGTTTTGAGTTTGATTAATTAAGCTATTAATGAGGTGATTAAGCCATTAATTAGTTGCAAATTGATTAAGTGTTATCCAAATGAAATAAACTTAGGGGAAAAGATTGGAAAAGAGGTCCTAATCTCATTCCCTATGTCCATTCACTATTTCATAATGATTAGTAAGTTTAATTAATGAATTCATCATTGTTTAATATGCTAATTAATCATTTAATTAATTACAATAGTGATTAAGAATGAAATAAGAAATTCTCCTAATTAATCAAGCACAAATTCCAAGAAAATCATCATTGAGGTAGAGATCATCCCATAATCAATCTCTCAAAGTTTGAATTAATTAGAAATTAGTGAGTAATTAGCTTAATTAAATTTTCAATAAAACTTAAATTGAGTCAAAATCATTATTCAAAATTAATTAATTTTAATTTTCTATTATGCTCCTCTGAATTATATTTAAAATGAGTATTTATTTGTATTTTTTGGATTTTTCTATAATTAATTATGAATTTTAGAAGTTTCACCATTAAAATCAAATTAATTAAGCCCAATTAAACCACTAATCCCCAGCCATGGCGGTGGCACGCTTTCCATGTGGATGAGATTGGTATTTTGTTATCACATCCATCGGCTTAGCTGGCGGTGGACGCATCCCCTCTATGGGCCATCTGATCTAAGATTGGATGGTCGAGATTAATCCCGCAGTTTATGAAGGAATTATAGTGGATCTAGCGTGATCTGATCATAGTCACCCGTTCCAATCATGTGAAACAGATGGCATATGATCCTTCTCCTTCACGAGCAACGAGAGATGAACACCATTCATCTTTCCTCGTTCAATTCGAGCTCACCCAAGCTCGGATTGGGATCAAAATGACCCCACACCTTTGGAATGAGGGGGATGCACATCCAACGATCAAGATTGCATGATAATTCCCTTTGAAAAGTACTAACTAAATTTTCCTATAGCTATAGTTTCAAACAATTACCTCACCGGAGGCTATCACTCATTCTTACAACAGAGGATGTAGCTTGTAGAGAGAAAGCCCTTGAAGAATCGATTTGAAGTGGTTTGCTCTCGTCAAGCTCCTCTTAAATGGTGATGACCTTGATCAAAGTCCTACTTGCTTGGAGACTTGGGAAATGATTCATTGAGCTCGGAGGTCCAAGGATGGTTTGTCCAAGTTAATTTGATTTTGGTTGAGAATTGAATGAGTTGGATTTGAGTTCACCTCCCTGTTTGACTTTGAGTAAAGCGAAAATGGGAAATGAGGGAGCTTCGAGAATGGCTTGGGAAAAGCTTGGGCTTGATTAAACCTCTCAAGCTCTAAGGAATGGATTGCTTGTGGTTTGAGTGAGAATGAGGGGGTATATCTCCCTCTCGAATCGTACGGTGAGTGGCTGATTTGTCATTTTGGCTAAATGGCTTGGATTTTAGGCATGATTTGAGCTGTAAAACATCCCACATGGGTCATTTTGGCGGAGTGAGAGGTAGTGGCTACCCATGTGAGTGGTGAGTGGATTTGGTGATCCAAGTGTTCAAATGTGATTGGGGAGGTCAGTTTAGCCTTACCTTGGGTCATGGCCGACCCAAGCTCATTGGGTCATGTTCACCACCTTCCTTGGTGCCCATGTGGACAAGAAGGATGCCAAGGCCTTGAAAGAAATGACCAAATTTTAAGTGAAAGGTCATAGGATATCATTTGACCTAAAAGCAAATGGTCATTTGGCAATGAGTTTGATTTACAGATTTGAAATGATTCAAAAATGGGTTAGGCCAAATTTTAATTGATTTAAAGTTCATTTGATTTGATTTGGTTCAATTTGATCCATTTAGGTCAAGTTGGGTCAAATTAGGTTAGGTTGATTAATTGGTCAAATTGGGTCAAACCATGAATTAGGTCAAGTTTAGATGATCATTTGGAGCCTATGGGTATCATTGGTTTGGTTCAATTTAGTTTAGATTTGATTTTAATTCATTTAGGTTCATTTGAGTCAAATGAGTCAAGTTGACCAATTTGACCCATTTGACCTAATTGGGTTAGGTCATGGGTTGGTTTAGGATTGGTTGATCATTTGAAATGTATTGAAAACTTTGGTTTCAATCAATTTTGACTTAGTTTGATTTCAAGTTGATTTGATCTTTTAGGTTAAGTTGGGTTCATGGTCAATTGGGCTAGGTTGGTTCTAATTAGTCGATTGAAGCTTTGGTCAAATTCAACAATCAATTTAGAATAAATTTGACTCATTGGTTGCAATTAATTTGTCTTAGATCAAGATTTGACTCATTTTGGCTTTTTAGGTCAATTTGGTCAACTTAGGTCAAGTGGCCAATTAGGCTTGGTCATGTTCAATCATTGATCATGAATGGGTTTGGGTAAATGGTTTTAATCAATTTGGCATATTATGGATTTTGGCTAGTTTAGGTTTCATTTGGGCTAAGTGTTGACTTGGTCAAAGGCTAAGTTTGACTTGCCTTAACCTAATTTAAGTGATTTATCATTCTATGATGATAGTTGATCACAATGTGAGTCTTAGATAGGCTTAGTTCAATCCAATTTGGGTTGGAATAAAATTTAGCTCAAAAAGGTCATTTAGGTCACTTTGGGTCAAGTGAGCCTAAATGGGTCAATTGGCTTGATCAAGGCTTGATTCAAGTTTGGTTGAACTCACATATGGACTTATGATGGAAATATAAATCCAATTGCAAGTGGTTTGAAGTCAAATGGGTTTTGGTACATTTGATAATTTCATGTCAAAAGGATGAACATAGGTTTGACTTGGGTTAGTTTGATTTTGGCTGGTGATTATAGTTTTTTTGTTTATATTTGGGCCTGTGATTTAAGGAGTGATTGTTTGAAGAAAAAATCCAAGGGTTTGGATTGATTTGAGAATGATTTAGCTAAATCCAAGAAATTGGCTTAAAGGATATAAGTTGAATTTTGGTATAATTTTGGGTTTAGTTTGGTTATTTGAATTTATACTTCATTTATATTTGTGAATATAAATAAAGATATAAATGAGTTATGAGAAAATCATTTGAGTTTGGAGTGATTTGATTGTGAATTTGGCTAAGGTAAGTCAAAAAGTTTGAAAAAGGGGTTTTGATTTGGTTAGATTTATATTCATTTGATTTGGATGTCAATTTCCTTCATAGTTGTGACTACAAATGATGGAATAAGTGATTTATAAAGAAATCACTTGCTTTGGGTTGATTTGAATGGTTTCGCTAAGCTTATGGATGTGATTCATAAGGCTTAGGAAGGTTTTGGATTTCAAATTGATCATTTGATTTGGAATTGATTCATGATTTGATTTTGAAATTTAAATTTGAATTTGGATTTAAAGAAGGAAGCAAGGATTGGGTTCAAAGTCTCCCCCCAAATCTCTAAGGCACAACTTATTCCTATGGCTGACTCTTCTAAGTCTCTAGGGATAGATTAAATATTCACCTAATCACTAGAAGTGTCTTAAGACTAAGGAACTCTTAGTGTCTAGAGGAGTTTTATGTCTAAGATGGAGTTGAAAGCTCACTCCAAAGTGAAGGTCAACATTATTACGATTGATGTATGTATTTCATCTTGGCCATCTTGATCTGATTATATCCTGATGATCCATCCATAAAACAAAATATATCATAGTTGGATGTATTATCAACTAACAATTTTGATATAGGAAGTGAGAAGTCATCTTTCGGGCAAGCTTTATTAAGAACTTCGAAGTCGATACAAATATCGACCATTTTCTTCTTCATGGGCACTATATTAGCTATCCAATCAGGATACTTTTCTTCTCGTATGAATCTTGCTTCAATTAGCTTTTAGTTTCAATGATCACATGTTCTTTGATTTCTAATCTCATTCACCTCAAGCTTGTTTACAGTGTTGTCTCTAGCTTGATTGCCAATTTATGAACTACTACATTGGGATAAGCGGCATTTCAACATATGTCAGGCAAAAAATCCAATTCACAAAATAGCACTTTTAGCTCTTCAACTTTCTCATTAGGTAGAAGGGCACTGACGAAAGTTGGACGGGGATCATCCTCAACTCCTAGATTGATTTCTATGAGTTCATCCATAGTAGCTATTTGTCCACCATCTTCAAGTTCTTCAGGTGCAGGCTTGGCTTCTACTTCTTCATCATTTGTAAGAAGAATTTTATAGAGATCATCTTCTTCGTCATTATTAGCTTTGATCCCAGCTTCTATTATATTATAACAAACTTTATTTTGATGAGATTTGTGGATGAACCCAAGACCTTAAACTTATCACTTCTTTGTGATGCTTGAGAACTTCTTTGGCTCCACATCCTGTTAAAGATTTGAGTTCTATTTAGTAGTTCAATATGAATTCCAAGCTTATGCATTATTCTCACAATTTGGTGGATAGTATATTGGTATTCTTATTGGAACCATCTCATTAGAATCTTCATGTTGAGTAGGTTGATCAAAATTAAGAGGCTGAGACTCTTCAAATTTATAAAATAAAGTTTCTGTTCTGCCACTCTCACTCAATGGCAACACATAGAATGTTATCAATTCTTCAATATTATGGACCTCCAATTGAGTGATTTTCTTGATGTATTGCTGAGGATGGGTATAACTTTGAAGGAGTCATCTAACATTTGCCAAATGAGCTATCCTTCTTGATGTGACCCTCTGAATCCTATTTTCATAAGTAGATTCAAAGTCATAGTCTAAATCAGAATCACTTATTTTATACATTGCCTTTCTTGAAAACTTATAAGTTCCCTTAGGTTTGACAAGAATATTTTCTTCTTCTTGTGTCATTTCCCAAAGGAGGAATTGATCTTCTTAATTTAGTATAGAATTAAGTGCTTTAGAGAAACATTGTCTTTTTTTTTTTCTTTTTTTCGCTTTCACCTTAAAATTACTTTTAATTCACGAAGTAGATGCTACCTCAAGAGGCTCTTGGCTTAGGCTCTTTAGGGATGAAATATTTTGCATCTTCATAAATCTTTGCTTCATGGATGGAGAATGATTGTAGGTTGCCAGAATTGAACTCTTCTCCATCTTTTAGTACTTCATACGATGCATAGTTGATGGGATAATGTCATACTCGACCATGATGACCCAGAAACTCTACGATGTATTACTACATGAAACTTACGTACAAATAAACTTGTGGGAGAATAAAAGAACCCAGGTTTTTCTATCCTTTCTCCTTGAAACCATGAACCATCAATTTATTCCTCCCAAGATGTTGGATATCAAGTGATAATCCTCTTAATGCTTTTAGACTCATAAGATTGATAGAAGAACTTAGATCAATCGGTATTGGGATCAAGATATCATCATCACTCTATAATATATAGATGATTATGATCCTGTTTCCCATAAGATCATTTTCAAAAATATTCGAGATGAGTTTGCAATGATTGATTTTATACATTTTTTAAAAAAGTAAGCTTCATAACTCTCCAGATCTTTGATAGTCTGTATCAAAGTTTCTCGGAGATATTTTGACATTAAGAGAGCCTCATACACACTTAATTATGCAGGAATCTTTCTTAGATGTGATAAAATATTATAATCTATCTTTTTCCTTGATTTAGGCTTTAATTTAGGATTTTTGGGAATGATATCTCATTGACTTCAATTTATTTTGCCTTTATCTTTATTTGAATTCCCCTTCTTTGATGATGGTGGTAAGACTTTACCACTTCTCAACTAAACTTGAACCACCTCTTGCTCAGATTCCTCTGAAGAAGTAGTTTCTTCGAATTCACTTTTTTTTCTCGAGTATTGACCAAAAGAATTAAACTCACTTTTCAACTTCATACATTTCATATGTGATGTTGTTGATGAGTCTGACTCTTCTCCATCTGAAAAACATAAATCTTCATCTGAACTATTACCTTTTTATTGAGTCTTTAGACAAAATTCAAATGTTAACTCCCTGGGCTCTTCTTTCTTTTATGATGAGGATTTTGATGGGTTGTTGATTCTATGACCATTGTCATTTTGGAGTAGCGATCTGAAGAACATCGATATCACATAAATGATTTGGCATGTCTCTTGGGAAAAATTCACCATTATCTTCTTAGTCCAACTTAATAATATGGAGTTTAGACATGAAGTCTACAAGCCTAAATGGTTGTCTTGTCGGCTGGTGATACTCCTTTAAGTTATTAATAATCTTCTGAGTTGTGGTCTTCTTCTTCTTTTTCTTTATTTTATTTGGTTTGACCACTTATTTAGAGATGGTAAAATTTGTGCCGTTGCCTCTTTGGGATGAGTTGGCGTGTTGTGGTGCCAGTCGATGATGTGGAGGTTGATGCATATAATCACACCATTTTTTCAATCAATCGGTTCAATATGTGATTTCCAACGACACAATTCCTTCAAGTTGCTTCAGCATCTTTATAGTCTTTTTAGAAAATGTAGTTTCCCTTTCTTCGATTGATTTTTCTTTCTTTTTGTCTTTAATGGATGATACGGAAGAGGACGTAATCATCATTGTAGACTCTCTTTTCGGGTTGACTAGAACACTATCAGATAATGTAAATTCACCTCATCGATACTTCTTTTCTAGCCAATCTTTGAAGACATAACAATCATCAATAGGATGGCTGATCACCCGATGATACGGACAGTAATTTGGTTAATTCACTAGACTAACTTCTTTAGGCCTTTTACTTTCTGGTAATTGTAGACCAACTTTGAGTACTTGTTAAAACAATTTAGCCACACTGTCCCTTCTAAAGGAATATTCTTTGTTCATCTTTTCCTTAAGAGATGGTTGCATTTGCTCAACATCTCTTATTGTTTGTTTTGGACACTCTCACGCCACCTAAAAGTCTAGGGTTTATGCCTCCCAATACCAAATTTGGCTATGAATTAGGATGAAGAAGCTTCTTTTCTTATCATCATTTTATATTGGCTATTTTCTTTATCTACATTATAGATTACTCATTTTTCACCACTTGAGCTATAGGAAGCGGCATGAGTTTTATTTCTTCTTGAGTCTGAAGGCTTATTTTCTTTGATTTATCTATATAGATTTTAGACTTAGGGCGATTTAACTTTTTGAATGTTGTAATTGATGTCATACATAAAAATGGTGTCATTTTATCATCAATATTATCCATTAACAATTGGATCGCATGTTCTTCCTCCAATTATTGTTCACATTTCATGCTTAAGTTACGCCAACAAGTTATGAATTTTATCACTGACTCAACTTTTCTCTTTTTTAGCAAGATCGGGTCGTTTTATTTGTTGCTTTCGAACCTTTTCACAAATATTATCTCTAGCTCAGCGAAGATTTTGACTGAATCATTCAGCAAATCTGCATACCACTCGAAAGCAGTTGAGGTCGTCATGGTGGAAAAAAAAGTGCATCATTTCTTTACCACAAGTAGCCTTGAATTGGGCTAGATGTTGTTGGATTACCATGCCCACTAAAATATTAAATTTTGATGTGAGTAACCTTCGGTATGGCACTTGATCAAATTCAATGGGTAAGGGTGACCCTTACTCATAGCTTTCAAGCTATGATCGCTTTATCTTTTCATTAATTATTATTTTCTAGTTGAGAAGTTATTACTGTTCCCAATGTACTAGCTGCATTCTGAATTATAGGTTGAAGAGCTAGCTGATTAACTTCATTCCTCCCTTCAAGTATAGCATGTACTGTAGGAGCTTGAGGTATCAGAGTGACTAGTGGCATAGAGGTTGTATTATTAGCTACCTGTTGATTAGCAGATGAAACAAGTGCTACATTTTATGTGATATTCTTCTCCAACATATCTATCATGATATTCAATCATTCATCTTCATACCAAGTCGTGAAAATTTCTTATCTTTGGCTTTCATTTGATGTTGTATTTATCTTTTCTCTCTAGCTATCACCACAGTGTCAACAAGTACAAGCTATTCTTGTTCCTCTATTTCTTTTTATTGTTCTCCTCCCTGGTCATCTTCAGGGGAAGAACTGGATTGTTCTTCTCCTTGTACATTTGCAGGGACAGTTATTGCTTGGGCTGAACGATGAAGCTGATTGTAAATGCGTGTACCAAGTTGATCATTTCCTAGTTCAACCATATAAATAACTTCAATTCCCATGACCTCCTTTTCATTTTGATCTTCCTCTTCTAGAGATTGAAGATCCATCTTCTATTTTGTGAAGACTCTTCTTCGTAAGCATCAAACTCGTTCAAGCTCCGGATTCATGTTGTTGTTGATCGGCGAAAGTTCATCAATATGTCTCATCATATAGATGACTTCTACTTCTATAGTGTCATATTCATCATCTTCTTCTTGCACATGAATTTCTGATCAACGCTTCCAATGGATCTCTGGTTCATTGTAAGGAATAGACATTTCTTCCATTAGGGGACTGTGATTATAGTCAACTTTCTCCTGGGGGGTGAATCTGATTGATGATGGGATCCCCTAGAGGATTCTCTAGGGTGTCGACCATCATATCTTTTATTAGTGATATCTCTTTTTTTAGGTATCCACTTCTGATGAATAATTTTTTAGATGGATTTTAAATATGTGCATCAGATGTCACACCTCTTTCTTTTTTTAGAATTTCATCACTGGGCCTTGGCCTCCATATACTTACCCCACGACCTTCGGCGGTGAATTTTTTGGACACATAAGTGTGACATTCTCTGATGCTCACCACACGTAGCATACTTGGCTTGATGACTAGTTACCATAAGAGATGACAACTTTCTTGGTGGAATCTCAATATCTTCGATCATCACAGGCCTCTGAAATTTTCTTTTCATTAAACCTCTTTCCTTAGCTACTTTAAGAACATTATGTATTCTAGCGGATAATGTTTCAGGTTGTCTCCTCTGCGATGGTGGAGCTTGACGTTATTGAGTCCAGAAAGGCTGCTTTACCTCACCAGTAGAGTTATTCTTTTTTACCCATTTTAGATTATCAAAGTTATTGGTAGGAATACTCACTTATAATGGCAATATTGCTTGTTCACTAGGTTGTTTAAATGGGATCTACTGAGCCCTCATCTCAGCATTTCTTCTTCTTCTTTTCCCTTAATTAATTTGCTTCACGATGAGAAGCCTCAAAATCATGTCTCCCAGGTACAAAGGTTTCAGTTGGCGAAGCAGTTGTACCATGAGGCATCAAAGAAATAGTTTGCCCACTGACGATTCTTTTCATATGGGGGCTTCAGGTTGTCCAGTCTTTCAAAAATTGAAGCTTTTTTTCGGGGGAACTCCTTAACAGAAGTTGGTTGCTAAATTGGTTGGTGACCATGATGAGTAGGAGCTTCAATAAACTGAGGCCTTCAAGCATGACCTCGAATAAGTGCATCATGGGTGGGTACTTGAGTTGCGGTATAATAGAAATCCATCCCATATTGAATGATAGCTCCAACATCTCTGTGTTGATGACGCGTGATTTAAGCGATATTTGCACCCCTGAATGGTGAAATGAGTGCTCAGTAGATCCATTCACACAAGTGAAAGATGGGGATTAGTAATTAGTAATTATTATTTCATCATACTTTCAAAATAGATATAGAATAAAATAATATTATAATAAAATATACTATAAAATAATTCATTTGACATAGAGTCTCATATATTAGTAATTTGAATCTATTACACATTTAAATCACCATTTTTTATTTTGAATTTTAGATATTTTGTTACTATAGCATGTATATGACTAACCAAAGATGGAAAGAAACTTGTCCGAGTCAGAAATCTATGGGCTCCAAAATTCACCAGGCTCATATTGAAGAGTAGATTTAAATGTCGGTGAAATTTTTTTAGGGCAGATGGAATAGTAGATAAGGCACTACTACAGATTTTGCCCTCATTTTGTGAGGACTTTAGATCTGGTTCAAGGTTTTCTATAGGCACAAGCACCTATAGTTAATTACCCTCCCAAATAAAATAGAACTTCGATTAAGGCTAGTTATCAGAATGCATATATATAGTCATAGCATAAGGAGTTTAAAATTTGGGGTTTAGAATTTATGAAATCCACCATTATTTAACTTAAAGCAGATGGTTGGGGGAATGATGACGTGCCCGATCTAGATCCCATGGTTCCATCATTCCAGGCTATCGTGGTCCCTAGTTTACTTAGTCAGAGGAGGTAGTCGACCCAACCCAATCAAGGATCCCTATGCCACATGGGTCATCCAAGAAATTCTTGTAACTGGTGGTGTTTGTCTAAGGAGACATGCTTAAGTCTACCTTAGGCTGAGAGCTTTTGCCCTATCATATATACCCTATGTTTCACATCTCAAGATATAGAGCCATTAGAGAAGCATAGGACTACAATCATGATAATATAAATTGTCAGGCGAAACACCATCGAGAGGACTAAATGCTGCATCATGTGAGCTACTAGCCAAACCAATGAGGACGGTCACGCCCTCTCTTGATGAGATTGATTGATGAATATAGAAATACATTTACATTTGATTTAACATTGGCTTTTGTGAGCAAGTTTTAATTTCATTTACAAATAATTGTGGAAGGTGGATTGAATTTTAGTTCTATTTTAAGTCTTTAAAGATTGAATTTCATTTAAGTATTTAACACTTAATAACATATTAGATTTTGCATTTGAATTGATACTTAATTTAGATTAACTTGATCTAAAATTTTAAACATATGTTAATAGTAGTATCCCTTCTTTGAAATGTATTCAACACGTCATCTGGGGATGTATTATTTTAGATCCTATCGACTCTATTAATTTAATAATACAAGATCGATCTAGCCATCAACGTAATTAGCTTCTCAGATATTTTAAAAAGTTAAGATTCTTATTATATTATTATTGAATTTTTAAGTTTTGTTAACTCAAACCCAGTCCTAAGACCCAACCGGGAATCAACCCGCGTAGCATCCTCAGACACTAAGTTTAAGCATTCAGCGTAGTATCGGGGCCCATGCGGGTATTTAATAATTCAGATAATTTTATTTCTAAATTATGAGATTGAATATTTTCATTAAATTCTAACTTAGCCTGCGCAGCCTTTTTTTAAAAATTTGCACTCTAAATTTCTATATCTGAGCACCTGCGAGTATTTTTAGTTTAAATAACTTCACCTAATTAATGAAGTCATTGATTATGAAAATCATAATTAGAATAAAATTTCTTTTTTTTGGATTGAAAGAAGCCCCATAATTTTTGTAGAATTTAATTTAGTATCATCTTCTGTCTATTTCTACGAAGAATTGTAGATTCGGTGGCGTTTGATTTAGGTTGTAATTTAAAATATTGCAACTTTACTTGTATTTAATTTGATAGAAAAATAAAATGGCTATTTAGCTTATGTGTATTGATAGGATTTTACATCTTTGCTAATCATCATATTCAACTTTCGTTCTCACCCATAGATGAGCTATTATACCTCTTTCAACTTAGCTTATTGGATGTGAGCCTTGTTGCTTGAATCATGCTTGAATTGCATTTGCATTTCATGGCTAGATTTCAAAGTTATTGCAAGTCTCATGTAATCTGATTATTTGTTCAACTGAATTTCCTCTCAGATTACTTGAAGTAAAATATTGCAAGAACTATATTCAAATATATTGGCAAGCTATCAAATTCTTTGTAAATTTTACCCAAATTTCTTCAACTCTTCTCAATTCATCCAATTAGAGTTAAGCATGAGATATTAGTTTATTGAGAAGCCCCTTCTTATATTGATTAACATACTATTTGTGTTCATCAAAGGTCTTCATTTCATTCAACATCAAATGTAATTATCCAAGTGTTCAATTAATTCTATTTATGCTTGTTACTTGCTCATGAAGTTGACACCTTGAATAACCAATAAGAAGCTTGTTCATGTTATTCGATAAGATGTCAAAGCCCACTCATGCTAACATAAGCTATCAAACTTCATATAAATCCTTTAAATTTGATCGTTTTTAATTCACTTGGATAAGCCATGGTAATCTCCTTGTTTATTACATAAATCATATTGATGCTTATTGGCTAAGATTATAACCACATTCGCGTTCACGTGAGAGCTATTAAACTCCCTCGAGATTAATCCTTAAATCTACATTAAGTTTTATATTTATTTGAAAACTAGACTTCAAATTTATTATAACTCTCTTATGAGTTTCCACTTAAAATCACTAATCGTCAATCCTATAAGGATGATAGCCTTTTATCATTGTCTTGATTTTTATTGCCCGATAGAATTGTTATTATTAGTGTTGCCAATGAGATATTAAGTGATATTCTTGCTCATGAGCGATCAATTAATTTCTTTTTTAATAAGATCACCTTAGAATCCAAATCAAATTATTTCATATTTGAGAATTACCCTTGTAATTAACTTAATACAAACTTTCAACAGCTTTTGTATGGCTTCCCAATTCATGCGTGCATTTGACTTAGTAATTAATATGGAATAAAATGGGTGCAACATATTTTACACATCGTCGTATTTAATTATTAAGTTTTAATAAGAATGGGTCTCATCTTAACTCTTCCCATCTCTATAAATAAGAATAAGGAAAGGATCTTTGCATTTCATTCTATTTGCTTGAGTAAATATTTTGAGCTCTTTAAAGAGAGGGAGAGGCAAGGAATAGGATTTGTTTGCATTCAAAATAAGTGTTTTATTCTTTCAAAATTTCCCTTTAAGTACTATTCGCCTATTTCTCTTTGATTTAATGTTTATTTCATATCTATCACGTATTTTTTTATTTAATTTAAGTTTAAATAATTTTCATTTAAATTTATTTAAATCTCAAATTTCAGTAAATTTTAAGATTTCAAATATATTTGACATCTAATAATTTAAATTTTGCATGAGTCAAGATCAAACTTGCATAAAATAAAACATATGTATATACATATAGCAATTTTCACATATATATTCATATCTTACACCTTTATAGTAACTAATAACAATAATTATCTTTACAAGCAGCATTCACCTAATTGATTGGGTGAAAATGAGTTCAAATTTCAGAATTAGGAAGGTACACGGATTGATTAACTGGATCGGAGAGGGGTGTGTGCTTGCTGGAGCAATAAATCAAAAAAAGGGGGAAAAGAAATGGGAAAGTGTCGGAGATCAAGAGGAAACGGAGTTCCTTCTCGACTGAGGCAAAGGGAAGGATCGGATCTTAGGGATTGCAGTATGGGTGAAGGAGGAGGGATTGTGGAATTCGGTTGGCGGAGAGAGTGAACAGGAGGGAGTTACTGCTTCAATCCACCGAATCCAGCCGGAGAAAAGAGAGAGCCCGAGCCCCTTGAATCCGTTCGGCTAGGAGAATTAATCGGGAAGGAATCCTGCACTTACGAGCGGATCAGGAGCCAAAGAGAGAGGGCGGACGAGAGAGGGTGAACGGGAGAAAGCTTTTGGCTTTAGGGAGACGAGAGCGGACGGGATTTCTGTGAGGACGAGCGGGGTTACCTTCGGCTGCCTCCTTTGAGCGAGTAGGGAGGGCGAGGGAAAGAGCGGACGAGCGAATGCGAGAGCCGGTGCAGCTTGCGGCTTGAAGGAATCGATGAGAGCGAGAGAGAGGGTTTACGGAATTTCTTTCGCTACGTTTCCTCTTGAGATACTTGCGGTTGCTTGCAGTTGAGGGAGACGATAATGAGTAAGCCGCTTGGAGGAACGAAAGCCTTGCGGCTTTAGGCAGACGATCGTGCGTGAGCTTTCGATTTTTAGGAGAACGAACCTAGCGAATGAGTGGGATGAATTGAACTGCTTCAGCTTGAAGTAAAATCGGGGTTAGTAATTCATCTAGGATTTTTTTATTTAAGTGATTAAATCAATCCCTAATTCAAATTTTTTATGAACATATAAATTGTAGGTTATTTTATATCCAACGCAATCCGTTTACGATCGGCCGTTTGATTAGTCGAATCAAAAGCCAATTTCTTTAAAATGCGATTATCGCTTTATCACTCATTTGCGTAAACTCATCCAAATCAATCGCGGATAGACTCATTTGATAGATTTCAATGTTTCAAAGTTAACGACGCAATCAATTTTACAAACGGAGATTGTTATCGCCGCAGCCTCCTCCGATATGCGGGTTAACGCCCGATCTCTTGACGGTGACCGTTGTGGAATACGTATACTCAATTATTTCGAGCGATATCAAAGTCCTCATCGAGATGTTGTTTCAACCGATTTTGACAATTTGCATCTTTGCTTAAGCAATCGTTCTTCAAATTTGGATTATAGGCTTGACGCGCTCATGTAGCATATATGGAGGTCAACAAACATCAATAATCTTTACAAGGTTGTGAAACCGGATACATAAGGGGAGAGGAAGGCGAAAGGAAGGCAGAATGATATAATAAATATTAAAATTATCTAAATGAGATTTAAATGATCAAATAATCAAAACAAAAAATGCAGGTCTTTGCTTAGTTTGTTAGAGATAGTAGAAAGAATATTTATTTAAAGCTGATTTTAAGAAACAATTCTTTAAAACCACTTGAAAATTTAATTTATTTAGCAAGAAGCAGCAAGGAGACGAAGATAAAAATCTGAACAAAAGCTCCCTGCCGGCCTAGCAATAAGGAGACGAAAATAAAAATCTGAAGCAGTTGAGTGCATAATCATACAAGCCGGCCTAGCTCTTCTTTCCAAAAAAATGTGCAGCGGGAGGAAAAAACTAAAATCCTGACCAGCTCCTGCTTTCAAAGAGAGCAGACCAGAGAGCAGACCGAAACAGCAGAGGGAACGCCAGGAAAGAAGGAGCTTTAAACAGAAGAAGGAAGGTTCGGCTCCCTCCCTCCCTTGATCTCCCTCGTTCACGCTCGATCTCCTCAACCGCTCCCTGCTTCGCACGATCTCCATTTCAAAATTGTAGGAAACCGAAGGAGGAACCGCTCTCCCTCCTTCCTCCTTCAAAAAACCGACGGTTCCCACACTCGCTCAACTTCGTTTTCCTCTTGTCCAAGCGATGCAAGCAAACCGGTAAGCCTCCTCTTCTTCCCGGATTTTCCTTCTTTGTCCAATCAACGGTTCCCTCACCGTCTCTCCCCTCGTCGTAACTCCACCAAGCCTCAACTTTCGATTCCCCTCCATCGCAAAAAAAAAAAACGAAGTCAATTCCTTTAGGACCGCTGACCGGGCGGTTCAGGTTCCGGTTAAACCGCCGTCCGCTGCGAACCGGTTTTGGTCAGAGTTTTGGGTTTTCCGACGACAGTGGCTCATTCCAAGCCGTCTGGTCCGGTTTTTAAAACCTTGATTTTTTATATAAACTAATTAAACAAAAATTATTATTTAGTTTATAGATTATTAATTAATAATTAATTAAGATAACATAATTATAACTAGTAATATTTCTATATATATAATCAATATTATATAATTATAATTATTAACTTAAATAAACTTCATTATATACAATTATTATTTTAAATAGTTAAATAAATTATTAATTAAATATTAATTATGGATTTATTAGCATAAGTAAAATTAAATTATGCAAAATAAATATTTATAAATATAATTTATAAATAATTATTATTAAAATCTTTCTTGATCTAACTATTAAATCCTAAAGTAATACTTAAATAATTTCTCAAATTTTAATTGAATTTAATTTTTATCATATTAAGTCATTTTTAGGATTTAACTGTCCATAAAATCTACTTAACCAGAACTTAAATCATTAAGTAGATTAATCGTATTTAATGAGAAGAAAGATTCATCTCTCATTAAAGAGATTATATATATATATATATATATATATATAACTTTTTCTTTCTATACCATATAAAAACTAACTCTAATATTTAGTGCAATCATCCATGGTCCCATTTAGATCTCAATTCCATTCTCTTAAATACATACTCCTTAATCCATATGTAAATAGATATGCATGTTGCATATTATCTACTCTTTCTTACTGAACCATTGATTCAAAAATTATTCAATGTTGATAACCTTTACTTTTTCATAGCCATTACCATGGGCTAATAATAAGTTTCAATTTTCGTAGAGAAACAGTTGAAAAACTAATACAATAAGCCTTTAGAATCCAAGCCATTCTGTGTGACAACTTAAGAAAGGTGTACACAGGAAGTGATGGAAATCCAAATAAACATGCAGTTTGTGGCCTATCACTTGCTATTCCTCAAAGGGAATGCTTTGGCATGCTTGGCCCTAATGGTGCAGGCAAAACTTCTTTCATAAACATGGTTAGTTGATCTAATATTTAATGAAGTCATGAACAATACAGATAATTCTAATAGGTGAATTTTTTTCTAACATTTTGCAAATGACTGGGCTCACAAGGCCGAATTCAGGCACAGTGTTAGTTGAAGGATTAGATATTAGCAAGAATATGGACAAAGTGCATTCTTTAATGGGTGTATGCCCCAACATATGTGAGTGGTAGTTTAATCATTTTGTCATAAGAAATTAACTTATTTAATAGTTTAACTTCTATGCCCAATCCTTATTTTATAGTGTTATCATCAAGATTGCATTTTCTTAGTGATTTTATCATCAGCAATGCTAATTTAAAAGATATTATTTCATGACTGAAATATAGCATGTGGTTGACACTTGATTTTATTATAATTAATATTAGAAAGATTTAGGCTTTTTTTTTCATGTTCTTTCACATGTTTTTTTGACTAGTTTGTTTGATTACAGCTTGACTTGGGACGACTTAACCGATAGAGAACACCTTTATTTTATTGTAGATTGAAGAACCTTAAAGGAGATTTGCTAATGCAGGTAAATTATCTCTATAGTCACAGTCTATTTTCCAGCATATGGAAATGTCTATATCATTGGATGTTGCAAGAGTGAATAAAAGCAAAAAATATTGCCTATAATCTCTATCATTTCTGGACCCCATATAGCCTATACTACACTATAGTTGAACTTAAGAACATTATAATCTTAAGTACATAGTAAGAAAACTAAACCATTACTTGAGAAAAGACATCTCAGAGTGACTAATTACTGCATTTGTTTATTCCATTTAAGAAACTATCAATCTGTTGATTATTTTGTTCTACAGAAAAAGAGCTTATATGGTAAAGGAAAAGAGTCTTATTCTTCATAAATTGCAGGCTATTGATGAATAGAGCCGTTATTCTCACAAGTATGAGTTTTGTTTTTTTTTTTTTTTTGCTTTCTATCAACACAAAATGTAGTTTAAATTTCTATTTTTGTTACTCTTCCTTCATATATTATACCTATGTGGTATTTGAATCAATTAAATGCCTAGCTTTAGCAATGCTCATCTCATTCAGCTAAAATATAGAAATAAGTTACTTGAGGATATCCCAGAAAACTCTATGTAATAGAAAACTTTATCTTGGGGTTATAACAGCTCACTCCATGGAAGAAGCTAAGGCTCTTTGTGATCATGTTGGAATCTTCGTGGAAGGATATCTACAACGTCTTAGAAGCCCTGTTGAGGTGATTATATAAACAAGCATTTTGAAACATTATTCAAGTTTATTTCCTTAGAGGCTATTGGGATCAAATTTATTTTATATTTTATCCCAAAATAAAATGTGTTTGAAGATGATAGTTGTTTTCAAAAAATACTCAAAATATTTAAAATTTATTTTAATTATTTTTATATATATATATATATATATATATATATATATATATACCCTTAGCTTTGACCAACATTTCACTAATTTATTCTACTAACAAAAAATTTGAATTTTCTCTGCTACCACTAACTTAATCATAGTTTATAGACAAAGTTAGTTACTACTCTCATTCCTTCTACCTTCATAAATTTAATTGTTGTTGTTAATTTGTGCAATTAAAAGCCAGATATTGAGG
This sequence comes from Cymbidium sinense, assembly GCA_021442155.1. Lineage (NCBI taxonomy): Eukaryota > Viridiplantae > Streptophyta > Magnoliopsida > Asparagales > Orchidaceae > Cymbidium > Cymbidium sinense. Next base: position 155,379,537 of record CM038219.1, on the reverse strand, counting down.
TTACTTTGTACTCACAGTTACCACCCCCTCTAATCAAGAGGAAGAAGTGGAGAAATTAGTGCAACAGATAACCCCAGCAGCAACTAACGTATATCATTTATCAGGAACACAAAAATTTCATCTACTTAAGCAAGGGCGGCTTTTCGAGATCTTGGAGAAGTTGAAGAAGAGAGAAGACCAAGATTCGGACTTTTGATGCTACGTTGAAAGATGTCTTCATAAAGGTCTCAAATTCTACAAATTCCTTACATGATCATAATCGAGGTAAGAAATGTGATTGATCAAATAATCATATATATTTCATCTCTTATTGTTAAAGGGACATTTTTCATTCATATCACATATTTCTTATATATTTATTTATCTAACAATTGAAATTTGATATTTATATCTATAAAACTTAAATCTTTGATATCGCATTTATCTTCTTATAAGTGGATGTATTTTTCATGCATAAGTGTTATAAATGTAAATATTAAATTTTAGGTGTTTAGATATCTAAATTCATAGAAATTGTGTGGTATTTATGTAAATCTATATAATAAAAATACTAAGGAGTTATGCAAGTAAATGATTATATTAAGATATATGGAGTAACGTCCATTGTAATGAATGATATATAGCTATATATTGCATAATTATACTGAGCACTATTGAGATGAAGGATCTCAAAGTCCCGCTGAAAAGAGTTAAATAGTAATACTAAATTTTATGTTGGATGGACTATGACAATGCTTTATATAATTGAACATTATATTTATTAAAATAATAAATTAATATATTTATTGATAAAATTTTATATTTTCTATCCAATTTATATTTTACATCAAATATGTATGTATTTTCTATTCAATAAATTGTTCATTTGTTTGATTTTCTAATCTATTAACTATTTATCATTTCAATAAAATACATCTTGATTTATGTAATTTATGAAAATAAGATAAAATATAAGAATTAACATAATTAAAAAAAAGGAAAATTTAAGCATAAATTTAAATAATTGAACGTTTTGAATAAAACATACTTTTATTAAATTTTCTATAATATTACTTGAATTAAAAAAATATATATCTTTAAGATATATTTTAGGGTTGTAAATTATTTTCTTAAAACAATCAGAATATTATTTCAAGACTTATTTTAATTGTTTGTTTTTATTTTTTTTTAAATTAATCACAACTTATATCATAATTTGTTATCTATTTTAACTAAAAAAAATCATAATATTGACAAAAAAAACATGATTTTGAAAAATTATGATTTTCACATATATTTTTGTAAAATTTTATATTGTTATGTAATGATATATAAATGGTGTAAAAATGAATTTTGAAATTCAGAGAAACTTGAAATTCATTTGAAATATTTTTCAGTATTTTAGATTTTTATTTGTTATTTTAATTTTCAAATTTTCATTTGAAAATATAAGAAAAATGCGTGACATCAATTTAAAAAACATGCAATTGGAAATTTATTTTTTAATATTGAAATCTATTGATGCTTTTCTTCATATTTATTTATTTATAGCATGTAACTTCAGCTTGTGAAGTAGTTCAAACTCAAACGAAATATATATATATATATATATATATATATATATATATATATATATATATATATATATATATATATATATATATATGAAAATTTTTACTATTTCACATCCAGGCCGTTGAAACCTACATTATTTTTATAGATTTATACTTCCTGCTGGCATCAATTACTTCACTGAAAAAATAACAACATTAGAGAGAGAGGAAGACGTTCCTTGCATGAGAAAGCTTTAAATGAAATAATTAAGGCCTCGTTTGGCTTAGATTGATTTTGAGAGAGTTTCTATTTTGCAATTCAGTTTTGAAATATAAATGTTACTGTTTGGAGGTTAAATGCTTTTAAGATAGATTTGTAATTTATTCAGAGACGGATTTAAACGTTTCCTGGCTTATTTATTAGTTGTCAAATTATGATATTTTCTTCTATGCTTAAAAATGATTTTGAGAGAGTTACCGTTTTGCAATTCAGTTTTGAAATGTTTCCATAAAAGATTTTTTGGAGATTTGGTTTACTAATATTCAATCTAGTGGCAAGGCAAGCATATTAGTGTTATTCTACTTCTTTGTGCTCTTTGATTTATTTGGATGGATCGTAATGATGCTAAACACAATAACACATCTAGGAACCACCATTATATTATTGCTAAAGTGAACGATAAGATTAAAGCCTTGCTTAATGCTAATTTTATCTATCATACAAGTTTTAAAGGTTGTTATCGCTTAGCTAAGCAATTTGATATTTCTTCCAATGATAATACCTTTGTCCATTCTCCTAAAATCCTAACCTCAACAAAATTTTTGTTAAATAAATATTGATGGTTCTATTTTAAATCATAGGACTAGTTGTAGTGGTCTTATTAGAGACTGGTTTGAACATGTTATAGTTGCTTTCTCATGTCCTCTTTAGATGCCCTCAGTTATTTATACTGAGCTTTTTGCTTTAAATTATTTTAGGGTTTAGGGTTTAGGGTTTTAGGGAGTTACCGTTTATTTATACTCTCTTAAAAATGATTTTGAGAGAGTTACCGTTTTGCAATTCAGTTTTGAAATGTAAATGTTACTGTTTGGAGATTAAATGCTATTAAGATGGATTTATAGTTTATTCAGAGCTGGATTTAAATGTCCCCTGGCTTATTTATTAGTTGTCAAATTATGATATTTTCTTCTACGCTATTTTAGTTGTCTTCTTCTTTGTTGATCTGATTGTGCATCTTCTTCGTTTATCTTCTTATTAACAGAAATTCTACGGACACTTATAATCAGAGGTTAGTTTTATATGTTATCAAGTAATATATCATTTACAGTTTAGTTTTCTATCATACTTAATATTTTTTTTCAGGAATATTTTTTATTCAATTTATATTTTACATCATCAAATAGGTATGTATTTTACTTTTATTTTTATATTTTCTCAATTTAATTTTATGCTGCTTATTTTTTATTCTTAAAAATTATCAAAAATCTGTCTCAAACTGCCCGGGTAAAAAAAAATGACAAAAACATTTAATCTTATCAGCACAACAATGGAAATAGAAGTTTTGAAACACTTTAATTAAATTAATAGATATTTCTTTTGTATGTTTTGGTATGGTTTTATTTATTATTATTATTTTTAATGGTATTTAATTTTGTCGTTAATATTTATCTCTTTGAATTGTTCATTTCATCTGTCATCATCTCGCAAAATAAAATTTTTAAAAAAAACAATTAAATATTTCAGTCTAATTTGACAAAAATAATGGAATTTGAACCGATCCACTCAACGCTCAAAATTTTAATTTATTATAGTTTGCATTATGCCATAGATTAATAGTTTAAAATATTTTTTTTAAATTTAGTTGTGGAAATACATAATAGTTTTAAGCCATGCATGATTTATCTTATTATTATTATTATTATTATTATTATTATTATTATTATTATTATTATTATTATTATTATTATTATGACTTTGATCACTGAAAGAAATCGAATAATATCATAAGGATCACATGACATTAATATATCAGTAATCTGTGCTTTGTTTTCTCAAACTTATGATGATAGAGATAAGATGTTTATTATCTTAATTTTATACAAAGATTCAATACTCAGAGATAAAAAAAGAGTTGAGAGAAACAAACTTTTTTATATGAAAAATTTGAAAAGAGAAAAAATCATTATCAAGTGATCTTGGTGGAGAGACTATTATCATAAAAGATAAACGACGTAATCGATCTTCAAGACTTAGGCCACTATTAGTAGTCGTTGGAGATCGAGATGCCATAATCAATCGACAGTGGTCAGACAAAAATATTAGGCAACCATAACGAGAGATAAATTTTGGGTGACCGTAGTCAAGTGAATGCAATCAAGAGATTTTCATTAGGTGATGATTGTTGAGAGACCATTGTCGGGCAATGGAGGGTAGGCATCCATAGTCAATTGTCGAAGGTTAGGGGACTGTAATTGCGTTACGGTTGTATGGAGACTATAAGCAAGTAATAGAGGTCAAGTGATTGTATTCGATTGTCAAAGGCCAGGAGACTATAGTCGGTTGATAATGATCAAGCAGTCGTAGTCATGTGATGGTGGTTAGGTGACAACAATCAAGAAATCATAGCTAAGAGAATGTAGTTAGTCGACGATTAATGGGGATAGCTATTTGAAGATGGCGTCTGAGCAACCGTAGTTGGTCTAGAGTAGTTAGACAATCGTACTCTCAAGTGATGATGGTCGAAAGATTACGATTAGGTGACCATGGTAGGTCTATAGTGGTTAGGTGATCGTAATCACATGACAGTGATCGAGTGACCGTCATCAAGTGATGATGGTCGAGAGATCATAGTTGAGAAATAGTGATAAGGAGACTATAATTTAGCGATTGTGATTCAAAGAGTATCAAATAATGGAGATTGATTGACCATAGATGGTCATCAAAAGTTTGGAGGCAGTAGTTGGTTGATAATGCTCAGGTGATCGTAATTGTGTGACATTTGTCAAGAGGTTGTAGTCAGTTGAGCGATGATCATGGACCATTATCAATGGATGGTGTCGAGCGATCATAGTCTGGCGATGGTGGATGGATAAGTATAATCAAGCAATGAAAGTTGAGCAATCATAGTCAATCATCACAGGTCAAAAGACTATAGTCGGTGATTATAATCGAAAGTGACAGCGATCATAGTCGAGTAATAGTGGTTGAGAGATCGCAATCAATTCATGATGGTCAATGACTATTCTTGGCCAACAATGTCCAAATGGCAGTGGTCAAGCAGTGACTTGATGATTGTGGTCAAGTGAAGGTGCCCTGATGGCCATGGCAAGACAGTAGAGGTCTGATAGTGGAGCTCCAGTTGAACTTATTTTTCCTTTAGATCTTTGAGATCTCTCTCTTCTCCAACTTTCATCCACCTCCTCTTTGATGTCCATCTCATATAGAAAGTAAAGACTTATTTATAGTTTTTGGGAGTAGTATACCCCATAAACGTTGCTAAAATCCAAAGCATTCCATTTGATGGCTCATAATTATCCCCTTAATCACAAGGCGATTTTTAAATTCTTCTCATCAAGATGCTATAAGCATGCAAGATTTAGAGATCATTTGGTCCTCCAATTAATATTTAAAATTTTATTATTATTTAAGTGTTTGATTTTCCTCATTTGAACTTAAATCAAATCACTTTTAGTATCGTTGGTTTCATCTCATTAAAATATTTAGTTCAATTGTAATTTTTTTTAAAATCATAACTTTAATGGTTTTATAATTGAGTATGAAAGTTTTCAATTCCAAAATGCATTGAAATTCATGCCTAATCTACTAGCCTCCATAAAGTATGTGTTGTGTTTCAATCATGTTTAAAGGATGCTTTAATTACTTGTAAGAAACGTATATGACAAAGAAACAGTCGAGAAATTTAACGATGCTCATTTGTTCATGCTTTTCAATACCATTTGTGATAAAAGTTTCTAATTCCAAAATGCATTAAAATTCATGCTTAATCTAGTAGCCTCCATAAAGTATGCGTTATGTTTCAATCATATTTAAAGAATACTTTAATTACTTGTAAGAAGCATATATGACAAAGAAACAGTAGATAAATTTAACGGTACCCATTTGTTCAGACTTTTAAATGTCAACTGTGATGAAAGTTTCTAATTCCAAAATGCATTAAAATTCATGCTTAATCTAGTAGCCTCCATAAAGCATGTGTTATGTTTCAATTATATTTAAATGATATGCTTTAATTACTTGTAAGAACCAGATATCACAAAGAAATAGTAGAGAAATTTAACTAAAACACATTTGTTCATATTTTTAAATGTCATATGTGATAAAAGTTTTTAATTCCAATATGCATTAAAATTCATGCTTAATCTAATAGCCTTCATAAAGTATGTGTTATATTTCAATCATGTTTAAATGATGCTTTAATTACTGTAAAAGCATATATGACAAAAAAATAGTAGAGAAATTTAATCACCCATTTGTTCATACTCTTAAATATCATCTCGTGATGAAAGTTTCTAAACCTCCATAAAGTATGTGTTATGTTTCAATCATGCTTAAAGGATGCTTTACTTACTTGTAAGAAGCATATATGACTATAAAACAACAGAGAAATTTAACCGTGATCTAAGAGTAAGACTATCTACACCAACTCCTTTAGATATATTCACTGCCACCCTTCAAACAACCATTTTAAGCAACTAAAACTAGTTGTATTATTATACGGACAATCTATAAAAGCCTTGAAAGATCTATCTATTACCTTGAATTTATCTAAATTACTATCAATCATATTATCAAGGAGGGTTAAACTAAAGTAACTCAAGATCAAAACATTGCTCAGTACATGATTTGTTTCATTTTATAAATAGTTTATGTTATAACAATTATTTATTGGAATTACGTTTTTGCCATCTATAATAAAAATATAATGAAAATAATAGCTTTATGCGCAATAAATGGCTGGCCTTTGAACAGTTTCAATGGCAAAACTAATTTCTGAATCAAAAAATGTCAGGAGAGTCATTAAACTATCCACATTTGCTGGTGTGGCCAAAGCAAAAGTTATTCCTAGAAATAATTCTTTATATAAGTTGGATGAAAGCTCCTCAAAATACTGATTAAGTTAGTTTTTGGATCAAATTATTATAGTTATCAAATTACTATGTACTTTAATAGAAAACTAGAGAAAAATGAAATGTTAATAACAATTTTTGCAAAGGATAGGTACATTATATTGAAAAAAATAAAATTTTGAACTATGATATTAATGTTCATGCTTATTGTTAAGCATTTTTTTTTTTTTGTTAATTCAAATTTTATTAAATTTGGGCCAAAGAAAATGCCTAGTGCGACTTATGCGGTTCAACCTAATTCATAAGAAATTTTTTCGAAAAATCTATGGAGGCCATGAAATGTTTGGCCTATTATCCGTTTATTATTTTTGCACACATAAATTGACAAAAGAGTTTTGTTAGTATGTCATATGAGCCACCACTCTCCACTTATTCCTATTTCTTACACATCGAATTCATCTTCTTCACCTTTGATTTTCTTTTCTTTTTTTTTAAACCTAGCTTGAGTGTTTATGTCAATCTGTGTATTTCTTGATGTGTTTTATAATCTATTATTTGTTAATTTTGTACCACTTATTATGAAACACAAGCATAAATAACATCTTTAGCCTTTGTCGTTTTTCTAAATTTTTCATGTTATGCAAATCAGCAGTCATATTACTTCCGAGACAAAGAAATCTCCATGGACTATTGTATATCACCATCAAGCTTTTGGTCTCGTTGAATGCACTCATGAGGAAGAACCTCACCTTCCGTGTCTCAATTTCAATCTTCTCTTTATCTCTCAACTCTTTCTCGCTTCTCATAAAATCCTTCTTTTGACATATTGTCAATGTCTTTCTATCTACCGCACATATAAATCCGTGAGAAGAAACATCGTAACAAATCTAGGACTAATCATCATCCCGCCTTGCTATGCTCACGTCAATGCAGCATTCAAAACTAGCTTCAATGATTGCATTTGAACCCCGAGATACACCGTGGATCCGTGGTGAATGCATAGATGATGAAAGAGACGAATCCTGTGATAAAAAATGCTCTAGTGTCTTTGATATGATGCTAGGAAAATCAACATATTGCCCGGAAGCACACCCACCACAGCTTCCAGTTTTATTTCAGATACCAATGCCTCAGTTTCGAGCAACAAGAAGTAGAAGCTCACCTGCTTCTTCAGTTTATAATTCCGGGCTACCTGATAATTCTTGCAAGAAAAATGAATCTTGCCCTGTCACCATACTTATCACCGGGCAAAATCACTTTGGCTTAAGCATCCGCGCCATGAATAGTTAAGTGATAGTGATTCCATCTTCGTGTTCTAATGCGCTAGAAAATGATAGATCTTGGCGAAATCTATTTGGAAGCAAACCTTTGGAGAACCCTTCGATTCTATTAACCCTCCGTGTCACGAATTTATGTTGGTAAGCCAATTAAATCATATATATCTGTTGCTTTTGATAACAATTTTGCAAAATGAGGTGCACTTTGCTTTTAAAATCTCTTTTGGAACAATTACGATTACCTCCAACAACATTTTACTTTGAACCGACTTTCATGATGCTTGGTCCACTCTTTACATTGTTCATCCCAATTGCGGTTCAAATATAACATTTCTGTTTCAATCAAGATGGCTGGCCTTTCACTCTCTCAAGGTTTGTTCCTTGAGAGCTCCAGAAGGTTTTTTTTTTAATATTTTGGCATGCATAATAAAAATAGATTGTGTGAATAAATTGCTTACAGATGTAAAGTGTGTGGATGGACTCACCCTCTGGCGTGAAAATTCTTTAGTGATAAACAAAGAGTTATATATGGGTTACCAAGCTGGAAACCCCGACCATAGAATTGATGAAATACTTGCAGGTTGATTTTTCACCTTCAAGCACCATTTACTAGCAAAATGTTTGATTTGTCATTGTTGATACTTGGATTAACATGCTTTTTCATGGATCAGCTTATGATTTCTCCAACAGTAACAACAATATTTTCAATGTGACCATATGGCATAATGAGACTTACAAGAACAATGGCCCTCTCCTTCGAATTTTTCGTGCTTCAAATGCGGTATGTTATGATCATCAGTGTAATATAAATTACAATTTCATGTGAATTATACAATTATTAGAACAATGCGTAACTTCAACCATAAAACCATGCACTAACTTATTCTAGATATTCTTTTGGTATTGTTAAAATGAGAATCAACCCAAACGATTATATCAATTAGACATAAATTATTACTCAACATATTATAATCAATAAGATCAATCATAATATATGTGGGCATACAAGAAAATTATGATGGCATATGTTAAACAAAATTAAATTAATGATAATTCTAATGTCATTTATTAGAAGTACAATATTTCATACATTTGAATTTTTCTTACATAATGATCCGACAAAATATATCCTCAATCGATCAAGTCTATAAGTCTTATGGGTGTAGAAGCATCATATACTTATTGTATAATTTATTTCATTGTGACCATGAATAAATGTGAAGACAAGTGATGGAGAGTTCAAAGTTGTTGATGTGAAACTTTAACGCTTTTGATTTCAGACTTTTGATTTAGAAAGAACATAAGAGAAGAAGAATTGGACTATTGGAGAGAGGAGAGAGGGAGAGAGAGAGGAGAGAGAGAGAGAGAGAGAGAGGAAGGAAGCAGTGTCATATAAGGAAACTAGTAGGGAACAGGCTTGGGTTGTTCATCATGGAGAAAAGCTACACAAAAAATCATTTGGGTACTACCTTTATATGTGGACAAATTAAATTCAAGAGAGTGTCATCCACTTTTGCTTGGGAAGAACTTTTATTAAAATGCTAAGTTTGTCGATTAGGGTTTGGTTGACTTTGTGTCTAACCCAAAATTGAACCAACTAACTCCGATTATATGGCTTGAAAATCCTGACCCAAACCTGACTAACCCGAACTCGATCAGTTTAGACATATATTTCAAGTCAAATTTGAATTTGCAGGTCAAAATGACATTAAATCAGTCAATCTCAGGTCCTATATCTAAAATATTCTAGCATAAATACAATGAGAATTTAAAATACATAGAAAATTTTTATATTGCATTTCAATTTATTCAAATCAAACACTAATATTTTCAAACTCCTACATTTTAAATATTTTATAACCCTTTTAGCAAACCAAATAGCACTTAAATTAAAAAATAAGGGACAAATAAAAGCACAAAGCCAACAAAAACACTAATAGGATAATTGTTGTTTATCTCAAGTCAATCAATTTTTCAAACTAGTTCATCTCACGAAAACGAATCTAAAACCTCCAAACCCAAAATTTATCTCTTTCTCCATCACAATTAATGGCCAAAAAATAGGCTTTGTATGCTTTATCTCTCATCTCTCTTTTTCCCTCTCTTGTTCTTCTTCATCCCTTCCTCTACTTCAACTCTTCTTCTTCTTTGTCCTTCTCCATCTCTTCATTTTCTTTTCTCCTTCTTTATCTCCCACCTTTTTCTCTCTCTCTTTGCCCCTCTTTAACCCTCACACAAGGAGAAAAATAAATAGATAAAATGATTATGAATAATATTAAATATTAAAATTCTTAAAATATTATATCAATTATTAAATTGATTTTAAATTTTTTTATACTTAATATTTATATATACTTTTATATCAAAATGATCCATTTAAAATGTAGACTAATATAAAAAACCTTTTGCCCATTTTAAATATGCTAAAAGCAAATATTTTAGACATAATTATTATCTCATATCATATTATAATCAATAAGATCAATCATAATATTTTCCAATGTGGGCTCCCAAAATTTGCAATCGACCTCCCATATTGTTAAACTTTAAAATTCAAATTAATTTGAGGTAAAACACTACTTAGATATTTCATTCTCATTTTATAAGAACTTATATCTTTCATCCTCATTTTATAGGAACTTTATATCAAGTTCCACATAAATGTAGATCTAATTTTATATTTTTTTTAAGTGCAAGGATCAATAGTAAGAGAAAACTTTTAATTAAGGCTAGTCAGTAAGCGTTGATAACTCATTCTATCATAGCAGTGATTTAAATTTTTAAGATTAAGAAATTTATCATCCTTAATTTAAAGTAGGTGATAGAGAGAATGATAAAAAATTGGATTAAGATCCCAAGTTTTCGTTGTCTTGGATTTTCATGGTCCCTATTCTATTTAATCAAAAAAGGTAGATGACCCAACCTGATCAAAGGATTTTTGTCAGTGGTTATGAATTACTTCGTCCAAGAGAAACTTATAAACCTAAAAGTGGATGTTAATTTAAGAAAAAAAAAGTTAAGTCGATCTTAGCTAACATAGAACTTTATGTCCGACTGAATGTACTCTATAATTCACTACTTAGTAAAACATTAGGGAACTCACGGTAATAGTCATGATTGTAATTTAATAGTTTAATTTCATGAAAATCACTCACTGGAGGGGCTTTAGTTATAATTGCTACTTTTTGTGGCAACTTTATAATAAAATCACATGTAGGAGACAAACTTTTGATATGAAATAATTTAAGTGTGAATATAGAATGCATTCAATATGATATTGACTCATCTGAATATTCTCAAAATCGTCTTAACAAACAATTGTGCTGTGAATGAATTTTTGCATTAAACTTTAAAAATATAAACATATCTTCCTCCAAACTAAGATTAGCATGTATAGATAGTCGATGCTTGTTTTAGCAATCAAGTCTTCATCTCACATTGCACCAAAAGATGCATATGAGTCTTCTTTCTAAGAAAGGTGTATATGAGTCAACTGCATAAAAAAGTGAAAACAATATATTTTCTTCATCTCATCAAATAACGCATATATACTTAGGAATTCGACAAGCTTCTTTTGTAGTACACTTTCGTGTAAGATGTTGACTATACAATGAAGAACATGAGGTTGACGACAAGTTGACTAGAATAAAAATAGTTGCAAGAGGGAAAGAGATAAGAGGAGAGGAGAAGGAAGAAGGAATAAAATGGAGAAGAGCGGAGAGGAGGCTGGTGACATGAACTCGGGTGTAGAGTTGAGGATGATGACCAGTTGAGAGATGATGCATAGTCGATGTTCGGGAGTAGCAACGCAACGTCTTGGGGTCATGTGAGGTAGGTACAAAAGCAGGGAGAGAGCACGAGAGGGCAAGTGCAAATGGATTTATGTTTTTTTCCCTTTTGAAATAAGAAAAGGGACAGACCATACCTAATCCTTTGAATAAATTCTAATTCCACACAACCTTTTCTTCTTGACCATGCTTATGTTGCAGTTTAAGGAAGAGGTTTTGTTCTGAAATTGAGATGCGGAAAGGGCTCTTCTATTACACCTGTCAACTAACACATTTCTTTGTTTATTAATGTGGGCACTAATTATATTAGATTATTTTATTACCATGTACGCAAACTATTTGGAAACTGTGAATAAGATACAGCTATTATATTAACAGGCCGCAAATGCATATCTTCAATTTTTCAAAGGGGATAATGTGAAGATGCTGCTTGAATTTGTCAAAGAAATGCCTAAAGATGCAACAAAATCGTAAATGCTTCTACTCTTCTTACTCCCTTGTTTTTCACATGGGTCATTGAACTGCTTTTTCCAGTAAGCCTAAAAGTAAAGTGGTAAAATTACTCCTTTGAGATTTTAAAAGTATAAGCTGATTGTATAATTGTTCATTCAGCATATTTCTATGTATTTAGAAATATTTTCCCTATATTCTAGTCCAAGCATGAGCAACGAAACAAATATTGTTAACGTTGCTTCATCGTCTAATATTGCAATATCCGCTAGGTAACACTGCAGCTTGAGGAAATTTAACGTAGCATATTTTTAGTTGATTTTAAACATAAATTAAAAATCATGTTTACCTTATTGTAAGTTATTAGAAGTGTGTATCAGTGAGATATTTTTTTAGTTTTGGAACCTCCTCCCAGGACCTAAAATGAAGTTTAAAATGAACTAGCAAACTTCTTTATTTGCATGTGATGCATTCAAATCATTGAGAATGATAATTAGCAATTTTGTCATGTATGAAATTGAAATGTGTTTGCAAAAGGTTTGTCTTGGAAATTTATATCTTAAACGGTAATCACATTATCTTTATCTGAACCAATTTGATTAATCCTATACGTGCAGGTAATGTTGACTGATCTAGTTCAGGAAAAGCAAAAGAACATGAGAATGATGATGAAAATGCATGGCCTTGGTGATCTTCCATACTGGATAATTTCCTATGCATATTTCTTTATCTTGTCGGCCTCTTACATGTTATGTTTCAGCTTATTTGGTTCCCTGATTGGTACGTTATATCGATGACCTCAACAAAGCTAGCACCCTAATGCTTTTCCTTATTGCCCTTATTTGTTGTCTTTGTAAACTAAACATGCTTCTTATAGGGATAAAATTATTCACCTTAAATAATTACAGTCTCCAGTTCGTATTCTACTTTGTATGCATAAATTTGCAGATTTCTCTTGCAATTTTCACCTCAGCACTGTTCTCAGAGGTGAAGACTGCTGCAGGTATTTCAAAAAGGAAAATTCCAATACTTTGCTAAATCTGGTTTCAAAATTATGATTTTGATATGGTGCATCCACTTGCAGTGGTTGGATAGTTGTATGTCTTTGTTTCAGGCCTTCTAGGATCATCCCTTTTTGAGCACTTTGTCCAGGACACCTCCTATCCAAGTAAGCTGCACTGATGAACCTACACTCATATGAAGTATTATCCTTCTCTGTCAGTTCATGTATCTTACCATTTTTTTACAGGAGAACTACTTGAGGTGATGGAGATTTTCCCTGGTTTTTCCCTATATCGTGGTCTTTATGAACTCGCACAGTATTCTCTTCGTGTGGAATCTCTTGGAGCACCTCATATGGGTTGGAAGGACATTAATAATGACAAGCAAGGGATGCGAGCTGTTTTGATCATCATGATTGCAGAATGGGCAGCGGTCTTACTGCTTTCATATTACTTGGATCAAGTTGTCTCAAATGGCAAAGGAGTTCGAAAACATCCACTTTGGTTTTTAACAAAGTTTCAGGGGAAGACAAATATAAAGAAGCAAAGGCAAGGATACGACATTCTCATTAATATGGATAAACCTGATGTTGCTCAAGAGGTATGCTCCACATCTAACTATCTTGGTCAAGAAAACAAAATAACTACTTCTAAAATGCACATTGCATTTATAAACTGATAAAATTTGAGCTACGATTTCTAAAACTAGCTGTAAATGCTCTAGAGAGTTCTTGTGAAGTACAATATAATAATTGCTTAGGAAAAGCAAAACCCTTCCCTTCAAGGTTGTTGAATTTGATGAGAGGACTTGGTAATTTTTTTGAAGTAGATTGTGTTGTTTTAATCCAAATTTTGCTGATGTTAAACAAAAGTTTATTTAATTATGGGGTTGAAAATGACGATGACCGCAAACCCATATAATTAATTACCTTCCTATTATTAGAGAAGAGCTCTAGATTATATCAAAATCCTAATGTTTTGTCATCCTGAGTATATCAATGGATACATTCTACCAACATTAGAGGGCTCTGAACTGCAACATACAACATATTTGATTATCAACCATATGTTTCATCAAGGACATCCTAAGTAGATTGGGGTAGAAATGTATGCATGTTTTGAATATGTTCTTTCAAGATTGACACCAACTTATTTATTAGCAAAACTCTTGTCATATCAAATTCATTGAGTACTTTAAACATACAAAGCATGGGTTGGTTTTGACAAGAGCTTTGAGGCATGGCATGACTTTACAAGTATTGCTTAATGATTGGATGAGCAATCATATTTTTCCGTTTTAGACTACTTGGATATATAAGGGCTCTCCATCCATGAGCAAAGATTGGATGCTTATGGAGATTTTACATGCCACGTACCCGTATGTGAAAATAAACAGCTGCTGTACTCATGATAGCTTCAAACAATTTAATTAAAAAAAAAAAACTTGCACAAAGGATTTGAGCAGCATTTAAGCATGATTTAACCTAAATCCCTCTAAACAGCAAAATGGCAACTTTAAATCCTACAGAATCGTAAATCTGTTTCTCCTCGTTTTCCTTAAATTCCATTTGTAAATCCGATTGGTAGGCGGCTTTAAGGGAAAGAGAGTTACCTTTGTCGAAACCATTCTTCTTCTCCTTCGCACGCTGCTGGTCCCGTCAATGCCGTCTCTAGCTCGCTAGGTCGCGACTTCCTTGTCCTGTTCGAAGCGAAGGAGAGGCAGGAGGCTTCGGTGCTTTCGGTAGGAGTGGTTTTTTGTTTTATAGGGTTTGATAAATTTTGAATTATGAATAGTAATGAATATTAATTAAAAACGTGCAAATTTAATTTTTAATTAACATTTAATTAGTAGTCTATATCACTATATGATAAAATTTGATCAATAAAAAATTATTTTATATCAAATATTTTTTTATTTAATTTGATTAAATAGATTTATTTTTAATGAATTTTGTAGATTCTTAATTAGTGGTTAATTGATATATTACCTTCCTTAATTATAATTTAATAATTTAATAATGATTAGTTTACACTAATTGAAAATTAATTTGGATATATTAATATCATTTTTATATAAACTAACTAAACAAAATTTATTATTTAGTTTACAGATTATTAATTAATAATAAATTTAATAACATAATTATAACTATCAATATTTCTCAAATAAATTAGATATAAATATATTAATTAAAAATTAAATTAAATTAATATTTAATATTATATAATTACAATTATTAACTTAAGTAAATATCATTATATAATTTAATTATGATAAATAGTTATAGATGAGTAATTAAATATTAATTATGATTTAATTAGCCAAATTAAAATTACTTATGTTAAATAATTATTTATAAACTATAACTTTTATATAACTATTATTAAAATCTTATTTGATCTAAGTAATTTAAATCCTAAAATAAATACATAAATAATTTTAATTTTAATTGAATTTAATTTCTATCATATCAAATCATATTTAGGATTTAACTACCCCAAAATCTACTTAATTAGAATTTATATCATATCATTTACTATATGAATCCTATTTAATGAGAAGAAAGATTCATCTCTCGTTAAAGAGGTTATACAAGCACACGCATATATATATATATATATATATATATATATATATATATATATATGAGAGAGAGAGAGAGAGAGAGAGAGAGAGAGGCGGACCCAGACTTTGTTCAGGGTGGGCAATTCACCCTGAAAATGAATTTTCTTTAATATTTTACTTATGATAATTTTGTCCACTCTCACCAAATTCCAAAATTAAAGAACAAAATACTCAAAGCATCCAAACCTTAATCCATCTCATCTATTTGCCCACCAAAAAAGGTGGTTGCTAATTAAATGTGTGTGTGTGTAACTTTTCTTTAAAATATAAGATTTAACTCTAATATTTAGTGCAATTGTATGGTCTCATTTAGATCTCAATTCCATTCTCTTAAATACATACTCCTTAATCCATATGTAAATAGATATGCATGTTGCATGTTATCTACTCTTTCTTACTGAATCATTTATTCTAAAACTATTCAATGTTGATAACCTTTACTTTTTTGTAGAGATGGGCTAATAATAAGTTTTTAGAAACTTGAAAAGCGATACAAGAACCCTTTAGAATCCAAGCCGTTATATGTGACAACTTAAGAAAGGTGTACACAGGAAGCAATGGAAATCCAGATAAACATGCAGTTCGTGGCCTATCACTTGCTATTCCTCAAAGGGAATGCTTTGGCATGCTTGGCCCTAATGGTGCAAGCAAAACTTCTTTCATAAACATGGTTAGTTGATCTAATATTTATTGAAGTCATGAATAATAGATAATTCTAATTTTGGTACACTAATCAATCAAATATCATGTATCTAATCGGATATCATCATGATAAGGAGAGGAGCAATTCTATTTAGTGTTTACTCACGAATATTCTCTAACATTTTTGCGATGAGCTCACAAGGCTTGACGCAGTTTAGTTGAAGGACTAGATATACAAGGATATGGATAAAGTGCATTCTTTAATGGGTGTATGCCCACAACATGAGTGAGTGGTAGTTTAATCATTTTGTAATAAGAAATTAACTTATTTAATAGTTTAACTATGCCCAATCCTTATTTTATATCAAGGTTGCATTATCTTAGTAATTTATCATCTACAAATTTAAAAGATATTATTTCATGATTGAAATATAGCACGTGTTGACACGCATTTTATTATAATTAATATTAGAAAGATTTAGGCTTTTTTCATGTTCTTTCACATGTTTTTAACTAGTTTGTTTGATTCTGACTTGACCGGGCGCTTAAGTAGAGAACACCTCTTATTTTATTGTAGATTGAAGAACCTTAAAGGAGATTTCGATGCGTAAATTATCTCTATAGTCACTATTTTCCAAAGATATGGAAATGTCTATATCATTGGATGTTGCAAGAGTGAATAAAAGGAAATATTGCCTATAATCTCTATCATTTTTTGGACCCATATAGCCTATACTACCACTAGTGGAACTTAAGAACATAATAATCTTAAGTATAGAGTAAGAAAACTAAACCATTGCTTGAGAAAAGACATCCGAGAGTGACTAATTACTGCATATGTTTGTTCCATTTAAGAAACTATCAATTTGTTGATTATTTTGTTCTGCAGAAAAAAGAGCTTTTATGGTAAAGGAAAAGACTCTTATCCTTCATAAATTGCTGATGATGTTAAAGGCTCAATCTATTAGACAAAGGTGTGGCTGACAAGTTAGTTGGACAATATAGTGGTGGCATGAAGAGAAGGCTTAGTGTAGCCATATCTCTCATTGGCAGTCCTAAAGTATGAAAAACAGAATATATATATATAATTTTTTTCTCTGATTTTATCATCATTATGCCATAGAGATAACAGAAACTTGATTTTACTACTTATTTCTAGGTTGTGTACATGGATGAGCCTAGCACTGGACTAGATCCAGCGTCAAGAAAAAAACTATGGAGTGTTGTACAGGATGCAAAAAAGGATAGAGCTGTTGTTCTCACAAGTATGAGTTTTGTTTCTTCTTTTTTCTTTTCTTTTTTTTCTATCAGCACCAAATGCAATTTAGACTTCTATTTTTTTTTACTCTTTCTTGATATATTACAGTAATGTGTTATTTGAGTCAATTAAATGCCTAGCTATAGTAATGCTCAGCTCATTCAGCTAAAATATAGAAATAAGCTACTTGAGGATATCCAAAACTCGGAAAACTTTATTTTGGGATTATAACACTCACTCCATGGAAGAAGAAACTCTTTGTGATCGTGTTGGAATCTTTGTGGATGGGTATCTACAATGTCTTGAAGCCTTGAGGTATTTATATAAATGAGGTATTTATATAAATAATCGCTTTCAAACATTCTGAAGTTTATTTCCTTCAAAAAAATTGAATTTTTGTCATCCTCCACTGACTTGATCATAGTTTATAGACAAAGCCAGTTACTACTCTCATGTCTTCTACCTTCAAATAAATTTAATCAGTGTTGTTAATTTGTGCAGTTAAAAGCCAGATATGGAGGTTACTTTGTACTCACAGTTACCACCCCCTCCAATCAAGAGGAAGAAGTGGAGAAATTAGTGCAACAGATGCAGCAACTAAAGTATATCGCTTATTAGGAACACAAAAATTTCATCTACCTAAGCAAGGGCTCAAGCTTTCGAGATCTTGAAGTTGAAGCGAGAAGGTCAAGATTGCTTGGGACTTGTCACGATGCTACCTTAGAAGATGTCTTCATAAAGGTCATTCAAATTCCTTACGATCATAATCTGGGTAAGAAATGTGATTGATCAAATAATCATATATATTTGATCTCTTATTGTTAAAGTGAAATTTTTCATTCATATCACATAATTCTTATATATTTATGTATCTAACAACTGAAGTTTGATATTTATATGTATAAAACTTAAATTTTTGATATCGCATTTATCTTCTTATAAGTGTATGTATTTTTTCATGCATAAGTGTTATAAATATAAATATTAAATTTTAGGTGTTTAGATATCTAAATTCATAGAAATTGTGTGATAAGTATGTAAATCCATACAATAAAAATACTAAGGGGTTATGCAAGTAAATGATTATATTAAGATATATGGAGTAACGTCCATTGTAATAAATGATATAATTATGCTGAGCACTAATGAGATGAGGGATCTCAACGTCTCACTGGAAAGAGTAAAATAGTAATACTCAATTTTACGTGGGATGATTAAGACAATGCGTTATATAATTGATCATTATATTTATTAAAAGTTCATATTAATATATTTATTGATAAATTTTTTGTTTTCTGAATAGGAAAATTCATTATTTATTTTAAGAAAAAAAGTCTAATTTAGAATTTAACCATTAGTATTTCAATATGATGGAAAACTCTATTTAAACATTTGATAATAATAATAATATCATTTTTCATGAAAATATTAAATATGCCGGTAAATATAGATAAATAATTAGAAAATTAATGTAGACATTAAATTAATAAATTTTATTTTATTTTAAATAGAATATTTTCATACTATAATTATTTTTAAGAAGATTTACATACATACAACATAACTTTATATATTTATATATTTAATACTTAAATTTTAATTTTTACATAACTGCTTAATTTTAATGTTACATCAAAAATATTATCATTACTCACTTTTAAAAATAAAATGTATAATTTTTAAATATAAAAGAGTATTAAATAAGTAAATATATAATTTTAAATATTAGATAAATAAATACATAAAATATTTTCGCATCTTTTCATCTTCCATGTGTCATTGTCTCTTACCCCCTTCGTCTAAAGAAAATATATAATTTTTTTTCGTGGTTTTAACAATCACGCGGAGAGGGAGAGAGAGAGAGAGAGCACGCCGAGAGGGACAGAGAGAAATAGATAAAGGTTTTATTATTATTTTTAATTAATATAATTACTTAAAATATTTAAAATATATAATTTAAAAATACTTTTTATAAAATATTTAATAACTAAATATTTATATATTTAATTATTTATTTATTTATATATATATCATTAAATATATAATTTAAATATATTATATATATATTTCGAAATTTATTTAACAATTTTTCTTAATTAGTATAATTATTTAAAATATATAATTTTTTAATTTTTTATATAATTTAAAAATATTTAAAATATATAAATAAATAAATTATATAAATAAAGTAATTATATATATATATATAAATTTATTTAGTTATTTATATATTTAAATTATATAAATATTTTTTAAGTTATATAAATAATTTAAAATATTTAAAATATATAAATAATTAGTTTTATATATATATATATATATATATATATATATATATATATATATATATATATTATTAAATTTATTTATTTATTTAAAATATATAATTAGTTAAATAAATAAAGAAAGAAATTTAAATTATATAAATACTTAGTTATTTATATATTTATAAAATATTTAGTTATTTATATATTTAGTTATTTATTATATAAAGCCAATAAATTATATAAATATTTTATAAATTTTATAAATAAAGTAATTATATATATTTATAAATTTATTTAGTTATTTATATATTTAAATTATATAAATATTTTAAGTTATATAAATAATTTAAAAATATTTAAAATATATAATTTAAAAATATTTTTTATATTTTAATTATACATATATATATTTACATAAGTCTATAATAATAATAATAACAAAAATATAAAAAATATAAAAATATCAAATAAATAAATAAATAAATAATTTTTAATAAATAAAAAAAAGAAAGGAATAAATATATATATAATAAATAAATAAATTTATAAATAACTAAATATTTTATAAATATATTAAATAACTGAATATTTATATAATTTAAAATTTATTTATTTAACTAATTATATATTTTAAATAAATAAATAACTAATTATATATATATATATATAACTAATTATTTATTTATATATTTTAAATATTTTAAATTATTTATATAACTTAAAAATATTTATTTAATTTAAATATATAAATAACTAAATAAATTTATAAATATATATATATATAATTCTTTATTTATATAATTTATAAAATATTTATATAATTTATTTCTTTCTTTATTTATTTATTAAAAATTATTTATTTATATATTTTAATTATTTTTAAATTATTTATTACCAAAAATTAATAAAATTATATATTTTAAATAATTATATTAATTAATAAAAATTATTAAATAAATTTCTAAATTTATATATATAATTAAAAATATTTTAAATTATATATTTAATTATATATATATTTATAAATAAATAAATAAATAACTAAAATATAAATATTTAGTTATTAAATATTTTATAAAAATATTTTAAATTATATATTTTAAATATTTTAAATAATTATATTAATTAAAATAATAATAAAACCTCTATCTCTCTCTCTCTCTCTCTCTGGCATGTCTCTCTCTCTCTCTCTCTCTAAAAATCTTTCTCTCTCTTCTCTATTTTAATTGTATCTAAAATAATTCATTGAGTATCTAAGGCTTCTCTTTTATTAAAAAAATTTAAATTTGTATTTATTTAATGAAAAATTTGGCTTTCATTTATTATTCTGATGATTTTAATCTTCAATATTCTAAAAATTAAAATATATTGAACTTATTCTAAATGATTAACATTTTATTTTTAAAAATTAACTTTCAATTATTTGTTATTCAGTTTTAGGTAACTCCATAATAATTAATGATCTTTGACTTTTGAAAAGCCTTAATTTTAATTGATTTGACTTCTTTTGATTTCATATTAATAATCATATAATATATTAATATTTTGGAAAGCCTTTCATTTCTAAACGTTTCCATTATTTTGGAAAATCTTTCAATTTTACTTCGTTATTTTTCTCCTGGCATCAATTACTTCAATGAGAAAAGAACCGACATTAGAGAGAGAGAGAGGAAGACGTTTCCTGCATCATTTTGAGAAAGCTTTAAATGAATTAATTAAAAGGGAGAGAGATGGCTGAGAAAATAATGACGTTCTCTGACTTTTCAAATACATCGGAATTTTGAAAGAGATTATTAAGCTGGCTTAGTTATTTAATTGTCTTATTCTTTATTGGTCTAATTATGCATCTTCTTCATTTGTTTTCTTATTAAGATAAATTCTTCCAATACTTATAATCAGAGGTTAATATGAATGTGAGGATTTTAGAATTTTATGTGTTATCAAAGAAATATATGATTTGCAGTTTAATTTTCTATCAAATTTATTAAAATTTTCTCTTTTATTATTTTTTTTTAAGAATATTTTCCATCCAATTTATATTTTATATCAAATAGGTATGTATCTTACTACTTTTGTTTTTATATTTTCTCAATTATATCTAATTAAAAAAATATATTATGTTATCTAAAAATTGTAACATGTTTTCTTCACAAAATATTTATTTATTTAATATTTTTTATACTGAAAATATATATTTTAATTTAAAAAATGAGTGATGATGATAATCCTCATCTGAAGTATAAAAATTAAAGTTAGCATTAGATATGTAAATTCATAAGAATTATGTGTTATGTATACAAATTCTCTAAAATAAATGAAAATAAAATTAAGCTACATAATTTTATAAAATAAACTATATAAAACAAAGAGATTATTAAATTTAAAGTAAAAGCAAATAAAAGCTAGACTTCTTCTTAAAGGTTGGTTCAGCATTTGGAATCAGTAAAGAATCTGATGTAAAATTGATGTAAAGGATTATTTATAGTTATTTGGTTGAAACTTTAAAATTCGACTTTCTTTGTTTTTTTTGTTGACAAAATGTAATAAAGTAAAATGCGAAGGTTTGACATGTGGCTACGTGAAGCGGCGGCCTTGACGGCGGCAAACGGCTGCGGTATCGGGAGCGGTGGCACGGTCGGCAAAACCGCCGCATCGGTCATGGGTGTATTTGGAATTCTCCTAAATGGCGAATTCAAAACCTACCTCTTTTAGTGTATTTGAAATCGACATTCTGAAATTTTACTTTTCTATGAAATGAGCGTCATTTGATGCAGCAACCAAACATCCTTAGGATGTCTTGAAAAGAAATTATAAAACAAAAATAGTATTAGAAATGAACTTAAGAATTTTAAATACATCTTGCAATTATTAAGAAACATGAATGAAATTAAATAATATTTATGTTTAATTTAGTGTAAAATAACTTGTTAATGAATTACTGAAAATTTGGTCAGTTATTTAAATAAGATATGAAGGTATTAAATATTTGAAAATTCCAAGAGTTTACACTAACAAGCTTAAAATATTGTGAGATAAATAACATAATTATATATTTCGTAGGAGAGGTTTAATATCTAATAATAATTATGATATTTGTAGGATTTATTAAAAGGTCGTCGCAATGTTAGCTGATCGTTACTCCTGAATTTATTCCAAAATTAATCGGCAGATTTTATTTTATTTATTATTCTCGGATTTACTATTTCTTCCTCGCTTAGTTACGGTTTTGACGGCGAAGACGATTGATTGGAGGAGGAATTTGATTGCTGATCACAGTCGGTTTCGAATCAGGAGTGATTAACTGTAAGTTCTTGCCATTATATTTTTTTTTTCTCGCCGAATTATTTTCTTGTGATCAGTATGGGGGTCTCAACAGGAGGATATAAGCATGATTTAAATTAATTAAAACCTAGCGGACAGTAAAAAAATTTTAAATGTCGCAGAATTCTGAATCCCTTTACTACCCGTTCCTTAAATTTCGGATTTACTAAACCTTGGGATTTCGATAAGTTTAACTTAAAACCTCTCATCCACGACACGTCATTGCCGTCGAACTTTCTCCAATGAGCATTGCTCTCTTCTTTCTTTGTCAAGCGTCTTGGGGATTTGGGGCCGCAAGGTGTGTTCCTGAAATTCCAAGGGTTTATGCTAACTAGCTTAAAATATTGTGAGATAAACAACATAATTATATATTTTGTATGAGAGGTTTAACATCTAATAATAATTATGATAATTATAGGTGTTTACTAGAAAATTCTTAGAATAAAAGTTTACGTCTTAGCTTTGTTGTGGAATCTAACACACACACAGATGTTTGAAGAATAAACAAGAAAACTCTATGATTTTTACGTGAAAAAACCCTTGAATAGGTGTTGTTAGAAAACTAGGAGTAAAAGTTTACGCAGCTTTTTAAGCACACACGTATTTAAAGAGTGAACAATAAAACTCGGACTTTTAATGGAAAACTTCAAAAGAGGGAAAAACCACTGGCCAAGAAAAGCTTCCACTATGTATCTATTTCAGAGTACAAGATCTTCCGTCAGATTACGAATTGTATGTGAGAAGACAATAGTTCTAGTAATGACAATGTTGACGATGTTGGACGAAGTTGATTCTGAAATTGACGACTATCTACGCGATGTTTATCGCGATGGCAGTGGTCGGTGATGATCGGCAACAATGGTCGACGGCAACCAGCGAAGTTGACGCCGATGCGTTGAATGTTAGCGATGATGTTGACGGCGATGTTGGCGTTGACGACGATAGTGTGATGATGATAAATGATAGTCGACGGCGGCAGCAATGGATATACGAAGTTGACCGATGTTGGATGACCATAGTGTCGGTGATGATAACCGGACAATGGTCGACGATGATCGGCGTGGTGATGGCGGTGGCCTGGCGGTGATGCCGTCGGTGGCGGCACGATTGTGCATGGAGGATCTTTCTCTCCTCTCTCTTGCCCTCCTTCTCCTTCACTTGACCTCCTCATATGAGGAATGAGGGCTACTTATAGATTAGAGGTGGCCTTTATAAATACATGCATCAAACCACTCCTCTCCATCTGGACGGCTCATGATGATTCCCGATCATATGATGTATTTTGTGTATTTGAATGCTCAAATGATGTAATTGTAAGATCTTTGGTTTGTTGGAACCGGCTCGTCGAATGCTGATTTGACTAAATACTCCATGTTTGAGAGTCGATTGATAATAACGCTGATCTCGGTTGGTCTTGATTCATCGACGATTGCTTTCGCCAAGATTCGCGTCTTAGTGGAATTTTTTCATCAAGTGGGGAAAAAATCATGGGGCTAATTAAAGTCTTCCACTATGTATCTATTTGAGTACAAAGTTTTCCCCGTCTGAGATTACGAAATTGTATATGAAAGCCGATGAGAATCATCGAGTACAACATCTGCGCGATGGTTATCATATGATTGTTAATGGCGGTGGTGATGGTGAACAACGATAGTTAGCGGCCGATGGTGATACCGTGAGATGACCGATAATGATAGGTGGTGACAAACAGTGGTCGATGAAGATGATCGATGGTGGTGGTCGTGGCCCGGCGATAGTTGGCTGGCGGCGGTGATGGCCAGTAGCAGCAGCGGTGACCGGCGATAGTGGTCTGATGACCAAACGATGGTGGTTGAATGCAGCGATGATCGATGGTGGTGGCCGGCGTAGTCCAGAATTAAGCAGCGCGGCAACCGGTACAAGGCGGTGGCCGCGAAAGGTTACAGCGGTGAGGCCGGCGGTGGTGCCATCACAACGATGCAGTGGTTGGCGGACGGCGGTACGTCAGCCGGCAAATCGAGACGATCATGCTTGGAGAATCTTCCGCCTGTAGCTCTCTTCTCTTTGCTTCCTCCTCCTGTAAAATGAGGAGTTATTTATATATTAGATGAGTGACGTTTATGTAAATACATGCAAAATCCAAACCACTCCATCGGACGGCTCAAAATGATTCCTTCAATCATCTGATATATTTTAATTATTTGAATGCTCAAATGATGTCAGAATTAGAAGATCTTAGGCTTGTTAGATCCGGCTCGTCAAGACGCTCAATTTGACTATAAACACTCCATATTTAGGAGTTGATTGATATCGTAAAATTTTCAATTATATTTTAAGCGCTTGATCTGAGTTAGTTTTGACTCAGAATCAGATTGCTTTCGACATCAAAATTCGTGTTTTGATTAGTGAAATTTTTAGTGTCATATCAATAGGATTTATTAAAGGGTCATTACTTCTTCTATGCAAGCTCAACCGTTACTTCCTGAATTTATTCCAAAATTAATCGCACGGGATTTTTTTTTTTATTGTTCACTATTTCTTCCTCCTCAGAGTTGCGATCATCGAGAGGAAGGTTATGGCTTTGATCGCTGGGACGTAGAACGATCGATTGGAGGAAAAATTTGATCACTGATTACAATCGGCTTTGAATGAGGAGTGATTAACTGTAAGTTCTTGCCATTATGGTTTCTTTCTCTCCGAATTATTTTCTTGCGATCGGTATGGGGGTCTCACCAACAAGATATAAGCATGATTTAACTTAATTAAAATATAGAGGATTGTAAGAAAATTTTAAATGCCATAGAATTCTGAATCCCTTTTTTACCCATTCCTTAAATTCCGGATTTACTAAACCTGAGGATTTCGATGGGTTTAAGTTAAAACCTCTTGTCCCCTTCACACTCCGTTGCCTGTCAGAACTTTCTCCAGTGAGCTCCCATCACGGCTTCCTCGCTTCTTTGTCGTCGAACGTTTTGGGGATTTGGGGGCCGCAGGGTGTGTTCTTGAAATTACAAGAGTTTACACTAACTAGCTTGAAATATTGAGATAGATAACATATATTTTTATTTGAGAGGTTTAACATCTAATAATAATTATAATTGTATGATTTATTAAGTACTCTTTTAAGCAAGCTCAACATTTACTTCATGAATTTATTCCAAAATTAATGATTTTTTTGTTTTTTATTATTCCACATTATTTCTTCCTCGCAAGAGCTTTTCTACGATCGTGAGGGAGGTTACTATTTCAAGCCGGGATGTAGAACGATTGGGGAAGAATTTGATCAGATCGCAATCGCATCAATCGAGTGATTAACTGTAAGTTCTTGCCATTATAATTTCTTTCTCGCCGAACTGTTTTCTTGTGATCAGTATACGGGTCTCAACAGCAGGATATAAGTATGATTTAACTTAATTAAAACCTAGTGGACTGTAAGAAAATTTTAAATGCCGTAATCAATCCTTTTCTACCCGTTTTAAATTTTAGATTTACTAAACCTGGGGATTTCGATGAGTTTAACTTAAAACCTCTTTTTCAATTCTGAACTTTCTCGTGAGAGCTCCCATCGTTGTAAAGGATCCAGAAATTTTTTTCAGAGGGGGCACAATAAAATAATGAATAATTTACTTTTATATAAAATTAAAAATCAAAGCATCTCATATAACAAAATAAAGAAATCAAACATTGCAATAACATAAATTTTTTTACATTACATACCATTTATAACTTCTCCCTCCGAGTCTTCATATTTTGAAAGCGACAATCAATTCTTATCAACACTCTTAAATACATCTTTTCAATATATGTAATAAGACAATCATTCATCCAAGAATCTCCCATTCTATTAGCAGTTTATTTTTTACGATCTTCATTGCAAAAATACTCTTTCAACAGCTTGTAGATTGGCAATATCAAAGCAAGTTTTATTAGCAAATATACAAGAGGATAAATATCATTTTTCTTTATCTCTACTAACTTTTGTGCAAGTTCTCCAATTCCCTTCAACTTCAAAAATGAATCATTGGATTTCATGTCAATATAATTCTCAAGTTGACTATCCAAAATAATAATATCAAAGCAAACGTCAGGATATAAAACTTTGCCAAACATATCAATTTTGTTTATCAAAAGTGAGAAAGAATCACATGGATTCAAGCATGCCACATATAAAAGTAATTCAAGATTCCTCATCAAATCGTTGTTAAACTCTCAAGTTGCATATCATAATGTAATAAAATAACTCAACTTGATAATAGTGTAAATTTATGATTCCTTGAGCATATCTTCTTGATCTTCCACGATAATAAATCTTTCACTCATATTTGCAAGTATATCATTTTTCTCACAAAATGCATGAACTTCTTCAAATAAAATGTTCCAACCATCATCCCTCATATTTTGTAGTCTTTGTTTTGACACCTTAACCAAAGTCAGTCATGGCATTTATAATATCTTGATCTTTTTTTGTAAAACTTGAGATAACTCATTTGTGATTCATAATATAGATTTCATCAAGTGCAGATTGAAAACAAACTCAAAACATTGAATTGAATCAAGCAGCATTTGCTTCACCTCTTTGTTCATGCTTAAACCATCTTCTACAATTATATCAAGAACATCTAGATCCAAATAAAATAAGTATATTTATCAATGCAGCATAATGTGATCCCCAACGCATATCTCCAGCTCGTTGAAGAGTTATTTCTTGATTTAAACCTCTGCCATCTTGTAGTTCTACACTCCTTATTTGCTCAACAACTTTGTTTAATTGTCTTTCAAATAAAACTTCTCTCCTTTTGCAAGAACTTCCAACAATATTTATCAAATTAGATACATTATTAAAAATGTAGCAATCTGAATATGATTCTTAGCCACAGCAACTAGTGCTAATTGTAATTGATGAGCAAAACAATGAATGTAATAAGCTGAATTATTTTCTTTCAAGATTAAAGCTTTTAATCCATGAAACTCACCACGCATGTTGCTAGCCCCATCATAACCTTGACCACGATTCAGCATATACTCAATCCCCGCTTTGAGAAAAGTGCCTCAATAAGAGTGTTGAGCGTTATTTCACCGACATGTATAATACCAAGGAAACGCTCAATAATGCAAACTCTCTTATCAACATAACGAATCGCAATAGCCACTTGTTCTTTCATTGATACATCGTGAGATTCATCTAAAAGAACTGCAAATAACTCATTACCCAAATCATTGATAATCGTATTTGAAGTCTCGCATGCATGTGTAATATCCTTCAATTTCAGAGGCTTAACTTATTATTTCTGAGCATTTTCAAGGACAACCTTATTAATACTTTCATTATGCTCACCAAAAGTACGAAGTTCAAGAAAATTTCCTTGATTTTCATAATCCTCTGATTCATCATGACCACGAAAAGCTAATCCTTGGCTTAAAAGAAAGCATACACAATCAATTGTGGCACATAATCGTGTTCGTAATCCCTTCGATTTTGATCGTGTCTTCCATAAGAAAATGCAATGTGTTGATCCCGATTCATTAAATCTTCACATTTTCTTGAGCAATATTATGAGCACTATTAACTTGGCCAATATGAACTTCAAATCTTTCTTTTTTTCCAATTTTAAATCCCTTATTATCAAAACTATCACCATTTGCTTGTTCACCAATATCAGGTCTATAAAGATAACAAAATAAACAATATGCTGCATCTTTTGCAATACTGTACTCTAACCAACCTTTATATTCATCAAACCATTTTGGATTAAACCTGCGCAATTTATTTCCGATTTGTGTTTGAGGAAATTCATGATCACGAGGTTGACATGACCCTTTTTGAAGATATACTCTTCTAACTCTATCACATTCATTGGGATGATACTCTGAAATTTTTTTCTTAATCCAGGATCTGCTACAAAATCTTCTACGTAAATTCGGTGCACTTGTTTAGATTTTGTATTACTACTTTCACCAATAATAAGATGTGAATAATGGACTCATCTTATTCAATCTTTCTTTAAAATATCGCCCATATCTAATTAAAAGAACGATTAAAATGTCAATGTAAAGTCTTAAAGATCAATATGCATAAAAAAAGAGACATGCAACATATTTCAAAACAAAATAAAGGCACACTTTCCTTTTCTAAAAAAAATAATTTCTCAAAATAAAGGCACAAATTCGCACTAAAAAATAAATCAATTGTATTTTTAATAAAGACACTCGCCTTTATTAAGAAATAATAAATCAATAAATTTTCAAAAAAAGGCACACTGGCCTTTATTAAATAAAAAATATTCACATACCTTAATTAATTGTGAAGCCGCAATAAATATTTCTAAATGTTCGTTCTTAAAATCATAAAACATAAAAGATATAAGTAATGATTAAATATACAAAAAAAATAAATATTAGTACCCATGAACTAATTGTATATATTTTAATCGCCTTTTAAAAACAACAATTATCCAATTAAAATAATTAACATATAACAAGAAAGAAGAGTATGACAAATAATTTCTTTGAGTTTTCAAAACTTATGAAAAAAGTGGTGCACTTTTAGGTTATAAAATTGAAGAAGGACCAAGAATAGCAGGGGATGTTTAAATGTAATAGTAGTACGAAAACAAGCATTTCATGTTTATCAAAAAAATTTACCCAAAAAACTAGGAAAAACATTAATCTTAATAGACTAATCTGCTCATTTGCATTTAACATATTTACATACAACATAACTAAACACATACTTGTTGCATGCAGATGATAGTTTAACTCAACTAAAATGATAAAACTAACAAAACACCAACAAAAGCAACTAGATGAAAGAGAAATAAATATTAACTATAGGCATAACTTTGTCAAAGCTCTATTTAAGACAAACGAGAACAGATTGCAAACAGATATTTCATAAGTTGTCTATCCTTGGAATAAAAGATATTCAAACAAGTATAAGCAATTAAAACCTTCTCGATCAAATCCACAACATCATGATTATCAATGAATTCAATATAGCTCCAATTGATTTCCTCATTTTGTATTCCTCCTGCTCCATCTTAAAGACATGCTGAAAAAGCAAACAAGGTCAGAGCTCACAAAATAAAAACAAATAGCAAATTAACAAGCGTAAAGCTCATGCATCAGAAAAATGGCTATATACCTCATTGAAATGCTGCTGAAGCTTTTCATTAGCAAAGTTAATGCAAAACTGCTCAAAGCTGCAAAAAGTTATTAACCATTATACACAGATGTTAACTAAAACACACCACTAATAAGCAAATTCAAATACAAAAAACAAGTAAATGAGTATGCAAAATGCAGCAAACAAACCACTGCAGTTAAAAGAATGTTAACTGTAAGTTCTGAATCTCTGATCACATATTTTAATAACATACTCATTTAGATAGCCTTAGGTTTTGCCAAATAGCACGGCCCAGGAAAGCAAATGTTTCCTCTTCCCATCCTACCGAAGAGACTGAACCCAAAAAAAGAAAGAAAAAAAAAAAGAGAACGCAGCAGCAAATATACTAATTATATCGTGAAACAGAAAGAGAGGAGTATTAAAATTAATCAGGAAATAATCAAAATAGGATCTTCAAAACAAGGCGTTTACCTAAAATCGTGGGGAGGAAGAAAATGAAAACTATATATACATCAAAATTTGAAATGAAAACAGGAAGAAAAAAAAGAAAAAAGAGGAGCACAAGGAACCGTTATAACTCACCGAATGTAACCCTTAGATAGCTGAAACTTTCACCAACGACGGGTAGCTCGACGGCAAATTTTGCGTAACAAAAGGCGGAGAGAAGGGCACAAAGACCGGCAATGGCGTAGCAATCTTCAGTTAACCTCTCAAACTCCTTCACGAATCACGGCCTCACGGGATTCAGAGAAGCAGAATAGAAAAAAAAAAATGTAGAGAACGGAGAACCAATGAATGACGGAGGAAAATGCGACGGAAGGGTCGAGCTGCGAGGGTTTGGAAATAGGTTTTCCTATCACACGTGGGCGTGCACGTGCTCGTGCCCCAGTAGCTCACGGTTGTTGAGCATTTTGGGAGTGTAGGGTGTGTTCTTGAAATTTCAAGGGTTTAACTAGCTTAAATATTGTGAGATAAATAATAATTATATATTGAGGAGTGGTTTAACATCTAATAATATGATAATTGTAGGATTTATTAAAGGGTAGTTATTTTTTATGCAAGCTCAACCGCTCTTCTGAATTCAAATTTGTCGCCGATTTGTTTTTTTTATTATTCGGGTCTACTATTTCTTCGCCCGGGATTTACGTAGGGAGGTTCGCTTTGATGGGACGTAGAATGATTGATTGGAGGAGGAATTTGACACTTTCAATCATGAGTGATTAAGTAAGTTCTTATTATGGTTTCTTTCGCCAAATTTGTGATCGGTATGGGTCTCACAGATATAAACATGATTAATTAAAAAAACTGAAACAAATTTTAAATGTCATATAATTTTTTTTACCGTTTCTAAATCTAGGGGATTTTGATGGGTTTAACTTAAAACCTTGTCCCTTCACATGCACACTGCCGAATAACATTCTCCTGAGCTCCAATGCATCCTTGCTTCTTTGCCATCGAGCATATTGGAGATTTGGGATTGTAAGGTGCTCTTGAAATTCCAAGAGTTAATTTTGGAATAAATTGAGGAAGTAATGGCTGCTTGCATAAAAGGAGTAACGACCCTTTAATAAATCCCACAATTATCATAAATATTATTAGATGTTAAACCACTCATACTAAATATATAATGTTATTTATCTCACAATATTTTAAGCTTAGCATAAACCTTTGAAATTTCAAGAACACACCCTGTGGCCCTCAAATCTCCAAAATGCTCGACGACGATGTGCTCGCTGGAGAAAGTTCTGATGGTCATCGGGGTGTGAAGGGGACAAGAGGTTTAAAGTTAAACTCATCAAATGTGTTTAGTAAATCCGGTTATTAAACGGCAGAAAGGGATTAATGACATTTAAAATTTTATTACCGTATGCTAGATTTTAATTAATTTAAATTATGCTTATATCTTGCTACTGAGTCCCCCATACTGATTACAAGAAAATAATTCAGCGAGAAAGAAACCATAATGGTTAGAACTTACGCTTAATCATCGATTGCTCGAATGCATCAATGATCAAATTCCTCCAATCGATTGTTCTAATGCTCCAAATATCAAAGCCGTAACCTCTCCCACTATCAGCTCCTGAGCTCAGACTAAGAAACAGAAACCCGAATAATAAAGAAAAACAAAATCGCTGATTAATTTTGGAATAAATCCAAGTAATGGTAGAGCTTGCATCAAAGGAGTAACGACGCTAATAAATCCTACAATTATCATAATTATGATTACATGTTAAACCCTCCTATGAAATATATAATTATGTTATTTATCTCACAATATTTTAAGCATGCACAAATCCTTGAATTTTCAAATATTTAATACCTTCATATCTTATTTATATAACCGGCCAAATTTTCAGTAATTCATTAGCATGTTATTTTACACTAAATTAAACATAAATATTATTTAAATTCATTCATGTTTCTTAATAATTGCAAGATGTATTTAAAAATTTTAAATTCATTTCTAATAGTATTTTAGTTTTATAGTTTCTTTTCAAGACATCCTAAGTTGTAGTAAAGATGTCTAGCTTTTATTTGTTTTTAGTTTAAATTTAATAATCTCTTTGTTTTATACAGTTTATTTTATAAAATTATGTAACTTAATTTTATTTTATTTATTTATAGGAGAATTTGTATACATAACACATAATCTTATGAATTTACATATCTAATGCTAATTTTAGTTTGTATACTTCACATAAAATTATCATCATCACTCATTTTTTAAATTAAAATATATAGTTTTAATATAAAAAATATTAGGTAAATAAATATTTTGTAAAGAAAATATGTTTTGAGTTTTAGATGTAATATATATTTTTAATTATATGTAAATAGAGAAAATATAAAAATAAAAGTAGTAAAATACATACCTATTTGATGATATAAAATATAAATTAGATAGAAAATATTCCTGAAATGAAACAAATAAAAGAAAAAAAAAGTATGATAGAAAACTAAATTGCAAATCATATTTTGCTTGATAACACATAAAATTATAAAATTCTCATATTCATACTAACCTCTGATTATAAGTGTTGGAAGATGATGCAAATCTACTCATCAGACATCCTTTGATCTAAATTATATATAGAAAATGCCATTGATTAAATGTACTTTTAAATAAATATAAATCTTATAGTGAAGAAAATTTATATTTGTGGACTAAAATATTAACAGTTCCCTTATTGGTAGAAACATTTTTTACTTTTCAAAGAAAGTTCATTAGATTCATTTCTCTTAATTATCTCTTTCAAAATTCAAACGGATGTATTTGAAAAACGAGGGAACGTCGTTATTTTCTCAGCCATCTCTTACCTTTTTAATTATTTTATTTAAAGATTTCAAACTGATGCAGGAAACGTCTTTCTCTCTCACTAACGTCGCTATTCTCTCAATGTATAATTAATGCCAGCAGAAAATAATGAAAGTAAAAACTGAAATTTTCAAAATAACGAAAATGTTTAGAAATGAAAGGTTTTGCAAAATATTAATATATTATATGATTAATCTCAAACCAAAAGAATTCAAATCAATTAAAATTAAGTCTTTCCAAAATGAAGTTAAAAGATCATATAATTATTAATATGGAGTTACATAAAATTGAATTAAAATTAATTAGAAATTACAATAAATTTTAAAATAATTAATGTAAACTCAATAATTATTTATAATTAAGTTCATTAATTTATTTTTAGAATTTATTGTCATATATTATCTGGCTAGGATTGAAATCATCAAATCAATTTGAATATAAAATGAAAGGCTAAGATTTATTATTGAAAAAAAATACAAGCCACTTTTTAATAGTAGTATAGATATCTATATTATTATTATCAAATGTTTAAACCGAATTTTCTATCATATTGAAATACTAATGGTTTTTTTATATTGAAATACTAATGGTTAAATTCTAAATTAGACCTTTTTCTTAAAACAAATAATAAATTTTCCTAGAAAACTAAAATTTTATCAATAAATATATTAATATATTCTTTTAATAAAATATAATGTTCAATTATATAAAGCATTGTCTTAATCTATCCCGCATGAAATTGAGTATTACTATTTTACTCTTTTCAGTAATATATGATATATATCATTCACAATAATGACGTTTTTATATCTTAATATAATCATTTACCAATTAGTATTTTTTATTGTATAGATTTACATGCATACCAATAATAAATTTTATGAATTTAGATATCTAAACGCCTAAAATTAAATATTTACATTTATAACACTTCATGAAAAAAATACATCCACTTATAAGAAGATAAATGCATATGTCAAAGATTTAAGTTTTATTTATAAATATCAAACTTTAGTTGTTAGATACAAATATATAAGAATTATATGATATGAATGAAAATGTCCTAAGAGATCAAATATATATGATTATTTGATCAATCACATTTTTTACCCACATGATCATGTAAGAATTTGAATTTAACCTTTAAAGATATCTTCAAGAGAAAATCGTACAAGTCCCAAGCCCAATCTTCGCCTTCTTTTCTACTTCAACTTCTCCAAGATCTAAAGCGAGCCCTGCTTAGTAGATGAAATTTTGTGTTCCATAAATGATATAGCAAGAAAAAGATGTACTAATTCTCTACTTCTTCCTCTTGATTGGAGGGGGTGGTAACTGTGAGTACAAAGTAATCTCCATATCTGGCTTTTAACTGCACAAATTAACAACACTAATTAAATTTATGAAGGTAGAAGACATGAGAGTAGTACGTGGCTTTGTCTATAAACTATGATTAAGCCAGTGGAAGATGACAAAAATTAAATTTTTTGTCAGTAGAATAAATCAGTGAAATGTTGGTCAGCTATCCAATTTTATTATTATTATTATTATTATTATTATTATTATTATTATTATATATATATATATATATATATATATATATATATATATATATATATATATATATATATATATATATATATATATATATGTATTTGTTTTTATATTATTTTTAAAAATAATTAAAATAATTTTTAAATATTTTAAGTATTTTTGAAAAGAACTATCATCTTTAAACACATTTTGTTTTGGAATAAAATATAAAATAAATTTGATCCCAGACAGCCTCTAAGGAAATAAACTCAGATTAATGTTTCAAAAATGATTGTTTATATAAATACCTCAACAGGGCTTCCAAAACATTATAGATGCCCATCCACAAAGATTCCAACACGATTTCAAAGAGCTTCAGCTTCTTCCATGGAGTGATATAATAATCCAAAATAAAGTTTTATATTAATAGTTTTGGGATGTCCTCAAGTAGCTTATTTCTATATTTTAATGAATGAGCTGCATTACTATAGGTATAATATATCAAGATCAAGAATAAAAAAAAGTCAAATTGCATTGATGATGATTAAAAAAAAAAAAGAAACAAAACTCATACTTGTGAGAATAATTTTCTATCCTTTTATCTTGTACAACACTCCATAGTTTTTTCCTTGATGCTGGATCTAGTCCAGTGCTAGGCTCATCCATGAATACAACCTAGAAATTAGTAGTAAAATCAAGTTTTTGTTATCTCTATGGCATAATGATGATAAAATCAAAAAAAAAATTATATATATATATATATATATATATTCTATTTTTTATACTTTAGGATTGCCAATGATATGGCTACATAAGCCTCTCTTCATGCCACCACTATATTGTCCAACTAACTAACACCTTTGTCTAATGATTGATTTAATGATTCATCAAAGCAATTTATGAAGAATAATACTCTTTCCTTTAACATATAAGCTCTTTTTGTAGAACAAAATAATCAACGATTGATAGTTTCTTAAATGGAATAAACATATGCAATTAGTCACTATATCTTTTCTCAGTAATGGTTTAGTTTTCTTACTCTATACTTAAGATTATTATGTTCTTAAGTTCCACTACAAAGTATAGGCTATAAAGATCCAAAAAATGTTAGAGATTATAACAATATTTCCTATTCACTAAAACATCCAATGATTAAGACGCTTCCATATTAAAATAAATTCCTATAGATAATAATAATCTCCTTTAAGGTTCTTCAATCTACAATAAAATAAGAGATGTTCTCTATAAGCCGAGTTTAATCAAACAAACTAGTCGAAAACTTGTGAAAGAACATGAAAAAGAGGCCTAAATCATTCTAATATTAATTATATAAAATCAAGTTCAAATTGCTATATTTCAATCATGAAATAATAACTTTTAAATTAGTATTGCTTATGATAAAATCACTAAGAAAATGCAACCTTGATGATAGCACTATAAAATAAGGATTGGGCATAGAAGTTAAACTATTAAATAAGTTAATTTCCTATTACAAAATGATTAAACTACCACTCACTCATGTTGTGGGCATACACCCATTAAATAATGCACTTTGTCCATATCATTGTTGATATCTAGTCCTTCAACTAACACTGTGCCTCAGGTCGACCTTGTGAACCCAGTCATCTGCAAAACGTTAGAAAAATATTCACCCGTGAGTAAACACTAAACCTAATTGCTCTACTCCTTATCATGATGTTATATTGATTAGATACATGATATTTGATTGATTTTATTTAGTGTACAAAATCCTTCAAAATTAAATTATTTATATTATTCATGACTTCAAAATATTAGATCAACTAACCATGTTTATGAAAAATAACTCGCACTATTGGGCCAAGCATGCCAAAGCATTCCCTTTGAGGAATAGCAAGTGATAGGCCATGAACTGCATGTTTATCTGGATTTGCATCACTTCCTATGTACACCTTTCTTAAGTTGTTGCATAGAACGGCTTGGATTCTAAAGGGTTCTTGTATCAACTTTTCAACTATTTCTACAGTAAAATTAAAACTTATTATTAGCCCATGGTAATGGCTATGAAAAAATAAAGTTACCAACATTGAATTGTTTTAGAATCAATGATTCAAGAAGAAAGATACATGCAACATGCATATCTAATTACCTATGGATTAAGGAGTATGCATATAAGAGCATGTAATTGAGATATAAATGGAACCATGGATGAATTGCACTAAATATTAGAGTTAAATTTTATATTTTAAAGAAAGAAAAGTTACACACACACACAATAATAATACACACACACATTAACACACACACACTATATATATATATATATATATGGGTACGTATGTAGTCTTAAACGGGAAATTTGATTGCTCATTCAATCATTAAGCAATACTTGTAAAGTCTCCTTGAGTAAGTACAAAGAAAATTTAAGTTCGATTATGTTTTCAAAAAGCCATACGGAAGATACTCCTTAAAGACGTAATAAAGGATAGAGAGCCCTTATATATAAGCAATGGTTATGCATAATGTATATATTAAAGGCTGATCGTAAAAGTTCCACTTCAAGAATCAAATTACTATAAGACTCCTGGGTCCTAACTCAAATACATTCAATATTTTGACTCGATAATGATATGTTCAAGAACCCAAGTTAGATCTTGCAATATCTCTGCTAATCCAAAGGCCCTTAATGTATCTTTATTTCAATATGTTTGTTATAATATGCGCTACATCGAAAATCAAAACTAAACTAACTAAATTGCACCTTTCCTCCAAGGCAGGATTGTATTAAGACACATTGTTAAATTATTCTCATTCCTAATTAATGGGATGACACAAAATAGACAGCCCAATAAAGCACACATAAATTTTATATTTTCCAATGGATTTAAGTTCCAACTCAAATTAATAACAAACCCATTAATCAATATCAAACCCTCCAATCAAACTACATACTTTTGAGTCATACTAAAACTCATAGACAAGTGATAGTCATGTCATGCCTCAAAGTTCAGTCTATAAACCACAATGTCCATGCTTTGTATCTTTAAACTACTCTATGAATTTGAATTGCATACATGGAAAATTGCTAATTATCATTCTCAATGATTTGAATGCATCAAATGCAAATATATACGTTTGGTAGTTCATTTTAAACTTCATTTTAGGTCTTGGGAGGAGGTTCCATAAGCAAAAAAAAAATAACTCACCGATACACACTTCTAATAACTTACAATAAGATGAACATGATATTTAATTTAAGTTTACAACAACAACAACAACAACAACAACAACAAGCCTTAATCCCACTGGGGGTCACTACATGAATCCTTCTCACATTGTGTCCTATTATGTGTCAAATTCTCATTTAATTCAAGTATACTAAGATCATTTTTTATACATCTTAACCAAGTCTTTTAGGTCTACCTCTACCTTTCTTAACATAAGACAAATCTAATGCATCTACTCTCCTAAGTCATCATCTAGACGCTTTATGTGGCCAAACCATCTAAGGTGACTCTCCTAATCTTATCTACAACGAGCTACTCCAACTTTTCAACATACTCATTTTGCATTCTATCTCTAAGAGTAAAGCCACTCATCCACCTGAGCATCCTCATCTCTGTAACACTTAACTTAGTCTTATGCTTTCTTTTATTGGCCAACATTATGCACCATAAGTCATTGTGTCTTACCACCATCTTATAAAATTTTCCTTAAGTTTAAGTGGAACTTTTCTATCACATAATAGGCGATTCCTCCACTTCAACCATCCAACTTGAATTCTACTAATAACATCTCCATCTATTTCACCATCATTTTGAACAATAGAGCCTAAATATCAATCGCTCACTCTTATTAATGACTTGATCACCTAAAGTCACAACACTATCACTAAAACTTCTACAACTAAAATTACACTCCATATATTCAGTTTTAGATCTACTTAAACTAAAAAAACCTTTAGACTCTAAAGTTGACCTCCATAATTCAAGTTTCATTTGGGCTCCTCTAGTCTTATCAACAAGAAGAATGTCATCAAAGAAAAGCATAGACCAAGGTACATCTTCTTGTAAATGCCTTTAAGAACATCCATAACTAAAGTAAAAGATAAGGGCTTAATATTGATCCTTGATGTAATCCAACTGAAATAGGAAAATATTTTGTCAATCCTCCTTGTGTTTGGACACAAGTAACAGCTCTAGTATACATATCCTTAATTTAAGTTTAAAATCAACTAAAAATATGTTTCATTAAATTTCTTCAAGAAGCAGTGTTACCTAGCGGATATTGCAATATTAGAGGATGAAGCAGCGTTAGCAATATTTGTTTCGTTGGTCATGCTTGGACTAGGAAGAAGATAACAATATAGGAAAATATTTCTAAAGACATAGAATTATGTTGAATGAACAATTATACAATCAACTTATACTTTTAAAATCTCAAAGGAGTAATTTTACCACTTTACTTTTAGGCTTGGAAAAAGTTCATTGACCCATGTGAAAACAAGGGAGTAAGAAGAGTAGAAACATTTACATGCTGGTTTTGCACCTTTTGGCATTTCTTTGACAAATTCAAGCAACATCTTCACATTATCCCCTTTGAAAAATTGAAGATATGCATTTGCGGCATGTTAATATAATAGATGTATCTTATTCGTAGTTTCCAAATAGTTGGCGTACATGGTAATAAAATAATACAATATAAGTAGTGCCCACATTAATAAACAAAGAAATGTGTTAGTTGATAGGTGTAATAGAAGAGCCCTTTCCACATCTCAATTTCAGAACAAAACCCCTTATTTAAAACTGCAACATAAGCATGGTGAAGAAGAAAAGTTGTGTGGAATTAGAATTTATTCAAAGGATTAAAAAGGTTGTGTATGGCCTGCCCCTTTTATTATTTCAAAAAGGGAAAAAATAAATCTATCTGCACTTGCCCTCGTTTTGTGCCTACCTCACATGACCCAAAGATGTTGCCTCCCTCAACGCGTCGACTAAACCATCATCTCTCGACCCGTCCACATCATCCTCAACTCAGCACCTCGAGTTCATGTCACCACGCCTCCCGCTCTTCTCCATTTTATTCCTTCCTTCTCCTCTCACCCTCTTCTTTTCCTTCTTGTATCTTGCTCTCTCTTCTTTTCTCACTCCCTCTCTTTCTTTTTTCTCTCCGACTCTCCTTTCTTTCTCTCTCTATCTCTTTCTCCTTTCTCTATTAAATAGAAAAAGGCATAAAAAAGATTAAAAAAGTTGAGAAAACAAAAAAATAGAGGAAAAACACAGGAAAAAAGGAAAAAATAAGTTAGAAGCAAAAATATTTTTATTCTAGTCAACTTGTCATCAACCTCATGTTCTTGATTGTATTGTTAACACCTTACACGAAAGTTTAATACAAAAGAAGCTTGTCACAATTCATAAATACTTATGCACATTATTTCAATGAGATGAAAAAAATATATATTATGCTTTCACTTTTTCTTATGCTATTGAGTAGTATACACTTTTCTTAGCGTAGCGAGAAGAAGACTCATATTTATCTTTTTGGTGCAATGTGAGTTGAAGAACGACTAAAATAAGCATCGACTATTTACACATGCTAATCTTAGTTTGGAGGGAAAATATGTTTATATTTTTAAGAGTTTAATGCAAAAATTCATTCACACTTTGCAATTGTTTGTTAAATGTGACAATTTTGAGAATTTTCTAATTCACAAATGAGTCAATATCATATTGAATGCATTGCTATATTCACACTTAAATTATTTCATATTAATAAGAATGTTGATTGTGACCTCTGTCTGTATGATTTTATTATAAATTTGCGCTACAAAAAGTAGCAATTATAACTAAAGCCCCCTCTAAGTGAGTTATTTTCATGAAATTAAATCATTAAATTACAATCATGACTATTGCCCGCGAGTTTCCTAATGTTTTACTTCTGAAGTAGTGAATTATAGTACATTCAATGGATATAAAGTTCTATGTTAGCTAAGATCGCTTAACTTTTTTTTCTTAATCAAACATCTACTTTTAGGTCTATAAGTTTCTCTTGGACAAAGTATTTCATAAGCTAACAAAAATCCTTTGATCAAGTTGGGTCATTTACCTTTTTTGATTAAATAGAATAAGGACCATGAAAATGAGACAAAAACTTGAGATCTTAATCCAATTCATCATCATTCTCTCTATCGCCTACTTTAAATTAAGGATGATAAATTTCTCAATCTTAAAATTTTAAATTACTGCTACTACACAATGAGTTATCAGTGCTTAATGACTAGCCTTAATCAAAAGTTTTCTCTTACTATTAATCCTTGCACTTTTAAAAAATATAAAACTAGATCTACACTTATGTGGAACTTGATATAAAGTTTCTATAAAATGAGGATGAAATATCTAAAGTTCTTATAAAATAAGGATGAAATATCTAAGTAGTGTTTTACCTCAAATTAATTTGAATTTTAAAAGTTTAACAATATGAGAGGTCGATTGCAAATTTTCGAGCCCACATTGGAAAATATTATGATTGATCTTATTGATTATAATATGATATGAGATAATAATTATGTCTAAAATACTTGCTTTTAGCATATTTTAAAATGCAAATTTTTTACAAATTCTACAATTTAAATGGATCATTTTGATATATAAAGTATATATAAATATTAACCATAAAAAAATTAAAAATCAATTAAATAATTGATATAATATTTTAAGAATATTTAATATTTAATATTATTCATAATCATCCTTATATATTTATTTTTTCTCCCATTAAAAGCCTATGGAAACAAGGTGTGAAACATGTAAAGTTGAAGGGAGAAAGAAAAGAAAAGAAAAGAATGAGGGAAGAAGAAGAGGAGGAGAAGAGAAAGAAGAAGAAGGAACAAAGGGGGGACAAGAAAGAGAAAAAGGAGGGAGACAAAGAAGGAGAAAATGAAATGAGGAGATGGAGAAGGACAAAGAAGAAGAAGAGCTGAAGTAGAGGATGGGATGAAGAAGAACAAGAGAGAGAAAGAGAGAGATGAGAGATAAAGCATACAAAGCCTATTTTTTGGCCATTAATTGTGATGGAGAAAGAGAGAAATTTTGGGTTTGGAGGTCTTAGGGTCTTTTTCGTGAGACCAACTTTTTTGAAAAATTGATTGACTTGAGATAAACAACCATTATCCTATTAGTGTTTTTGTTGGCTTTGTGCTTTTATTTGTCCCTTATTTTTAATTTATGTGCTATTAGGTTTGCTAAAAAAGGGGTACAAAATATTTAAAATGCAAGAGTTTTGAAAATATTGGTATTTGATTTGAATAAATTGAAATGCAATATACAAATTTCAATGAATTTTAAATTCTCATTGTACTCTCGGTTTCTGCTAGAATACTTTAGATTTAGGACTGAGATTGACTGATTTAATCTCATTTTGACGAAATTCAAATTTGACTCAAAATATATGTCTAAACCTGATGAGTTCATGTTAAGGTTTGGGTCGATTTTCAAGCCAATAATCGGTTAGTTGGGTTGGTTCAATTTTGGGTTAGACGACAAAGTCAACTTGTGAACCCTAATCGACAACCTAGCATTTTAATAAAGTTCTTCCCAAAGTGGATAACACTCTCTTAAATTTAATTTGTCCACATATAAAGGTAGTACCCAAATGATTTTTTGTGTAGTTTTTTCTCCATGATGAACAACCCAAGTCCGTTCTACATAATCATGACACTGCTCTTCCTCTCCCTCTCTCTCCCTCTCTCCCCCTCTCTCTCCCTCTCTCCAATTTAGGGTTGCAAATGAACCAGCAGAAGCTACTCTTGCTCAAGAGTTCATTCATGTTCGTTTGATTAACTAATCAAACAAGCTTGAACACTTTTTGAAAAACTCGAATACTAAATGAACAAGCTTTAATAGCTTGTCGTTCGGTTCATTTATGTTCATGAACATTATCATTTAAAGCTTGTGAACAAGCTCGTTAAGGAGCTCGATTACGGCTCGATTAAGACTTGTTTGTGAAATGTATTGTTCAAATTATTATTTTTTTAGGCTCAATAAGCTTTAATTGATACAGCTCATGTATATTTCTCAACAAACAACTCGTTAACAAGCTCGATTAAGGATTGATTAAAGCTCATTTATTTTATTAAACGAGTCGTTAACAAGCTCGATAATCCAATTTGAACCAAGGTGAACAAACTTCGAATCGAGCTCGAGCTCTATAATGGTAAACAAGCTCAAGCTTGAACACTACTCTTAAAAGCTAGAATCGAGCTTGAACTCGATAATATTAAATAAGCTCAAGCTTGAATATGTACATGCTTGGCTCGGCACGACTCGGTTCGTTTGTAGCCTACTCCAATTCTTCTTCTCTTATGTTCTTTCTAAATCAAAAGTGTGAAATCAAAAACATTAAAAGTTTCATGACGATCAACAACGTTGAACTCTATCAGTTTTCACATTTATTCATGGTCATAGTGTAGGGAAAATTATACAAAAATCAAGCATATGACTTCTTCTACACCTTCTATAAGACTTACAGACCTGATCGATTGAGGATATGTTTTGTTAGAAGAAAAATTCAAATGTATCAAATACTGTACTTGTTAGCTAATGTTGCTGAATGACATTGTTTATCTTAATAAATCTTAATGCTGTTTGATGTTCATGCCATCATAATTTTACTGCTTGTATGCCATAACATGATGTGGGATTGCTTGCTTCGTTCTATCTATTCCTAGTGATGTATTATGCTGCACAAGTGTCATCTTCACTTAATTGATACTCAGGTTTGGGCTGATTCTCATTTTTAACAATACCAAAAGAATATCCAGAATAAGTTAGTGCTGTTGGTTTTTTTGGTTGAGAAGTTATGCATTGTTCTAATAATTCTATAATTCACTTGAAATTATAATTTCTATTACACGATGATCATAACATGCCGCATTTGAAGCACCTAAAAATTCAAGAGGGCCATTGTTCTTGTAAGTCTCGTTATGCCATATGGTCACATTGAAAATATTGTTGTTACTGTTGGAGAAATCATAAGTTGATCCATGAAAAAGCATGTTAATCCAAGTAACAACAATGGCAAATCAAACATTTTGCTAGTAAATGCTGCTTGAAGGTGAAAAGTCAACTTGCAAGTATTTCATCAATTCGATGGTCGGGGTTTCTAGCTTGGTAACCCATAGATAACTCTTTGTTTATCACTAAAGAATTTTCACACCAGAGGGTGAGTCCATCCACACACTTTACATCTATAAGCATGTCATTCTCACAATCTATTTTTATTATGCATGCCAAAAAAAAAAAAAACCTCTAGAGCTCTCAAGGAACAAACCTTGAGAGAGTGAACGACCAACCATCTTGATTGAAACAGGAAATGTTATATTTGAACTGCAATTGGGATGAACAATGTAAAGAGCTGGACCAAGCATCATGAAAGCTGGTTCAAAGTAAAATGTTGTTGGAGGCACTGTAGTTGTTCCCTGAAAAGTGATTTTAAAAGCAAAGTGCACCTCATTTTTGCAAAATTGTTATCAAAA
This sequence comes from Cymbidium sinense, assembly GCA_021442155.1. NCBI lineage: Eukaryota > Viridiplantae > Streptophyta > Magnoliopsida > Asparagales > Orchidaceae > Cymbidium > Cymbidium sinense. The sequence goes on along the minus strand of CM038219.1, from coordinate 155,334,828 downwards.
GAAACAGATAGACAATTTAAGCGGCTTACCAACATAAAGTTGACAACCGGAGGGTTAATAGAATTGAAGGGTTCTCCAAAGGTTTGCTTCCAAATAGATTTCTCCCGAGATCTATCATTTTCTAGCATTAGAACACAAAGATGAAATCATTATCGCTAACTATTCATGGTGTGCCGATGCTTTACTCGCCAAAGTGTGGTTTTCCCGGTGATAAGTATGGTGACAGGGCAAGATTCATTTTTCTTGCAAGAATAATCAGGTAGCCCAGAATTGTAAACTGAAGAAGCAGGTGAGCTGCTACTTCTTGTTGCTCAAACCGAGGCATTGGTATCTGAAATAATATTGGAAGCTATGGTGGGTGTGCTCTTGGGCAATATGTTGATTTGCCTAGCATCATATCAAAGACACTAGAGCATTTTTTTATCACAGGATTTGTCTCTTTCATCATCTATGCATTCACCACAATCACAGTGTATCTCAGGTTCAAATGCAATCATTGAAGCTAGTTTTTGAATGCCAAATAGCATCGAGCATAGCAAGAGCTGGATGATGATTAGTCCCAGATTTGTTTTGATGTCTCTTCTCTGGATTTATATGTGCAGTGTATTGAAAGACATTGGAAATATGTCAAAAGAAGGATTTTATGAGAAGAATAAGAACGAGTTGAGAGATAAAGAGAAGATTGAACTGAGACCTGAAAGGTGAGGTTCTTCCTCATGAGTGCATTCAACTGAGACCAAAAGCTTGATAGTGATATACAATCGTCCAATGAGATTTCTTTTTCTTGGGAAGTAATATTACTGTTGATTGCATAACATGAAAAATTTAGAAAAATGACAAAGGTTAAAGATGTTATTTATGCTTGTGTTTCATAATAAGTGGTACAAAATTAACAAATAATAGATTATAAAACACATCATGGAATACATAGATTGACATAAACACTCAAGCTAGGTTTTAAAAAAAGAAAAGAAAATCAAAGGTGAAGAAGTTGAATTCACTATGTGGAAGAAATAGGAATAAGTGGAGAGTAGTGGCTCATATGGCATAATAACAAAACTCTTATATGTCAAATTATGTGCGCAAAAATAATAAATGGTTGATAGGCCAATGTTTCATGGCCTACATAGATTTTCCAAAAAATTTCTTATGAATTAAGTTGAACCGCATAAGTTGCACCAGGCATTTTCTTTGGCCCAAATCTAATAAAATTTGAGTTAAAAAATGCTTAACAATAAGCATGAACATTAATATCACAGTACAAAATTTTATTTTTTCAATATAATGTACCTATCCTTTGCAAAAATTGTTATTAACATTTTTTTTTCTCAAGTTTTCTATTAAGAATACATAGTAATTTGATATTGAAAATCATAATAATTTGATCCAAAAACTGACGTAATCAGTATTTTGAGGAGCTTTCATCCAACTTCTATGAAGAATTATTTCTAGGAACAACTTTTGCTTTGGCCACACCAACGAATGTGGATAGTTTAATGACTCTCCCAACATTTCTTTGATTCAGAAATTAGTTTCACCATTGAAACTGTTCAAAGACCAGCCATTTATTCCGCATAAAGCAATTATTTGCATTATATTTTTATTGTAGATTGCAAAAATGTAATTCCAATAAATAATTGTTATAACATAAACTATTTATAAAATGGAACAAATCATGTACTGATCAATGTTTTGGTTTTGAGTTACTTTAGTTTATCCCTCCTTGATAATATGGTCGATAGTAATTTAGATTAATTAAAGCTAATAGATAGATCTTTCAAGGTTTTTATAGATTGGCCGTATAATAATACAACTAGTTTTAGTTGGTTAAAATGGTTGTTTGAAGGGTGGCCGTGAATATTATCTAAAGGAGTTGGTGTAGATAGTCTTACACTTAGATCACATATAAATTTCTCTACTATTTCTTAGTCATATATGTTACTTACAAGTAAATAAAGCATCCTTTAAACATGATTGAAACATAACACATATTTTATGGAGGCTACTAGATTAAGCATGAATTTTAATGCATTTTGGAATTAGAAACTTTCATCACATATGACATTTAAAAGCAACAAATAGGCAAGTAAATTTCTCTATTGTTTCTTTGTCAAGTATGCTTCTACAAGTAATTAAAGCATCATTTAATTATGATTGAAACATAACACATACTTTATGGAGGCTACTAGATTAAGCACCGACTTTTAATGCATTTTGAAATTAGAAACTTTCATCACTGATGACACTTAAAAATATGAACAAATGGGTACAGTTAAATTTCTCTACTATTTCTTTGTCATATACACTTCTTACAAGTAATTAAAGCATCCTTTAAACATGATTGAAACATTACACATACTTTATGGAGGCCACTAGATTAAGCATGAATTTTAATACATTTTGGAATTAAAAACTTCCATCACATATGTTATTTGAAAATATGAACAAATGGACACAATTAAATTTTTCTACTATTTCTTAGTCATATATGCTTCTTACAAGTAATTAAAGCATCTTTTAAACATGATTGAAGGATAACACATACTTTATGTAGGCTACTAGAATAAGCACGAATTTTAATGTATTTTGGAATTAGAAACTTTCATCACATATGACATTTAAAATATGAACAAATAGATCCTGTTAAATTTCTCTACTGTTTCTTTGTCATATACTCTTCTTATAAGTAATGAAAGCATTGTTGACCTCATTTTAGAATGAGCTCTCAACCTCTATCTTAGGCATATGACTCCTCTTAGACACTAAGAGTTCCATAGTCTTAAGACACTTTTAGTGATTAGGTGAACACTTAACCTAACCCTAGAGACTTAAAATAGTTAGCCATAGGAATTGGTTATGCCTTGTGGGGTACTAGGAAACTTGTCTATATAGCTTAAACCCAATCTTTGCTTCCTTCCTTCAAATTCAAATTAATCTCAAATTCAAATCATAAATCAAATCTAAATCAAACCTTAAATCAATTTCGACTCAATTGATTTTCTCAAATCATAAATCAATTCCAAAATCCAAATCATGAATCAAATCTCAAATGATTAAAACCCATGATCAATTCTAAATCCAAAATCTTTCCTAAGCCCTTTTGATTTCATCTTAAGGAATTAGTTTAAATCAAATTCAAATCACTTAAAACTCAAAAGATTTTCTCATAACCCATTTATATTCTCATTTATATTCACAAATATAAATTCAAATAACCAAAATCAATTTAAAATTCAAATCCAAAGCCAACCAAAATCTAACCTATACCCTTTCAAGTCAAATTCTTGAACTTAGTCAAATCATTCTCAAATCAATCCAAAACTTTTGGATTTTCTCTTCAAACAATCATTCCTTCAATCATAAACTAAATATAAATACAAACTTCAACCATCAAATCAAAATCAAACTAATCCAAATCAAACCCATGTTCATTCTTTGAACTTGAAATTGTCAAATGAATCAAAACCCATTTGACTCCAAATCACTTGCAATTGAATTTATATTTCAATCATAAGTCTATATGTGAGTTTAACCAAGCTTGAATCAAGCTTTGATCAAGCCAATCAACTCACTTAGGCTCACTTGACCCAAAGTGACCTAAAACACCTTTTTGAATCAAATTCTAATCCTACCCAAATTGGATTGAACTAAGCCCATCTAAGCCTTACATTGTGAGCAACAATCATCTTAGGATGATCAATCACTCAAATTGGGTCAAACCAAGTCAAACCTAGCCTTTGACTAAGTCAAAATTTGACCCAAATGAAACCCAAACTAGCCAAAATTTATCATAGGCCAAATTGATTGAAACCATTGATCTAGACCCATTCTAAATCAATGTTTGGACTTGACCAAGTCATCATTTGAGCTAAACTTAGCCCAATTGGTCACTTGACCTAAGTTGACCTAAAAAGCTAAAATGAGTCAAATCTTGATCCAAGCCAAATTGATTGCAACCAATGGGTCAAATTCATTCTAAATCGCTTGTTAAACTTGACCAAAGCCTCAATTGGCAAACCCAACCTAGCCCAATTGTCCATGAACCTAACTTGACATAAAGGTTAAATCAACTTGAAATAAAATCAAATCAAAATTAATTGAAATAAAAGCTTGCAATACATTTCAAAAGTTAATTTAAATCAAAGCTTGCAATACATTTCAAATGATCAACCAAGCCTAAACCAACCCATGACCTAACCCAATTGGGTCAAGTGGGTCAAATTGATCAACTTGACCCATTTGACCTAAGTGAGCCAAAATCAAATATAAATCAAATTGAACCAAACCAATGATACTAAAACACTTTAAATGGTCATATGAACTTAACCCAACCTTTAGTTTGACTTAATTTGATCAATTGGTCAATTTAATCCAAGTTGACCCATTTTTGACCTAAATGAGTCTACTTGAGCCAAATCATATCAAATTAACTCCAAATTCCTTGAAATTTGGCCCAACCTATTTTGAAACATCTCAAATCGCCAAATCAAAACCAAAGCCAAATGACCATTTTACCCTTGGGTCAAAGGATAACCCATGACCAAATTCACTTGAAATTTGGCCAATTTCTTTTCATGGCCACTTGGCATCCTCCTAGTGGACCAAATGGACACTAAGGAGGGTGGTGAACATGACCCAATGGGTTTGGGTCAGCCATGACCAAACCCAAGGCCAAACTGACCCCTCCAATAAAAATTCTCCACTCGGATCACCTCCCACACTCATTTAACACATGTGCACCTCCTCCATTCCACTCCTCTGCCAAAATCGAACCACATGGAGCTCCTAACAACCCAAACAACCCATTCAATCAAGGCAATTGATCAAAAATGGAAGAACAAGCTTCGGTCGCTCGATTCAAGTAGGGGGATCATTTCCAATCGAACTATGACTCTTGCATTCGATTGAGCTCAGAGGATTGAAAGTAAGCATTCACAAAGTTCCCTAAGCATTTTCAAGCTCTCTCCAATTTCCCTCTCTCAGTTTTCTTTATAGTCGAAATAGGGGAGGTGAGGGGAATATCCAACTTGCTCAATTCTCAACTAAACCTCAATTACTCTTGCAAGCACCATCAAGGCACTAAGTCGAGCTCACCCAAGGTGTTTTCCAAGCATCCCAGCCATGGGAAGGGAGACCTAGACTAAAGTCGCAAGCCATTGGAGGGAGCCTTGGTCAATTAGGAGATCCACTTCAAATTGAACCTTAAAACCTTCAACAGGGCTTTGTCTCCACTAGACGAAGCTACCTCTACCATTAGAAGCTCCGGTGATAGCCTCTGTCGAGGTATGACTCAAAATCGAGCTTAAGTTGAGAATTGCTTGGCCTTTTGTGAAGGGAATTGTAATCCCATTGAAATTCAACCGTTGGATATTCTTCCTTATGCTTCTAGATGTGGGTTGAATCTTAGCCTAATCTGAGCTCAAGTGAGCTTAGATCAAGCCATGTAGGATGGACGGCCTCTGTCTCCCGCAGGCAATGGCGGGGAGGAATCATGGGCCGTCCATCCCGCATGTTTTGGATGGACGACCCTGATTAAAACACGCTAGATCTCTGATTTAATCCTTTTATAATTACGGTTTAATCTTGACCGTCCGATCCTTGATCGAACGGCCTAGGGGAAAGCGTGTCGTGCCACCAGCTGATGCGGCACACGATGTGACAACTTAAATAACCAATCCATTGTCCGCGTGGAAAGGCCACTCACCGCCACGCATGGGATTAGTATTATATTAGCTTATTTAATTACCTATTAATCACAGAAATTTCATAAATTTATAAATAAATGTAGAAGAATAAAAAAAATGTAAACTCAAGTTCATTTTAAAGATAATTCAGAGGGGAATCCAATAAAATTATTTCTAACTGATTTTGAACAGTGGATTTTCCTTAATTAGGATTTACTTAAAAATCTAATAACCTTAATTACTCTCTTATGACTTCATTAATTAATTCCAAATTTCTTAGTATGTTTAGTGGGATGGCTTTTGCCTCCCTTAATTTTCTTGGGATTTATTAATGTTAATTAGAGAAATTAATTAATGAACTCCTAATCACCCTTTTAATATAATTAAGAGTAATTAAGCATGTGAACAGTGATTTAATCCCTTAATTGAGATAATTAAACATTGTTTAAGTGAAGAGGAGGTTTATGGAATGGGTTTGAGATTTTTTCCCTAAGCTATTCCCTAAACCCCTTTCTTCCTTAATCCAAACCTAATTAAGGATTAATCCACTAATGATCTACTTAATTAACCTAATCAAATTTTCAAAAGATTCCAGAACTTAATAATCTTAATTTTTGGGTAGATACTTAGGTGTTCAATAACCTAAGTGGCTTCAAAGGAAATCATAATCCAACTCATATGTGCGAGAGGGTTATGAAAGTACTTAATGAAGACCTTTTAGCTTAATTAATCAATAATTGTGAGCCAATTGCATTAGATCCCTTTCTTTCTTAAGTGCATTGCTGATTTAATTTTCATGTAATTGTATATCATATGCTGGCTCATAATTGTTAGGTTAATTATGTTAAAGTGGTGTAGGTAAGGGATAATTAATTGATTTAATTCACACCTTAACCTAAATGAAACATAAAATCAATTTAATTGTTCTAAAAATTAAACTAAACCAACTCACACACGGGGAAATGGGTTAGGACCAGCAAACTCTTTTCACATTTCCTAAGTAAAATCAAATTCCAAAATAAAAAAATCTCTTTAAATAATTTTGATTCACTTTAAATGATCTTATTTCATAAGATTATCTTTAGGAATTAATTAGGATAAATGAAGTTATATGCTTATATCACTTTATTTCTTTCTAAGTATGCTAAATATTGTATGCCATATGAAATCATGCATTCATACCTTTTGAAAAATCAATTAAATGAAATGTTTCCTTTATGTCAAATTGTATGTTTTGGCTAAAGTAAAAAATATGAATGACTATTATCACTATTAAATCAAAAATTATTTTCAAAACTTATGAATCAAAGATTATAAATGATGGTGTGATACTTATAGTTACTTAGAAGCTTGCATGCGATTAAAACATAAAAATGTGCATTGTGTGATTTCCTTCTTTCCTCTTAACATAGATTTGAATAGGATGTGTAAAGTGTATAGTTCATTTGAAAAGAACATAATACTTGCTTAAATCCATTCTTATCCACTTATATGTTATGACTTAAGAAAGATCTTCACATTTACACATGTAAATTGCATAATCAAATCAAATACAAAAATCTTTTGCATGACTCTTCTTCCATTCATTTCTTTTTGTACATGGACATGTATTTAAGAAAAGTGGTATATTAGTCTGGACATCCCAGGATTGCGAGGCTTTAAATAGCCCTAAGAAGGTCTTGTACCTTATACGCTTGGTGTAGAAAATAATGGTGTCGTACTCACTTATGTCTTTCATACGTGTAAATATGCATTTGATTAATGGATAAAAGAGTCTTTCTTTTCTACTTAATAAAAATATGCATTCATGGAATATCCAAAATTTTTTAAACAATGTCTCTTAGCATTCATCATCAAAGTGTGCTAAAGTTTGCATTTGTATGTATATATATACTTAGGATTATTCATATGAATGATATACATGTTGGAAGGAAATAAATGGTTGTGTGTCATGTGATAGTAATTCACCTTAATTAATCCTAAGATGCATTTCTTGTTGAATAGGTTTATTTAAAGCAAATCAAAATTTAGGACTAATTAAAATACATAATAAAACATTCACCAAAGAAAAAAATCACTAATGAATCTACCATATAAATTACTTAAGGTAGGGAGGAAAGAGAAGTTTTCTTCTTCTTTTTTTCTCTATTTACAATATTTAGTAATTAAATGTATGTTCATTCAAATCAAATCAAATCATCCAATAAAATTGATAAATCAACTAAATCACTTAAAATAAAACCACCCTCTAAGTTAAAGTCCTCACACTTAGAAAATTCTAACCTTAAAGCCTAGCTAAGACATGCCACACAAGCCTTAGATGACACACATATTAGGCTAAGTCATCATTTCTAGCTTTATGTTAGGGTGGTGCATGGTTTGATGCTTGATTTTTTTTGTGGTGTAATATTTTTAGACTGGATGTTAGGGTGTATATACGTAGACTGGATGATAGGACGATCTTAGTCTAATCATTATTTTTTATAGGGGATTATGCTTAAGGGGCCTTATAATAAAAATATAAATGTTTTTGCTGTGTATGTTGTTTATACCGCTAAGCATAATCCAAACTAGGACAGGTGGACTTGGTTACTCATGTGTGGAGTGCTAAGTCCAACTTATTCATATACATGCTTCGGTTGTGTGGTATATTTAGTTAATCTCTATTTTGCAGGTTTAGTTAGATTTATATTTCCATTTTTCATAAAATTTTGCAATTAAGATTTGGAATGAATGTTATGGGGAATTAGGATGAACATTGATCATAAGATCAAGTCTTGTGCACCATGTGAAGTCTTGGAGCAAACTACATCCCAACCAACCAAAAGAAGGAAAAAGTGAAGGAAAGAAAGAAAGAAAGAAATGAAGAAATGAAGAAAGAAGACTGAAGAATGAAGATCCTCCATAACATGAATTCATTTTAATTGTAATTAATTCATTTGTAATCCGGGTTGTATAAGGGTAGGGCTTGGCTACTTTTCGGGTTTGTGCAGTGGAGCCCGACCACATCGGCCTCTTTTTTTTTGCTCTAATTTTATAAAATTGTTTGATGTTTGTTTAGCTTGTGCATTAAGATGTCATGTTTTCCCTAGCTTCTTCATTGATTGATGAATGATCTGGATGCGATTAGGCTCTTAGAAAAAAAATAAACTTTCTATCTAATTAATCAACTCAAAATTAAAATTAATAACTCATAACCTCACCTAAAGCCTAGGACATAAAATTAAGATAAAAGATTTAGCAATCCCTTAGCTGGATGCTGTATGTTTCAAATCATGCATAAAATCATCTTCCTTCATTCTTGCAAATGGAGGGCTTCCACCTTTGCTAGAGAACATGGCTTGACCTTTGAGAGCTATAGTGGAAACACACCTCCTTCTTGCTAATTTTATCCCATAACTAATTTCTCATGTATTAGGCATATGAATCCCATAGCCTGTGTCAAATAAATTATCCAAAAATCAAAATAAAAAGTAAATAAAATTTGTATTAGATTTAGGTCATTATTCATGCTCTATATGATCTATTCTCTTAGGGAGTGAGTGATTTATTTAGCTTATTTCATAATAAACAATAACCTAGCTATCTTACAAAAGCATAAGACTTGCCTACATGTATTTAAAATCGTAGGAGGAGTTAGTTGGCAGCCACCCCCAGACGGTTGTAAGTCTAACAATTGGGTGGTTTATTCTCTCTTGTGGAGGTAAATCATATACCCATTTTGCCTTAGATTTAGGTCGTGCTTTGGCCCTCGCCAAAGCTCCCTAGATTTAGGATCCGAGGTTTCTGTTTCCTTTTGTGCAAGCATAAATCCTTACCTCTTAGACATTTTCACAATATTGTGTTGATGGATTATAAGCCCTAAATTTCTAATAAAAATTCAACTCTAACACATAATTCTTCTCAAATTTCAAAAAATATAATGCCCAACCATAGGATAGCTTGGGATGTTTACTAGGCTTCCTAGTATCATAAGCATCCCCTACTCATTTTCTTTTGGTTTCGATAATGACTCACTCCTTTTGATCAATCCTACTTGATCTTCTAAAAATAATCAAATTGTTGATAGTCATACCTTCGAAATCTTTGGAGACAACGATCATTTACCTTAATCGAGAGTATTCTTAAAGAATCTCATTTCTTAAGATGTAATTAACTATGGGGGCTTACCTCCATAGGGAACTTAATGAACTCGGTTTAAAATAAACTATACTTTACTTTTTCATGTAAAGTAGGGAAAGAATCTTTGGTACATTGAAGATCCATTATCCTTAGGAGTTCTTATTAGGTGATTAAATCCATTGTAGAATGGTGACTTCTATCTTTCGAGATAGTACATCATTCCTCAATGTCATACCCGATCACTCTATTAAGAACATCTGCGGATCTATGGGCATCCAACGAGCATATTTTTGTTTTCAATTTATTCACAAGATAGATTGAAGATGGAAATATAAAATTTCACGCACAGATTTTTCTGGCGACTCCGCTGGGGAAGGTTCCTCTCTCCATCTTTGGTAAATGATCATTTGTCTCTAAGTATCGATAGTGGATTTGTATTTTATATGAATCCGAGACTATCTTTCTTTTTCGTTGGCACTTAGTCTATTTCATTCTTAAGCTAAGTTAACCAACATCATTTAAGTTTTAGGATCTCACTCTATGTAGGTCTTAAAACTCATGTTGGGTTCCCCAATAGGTGAAAATAAAAATTTAATAAAAAAGAAATAACTAAAGACTTCCTCTTTACCATTTCTATGATAAGGAAAGGTTCATTCTAAAAATAAAAAAATAAAAATAAATCCTTTATAAAAACATCACTTTCCAAAAAACACAAATAAACAACTTCATTTACTTTATTGAATAAAGATTTCATTTCCAAATAAAACCAAAATCATCTTTCAAAAATGCACAAATGAACATCTTCATTCAATTTATTAATTGAAGATTTCATTTCCAAATAAAACCAAAATCATCTTTTCAAAAAGCACATATGAACATCTTTATTTAATATACCCAAATTTATTGAATGAAGATTTCATTCCTAAACAAAATCAAAAATCATCTTTTCAAAAAGCACAAATGAGCATCTTCATTTAATTTATTGAATGAAGATTTTATTTCTAAATAAAACCAAAATCATCTTTCAAAAAGTACAAATAAATATCTTCATTCAATTTATTGAATAAAGATTTCATTTCCAAAAAAATCAAAATCATCTTTCAAAAAACACAAATGAACATCTTCATTCAATTTATTGAATGAAGATTTCATTTCCAAATAAAACCAAAATCATCTTTCAAAAATGCACAAATGAACATTTTCATTCAATTTATTGAATGAAGATTTTATTTCCAAATAAAATCAAAATTATCTTTTCAAAAAGCATATATGAACATCTTCATTTAATATACCCAAATTTATTGAATGAAGATTTTATTCCTAAATAAAAATAAAATATCATCTTTTCAAAAAAGCACAAATGAACATCTTCATTCAATTTATTGAATGAAGATTTCATTTCCAAATAAAACCAAAATCATCTTTTCAAAAAGCACATATGAACATATTCATTTAATATACCCAAATTTATTGAATGAAGATTTCATTCCTAAATAAAGTCAAAAATCATCTTTTCGAAAAGCGCAAATGAACATCTTCATTCAATTTATTGAATGAAGATTTCACTTTCAAATAAAATCAAAATCATCTTTCAAAAGCACAAATAAATATCTTCATTCAATTTATTGAATGAAGATTTCATTTCCAAATAAAACCAAAATCATCTTTCAAAAGCACATATGAACATCTTCATTCAATTTATTGAATGAAGATTTCATTTCCAAATAAAACTAAAATCATCTTTTAAAAAAGCACAAATGAACATCTTCATTCAATTTATTGAATGAAGATTTCATTTCCAAATAAAATCAAAATCATCTTTTCAAAAAGCACATATGAACATCTTCATTCAATATACCCAAATTTATTGAATGAAAATTTAATTTCTAAACAAAACTATAAAACTTATCTTTTCAAAAAGCATAAATGAACATCCTCATTCAATATACCCAAATTTATTGAATGAAGATTTCATTTTTAAACAAAATCAAAAATCATCTTTTCAAAAAGCACATATTTGAAAATGAACACCCTCATTTCAATATACCTAAATTTATTGAATGAAGATTTCATTTCCAAATAAAATCATATCATGACATTGAAATTTCATTTCAACATATCTCACATATGTTGAAGTTGGAATTTCTTTTTTTTTCAAAAAGTGCAAATTTGAAAATAAGCCTCTTCATTCAATATATCCAAATATGTTGGATGGAGGTTTTATTTTTCAAACGAAATTACACCATTTGAAATTCCACTCAACACATTTCACATGTGTTAAGTTAGAATTTTCTTTTTCAAAAAGCAATAATCACACACAAAAATTTCATCTTTGAAAAATAAAATATAATTGACTTCCATTTTTACATACTCAAATTTGTTAAATGGAACTCCACTTTTCAAAAATCACAAAAATCAAAACACATTTGGATCCTTCATTTAACATACCCAAATTTGCTAAGTGTAGATACTCTTTTCAAAAAAAAAAAATCATAAAAATTAAACACATTTGGATCATTCATTTAGCATATCAAAATTTGCTAAGTGAATATCTTTTTTTCAAAAATCATAAAAATTAAACACATTTGGATCCTTCATTTAGCATACCCAAATTTGCTATGTGAAGATCCTCTTTTCAAAAATCATAAAATTAAACACATTTGGATCCTTTATTTAGCATACCCAAATTTGCTAAGTGAAGACCCTCTTTTCAAAAATCATAAAAATTAAACACATTTAGATCCTTCATTTAGCATACCCAAATTTGCTAAGTGAAGATCCTCTTTTCAAAAGCATAAAAATCAAACACATTTGGATCCTTTATTTAGCATACCTAAATTTGCTAAGAAATATCCTCTTTTCAGAATCACAAAAATCAAACACACTTGGACTTTATTTTAACATACCTAAATTTTCTAAGTAAAGATCCTCCTTTCAAAAATTAAAACAAAACAAAAACATTTGAACTTTATTTAGCATACACAAATTTTCTAAGTAAAGGTTCCATTTCCAAATTCATACATGATTCACATCATGAACAAACAAGCAAAAGAAGAAGAAAATTATTTTCAAATAACTCATTTAGCATATCCAAATTTGCTAAGTAAGTAATCCCAAACAAAATCAATTGATCCTCTATTTAACATACTCAAATTTATTATATAAAGTGTCCCAAACAATGAAAATCAAATTCAAATATGAACCAATGGAAGCATCAAGAATCTCTTCAAAATATTTGAACTCATTTTCAACATACACAATTTATTGAAAGTGGATTCTAAACTCAAAATCCCTTCTCCAATCCTACAAATATCTCCATGCAATTTGAACCCCATTCAACATAACCAAAATTGTTGAAATGTGGGTTCTGACTCAAGATCAAAAGATAAAATCAAGCAACAACAATTGAAGCAATCAAAGGAAAGGGATGCCACGCAGCTCTCAAGACAAATGAAGGTTGGGATATCACCTTATCCCGAACCACTAAAAGGATTGTTTCAAAAATTAAGAAACTTTCATTGCGGGTACTTGAGGCATCTTGAACCTCTAACATCAAGGAAGATTTGCAAGTTGTCAAAGACAACTTAGGGAAAGTGGGAGCTCAGAAGCAGCAGCATCAGTCCACACTTGCTCGAGATAGCCAAGTAGCCAACCACGAGCCCGACCTCCATTCCTTGTATTCTACTTTCACTTCTACCTAGTTCTTCTTCTAGTATAAATTTTGTATCAACAGATGAGGGCATCAAATCCCTCACCCCGCTTACTTTACTAAATTTCTATTATGTACCTCCTTCTAAATCCAAGAAATCGAGGAATAACTAGTTGAATTACATATGTGTCACTTCTGATGGGTTGTCTAACTCTACTCTTTTAGAAAACTCTTCAAGTCTAAATAATAATTATAACAACTCTGATCTTCCTCTTTCTGATTTAGAAATGGACTTTCCTTTTATGAATACTAAGGGTTCACTTATTGAGATAAACTTAGAATCATCTGATTCTGAGAGTCCTATAGGAGAAGTTGCAGGTGAGCCTAATGAGCAGGTATAATCTTTCACCAACCCGCCACAAGAGATCACCAAAGTAAACCTCCATAGTGGCAAGGTTCTACCTCCTAGGGCAGCACCTTAAGATAAGGGGAAATAAGTCATTGGTACCAATAAGCAAGAAGCCTCTCCACAAGATGCTCCACCCATGGATATGCTTGTGGAGGATCAGACCAGAGTTGATTATAATGTCTTCGCTCACCTAAGAAAGTTGTTAGCTAAACAAAGCATATATGATGTCCTTATCTTATCTAAAGAGATGAGGGAATCCTTAATCAAGGCCCTTCTTGATCCAGAGATATGCTTAGCTCAACTGATCGTTGTTGGAGAGGAGACACATTATTCAACAGAAGCCCAGGGAGTCACATTCACGGATGAAGACCTTCTTCTAGGGGACATGGAGCACAACCGTCCCCTCTACATCACAGTGGATATGGGCAGATTCAGACTTTCTAGGGTTCTAGTTGATCTAGGTGCATCGGTGAACATTATGATTCTAGTGCAGAGATCAGATGATGTTGAGAGAATTCAATGAACAGGATGAGAGGGCTTTAGGCTCCATAGTGTTACCTTTGGAAATATATGACTAGAAGACTAAAGCCAAGTTATATATAATTGATTCAAATACATCATTTATCGCTTTGCTCGGTAGACCTTGGATACGCCAAAATAAGATGATTCCATCCTCCCTTCATCAGTGCATCAAGTTTAGAAGGGATGAGATTGAATACTGTGTCAAAGAAGATGAAAAGTCATTTTCAGTTAGAGAGGTCGAGATATATGAAGATGTGACATACTATATTCCTCAAAATCAAAATACCATTTCTCATGAACTTGGTCAAAATTCAAATACAAAAGGAAAAGAAAAAGAAGAAAAAGAAAAAGAAAAATAAAAAGAAGAAAAAGAAAAAAAAAAGAAAAGGAAAGTACAAGTGCACGAGAAAAGGACACCAAGGAAGAGGTAGAGCCACATGTTACATTCCACCCACAGTTCATTCCACCATACGGATATATGGGTAGAATGACTCGACCTCCATCAAGTAGAGGCAGAGGTAGACATAGAGGCAGTTCTAGAGATGGAAGACCCCTTGGTTGGCCGCCAGCCAATAGGGGCTATGTTCCAGTTCACAGGAGTACCTCTGCTATTCACATAGACTTGGAATCCAGCTCGGAGGATGAGTCTCATGTGATTAGCACACCTATCAACCCCTCTCAGAGGGTTTCATTAGAGGTGACACTAGAGCCAGATAGTGATGAAGATCAGGCCTCCAAGCAAAGCACGAATGTATTTGAATGAGGTTTATGTAAAACCATCAGGCAGCAGTTGGGAACTTTAGCTCTAACCTCACTTTCTTCTCAAAACGTTGAATGTTTAGTAGTTAAGAACCCCTAGGTCTTCCATAAATGTCAAGCCAAAGAGATTCCTATTGGGATCATCATCCTTAAGTCCAAAAGCTGATATAAAACTTGAGGATAATTCATATAAAGATTTAATGGAATTACCTTTTGATTGGTACTCGTCTTGCGTTCATAATCTTGCAAAGAAAGGTTTGATTCCTTATACATTGTCCGAACATAGGTCAGAGTATTTCGAGAAGCTGTGGAACCACAAAGGCAGGGATGCACAATTAAGATCAGGATTAGGATTCGGTACAGTGGGTCCAATCGGTGATGATGATTACTGCTTAGTTGTCACCAATTATTTGGAGTCTGATAGGTTCTTCTCAAACCATTAACTCTTATGAGGAGGTGTATTAGAAACTTCAGATGATCTAGATGATCTTCAAATCAAAGATGCACCCCTAGAATTTGAAGAAGAAATCTATTCAATAATTGACAAGTTCAAAGAAATCAACCTCGACATAAGAAGATCCACACCCGACATACATCAGTTCACTGTTGAATAAAGAAGAAACCAATGACTTAGTTAGGTTATTGACTGAGTTTAAAGGCTGCTTTATAGGGAGATATGAAGAGATGCCCGGATTATCTCCTGACGTAGCGGTCCACAAACTTGCAATAGACCATAACTCTAACCCAATCAAGCAAGCTCCTAGATGCATGCGATTAGAAGTCGAACAACAGCTCATTTCTGAAGTCAAGAAACTGATCGATGCTTGTTTTATTAGGGAAGAAAAATTATCCTACCTGGTTAGCCAATGTCGTGCCAGTTAAGAAAAAGAATGACTAAATTCGTATATGCGTCGATTTCAGAGACTTAAACAGGGTATGCCCTAAAGATGAATTTTCTCTTCCTATACTAGAATTAATGGTGGACATCCTCGTCTCATGCAGTTTTCCTCTTCATGGATGGGTCATCTAGCTACAACCAAATCAAGATGACCCCCGAGGATGAAAGAAACACTGCTTTTCAAACCCCGATCAGAATCTATTGTTATAAGGTCATACCTTTATGCCTTAAAAATCCTGGTGCTACATACTAACGGGGCATGCCTCAGATCTTCAATGAATTCATCATCAAGTTGAGTGCTATGTTGATGATCTAGTAGTCAAGAGCAAAGAAAAGGAAGGCCACCTCTTTGACTTTAGAGTATTTTTCGAAAGGTTAAGACAATTTAATCTCAAAATGAACCCTTTGAAGTGTGCATTCAGAGTAGCTTCAGGAAAATTCCTTGCATTTGTTGTCTGACACCGGGGAATAGAGATAGACCAAGAAAATATCCAAGCTATCTTAGAAATGCCACCCCCTAAAAATTTAACCCAACTTAGATCATTCCAAGGGCGGTTGGCGTATCTAAGACGCTTTATCTCCAACCTATCGAGAAGATGCAAGCCATTTTCAGCACTTGTCAAAAAGGACGCCAAGCTCAAGTGGGATGACAAGTGCTAGCATGCTTTGAATATATCAAGCCATATTTGGTGAAGCCGCCAATTTTAGTAGCCCCTATCCCGGGCAAGCTCGTTGATCATCTACATTCTGCATTGGACTATTCCTTTGGCGCTTTGTTGGCCCAAGCTAATGATGAAGGGAAGGAGAACGCTCTCTACTACCTCAGCCGTTGTCTTAATCCCTGCTGAAGTGAATTATCCACCTATTAAGAAATATTTCCTAGCTTTAATCTTTGCATCATAAAAGCTACTGCACTATATGCTTTCTCATAAGGTGAACTTGATTTCAAGAATTAATCCACTGTAGTATCTAATGACACGGCCGACGTTATCCGAACGGTTGGCATGTTGGTCCATGATTCTCTCGCAGTTTGATATTACATTCATACCCCTCCATGCGGTGAAAGGATAAGCACTAGCGGATTTCTTAGAAGCACACTCACTTCCTATTGATTCCCCGCTTAGTGATCATCTCCCCGATGAACAAATCATGAACTTAGGGGAGGATGACAACCGCCGTTGGGAGATGTATTTTAATGGTGCGGCTTCCTTTCACAAAGGAGAAGAACTACGGTCTACTCTTCCAGGAAAGACAGGGGTAGGAATAATTCTCTTAACTCCATATCGCGATGTGATGAGATTCTCATACTATCTCTCCAATCCATGTACCAACAATGAAGCCAAGTATGAGGTTTTGATTGCTGGTCTGGAGTTAGCCATTACAATGTGTGTCAAGAGCATCAACATCTATGGTGATTCGCAATTGGTCATCAACCAGATTGTTGGGTCCTATACGGTTCTAAAACCTAACCTTCGTCATTACCATGAACTCATGGCAAATCCCCAGGTCACCATCTACAAGGTCCCTTGAGGAGAGAACGCAGTAGCAGATGCTTTGGCCAAACTTGCCAAGGAATTAACATGTCCGGAAGATGAGTTCATTCCAATAAAGGTCCAAAATAGACAAGTCATATCCCTTATTGATGCTGAACTTGTCGAGAGATTCTCTCTTGAAGGGGAGGTTGCCATTGCCAATAAGGACGAGGAGCTAGATTGGAGGCAACCATTCATATATTACTTGAACATAGGAAAACTACCTTAAGAGAAATCACAAGCCCATCAAGTAAGCAGTGAGCTCTCTCCTATGCTCTCATGGATGACACCTTGTATCGACGGTCTTTCGATCAAATGTGGTTACGCTGTTTGGACAAACACGAAGCCCGTAGGATCGTGACGAGGTACATTCAGGTCTATGTGGAGCGCATCAATCCGGTCCGAAGATGAAAGCGAAGATCAAGAGACTAGGATACTACTGGCCTTCGATGATTATAGACTGCATGAATGTGGCTAGGAGATGCCATCAGTGTCAGGTACACGGTGTGGTCCTACATTAACCACCCAACATTCTACATCCTACATTGGCCTCATGGTCATTTGAGTGTTGGGATACTGACATAGTGTGTTCTATCGATCCTCCTTCTTCCAAAGGTCATCGGTTCATCTTAGTTTCCACTGACTACTTTTCCAAGTGGGCGGAGGCAATCCCGCTCAGAGAGGTCACATCTCAGCATGTGCTCCAATTTTTCAGGAACCATATCGTACATAGGTTCGGGGTGCCTCGATGAATTATATCCGATAATGGTACTGCATTCAAGAGTACCAAGATCAACAGCTTCGCCAGGAGACATATCATAGATTGGAGATACTCCACTATCTATTATCCCAGGGAAAATGGCATAGTAGAAGCATTCAATAAAACTCTCATCCAGATGCTAAAGAAGACACTCGACAACAATAAGCGGTAGTGACATGTGCAATTGGTTGAAGTTTTGTGGGCATATCGCACCACATACAGAACTTTAACTCAATCTATCTCGTTCTCTTTAGTGTATGGGTCTGAAGCCGTTCTACCATTAGAAGTTCAACTCCTATCACTAAGAATAGAAATGGGTAGTAAAATCACTATAGAGCAGAATGCAAAATTACGGTTAGAAGAGCTCGAAGGTTTGGAGGAGAGACGCCTACGGGAGTGCAAGAATCTCGAGTTGTACAAGGCCATGATAATTTAAGCTCACAACAAGCTGGTCCGCCCTATAACTTTTCAAGTAGGAAAACTTATTCTGGTTCTAAGGAGAGCAATTGTTGCATGTCAAAAGATGGGAGGCAAGTTGAACCCACTTGGGAATGTCCTTTGTCATAGAGAAAGCCTACTAAGGAGGATCTTATCAGCTTATTGATTATAAAGGGGAACACTCGATGCTTCCAATTAATGGGCTCTATTTGAAGAAACATTACCCATAAAGAAAAAAATATGTTTGAAAATAATTATCATCAAAAATTTCATTCCAATTCATCAAAATCTTCTCTTCATTCGAAGTGTTATCTGCTTGTTTGCGAATCTGCCATGACATGTTTAGGGTGGGTATAAGAGAATCCAAGAGGCATCCTATCCCTCTTTCACAACATGAACACAAATTAAACATAATTCCCCAATCGCTACTAAAATAGGTGTGCAAGAACCCAAGAGGCATCCTATTTCGATTAGCACAACTAAATTAGGTGTAAGATAACTCAAGCGACATCCTTTCTTAGTGGGATCACAACTGCCATTCGTGGCACCTTTTCATCAATTCCCCAGCGTGTTTAGGATAGGTGTAAGAGAACCCGAGAGGCATCCTATTCCTTCTAACACAAACACAAAAAGACACATATCTTTTATCTCGAGCTATTCTGATGTGGGAGCAAGCCTCTTGTGGCACTCACTCATTAGCTGCTCTAGGTCGACAAACATACTACCATGCTAGTATATCACTCCCGTGGTCATTTGTTGGGCGGATGTGAGTCCCCACGCTTTCTTCCTGAATTGATCATTGCAAATCGATGAGGGCCTTGTTAGTTTGGTAGGCCTCACGCGCAGCCAGTAAGCTACCTCATGTTGACTTTGTTTAAGAGGATGTGAGTCCCCATGCTTTCTTCTTGACCTAATCATCATGTATTGACTAGGTTGAGTATATTTGAGGTTTAAGATAAGTCTGCTTGAGGCTCCTTTCCTCTTGACTACATTTGAGTTGATATAAGTCCCCTAGTGGAATTCACTTAGTAGTCGCCCTAGGTTGGATAACACCTATCGAGCCGAAGACAGACTATCCCATCAATCAGTTCCGCTATAGGAGGATTTGAGTCCCCATGCTTTCTTCTTAGGCTGATTGTTGCAAATCAATGGGCACCTTCGATTGGTTGATGTTCGCTATGCTGACAGTGACTCACTCGTGGATACACCACTCTTGGCAGATGTGAGTCCCCGTGCTTTCTCCTTGAGTTGGCCACTTAATACCTATAGATATTATCTTCTTCAGGGTGTTGGATAAAGCCCTTAGAGGCCCCTTTCCCTGCAGGCACTCTACTTGGATCACGTCCTTTGCGACCCCATTTAGATACTACCTGGGTTACTCTTGGATTGGACAGTCCCCATTTCCTAGTAGTCACCCCTATGATTGGAGAATGTGTTCAGTGGATGCACAGATTCTCCCTTGGTTCAGTAAATCTGAGATAGGTCTAGGCTGATATAAGCTCATTCTCAGTATGATCCCTCACGAACCAACAGGGTCCACAATAAACAAATAAATAAACAAAATAAACAAATATATTTGCTTGTGGATTAGGAATTCAAGCCCCTAGCGACCCCTTTCCCAAGTAGGCATCCTATCTTTAAGGCAGTGTCAAAAGAACTCCCTATAGGAATTGCCTGACTACCTGAGTTGAGTTAAGTCCCCGGGTCGGCACTCTCTCTGTAGTCACCCTTAGGTTGGGTTCAATCTGTTTTGCCTCAAACAGTTTACCCCGACAGTCATTTCGCTTTGGAAGATGTAAGTTTATGAAGCTTTCTTTCTAGCGTGATTGTCGCAAACTGACGGGCAGCCCTAGGTCGGGTTAGCATGTTACCTTGCTAATATATCGCCCCAGTGGTTCTTTGTTTTGGAAGATGTGAGTCCTCATACTTTCTTCTTAACTTGACCATTACAAACCGAAAGGCACTCCTTTGGTCGGATAGTGCTCCCCTTGGTCGAGAAACTCCCTTTGGTTCAGTAAATCTGAGATATGTCTAGGTTCATATAAGCTCCTTCTGAGTGTGATCCCTCACAAACCAACTAAATTCATCAAAAATAACTAAAAATAAAATTAACCTTTGACTATCTTTTGAGGCATTCACTTAGTAGTCGCCTAGGTCAGTTGACATGTTACCTTGCTAATATGTCGCCCGATGATTCTTTATTTTGGAAGATGTGAGTCTCCGCGTTTCTTCCTAACTTGACCATTGCAAACCGAAAGGCAACCTCTTTGGTTGGATAGTCTTACTATGTGATTGGTAGACTACCCCTTTGAATTGATAAATCTGAGCTAGGTCAAGGCTAACATGGCTCCTAATCAGTTCATCCCATTGCAAACCAACAGGGTCCATCTCAAACCAAAAATTAAAAAATTTGAAACAAACAAAATCAACCCTCCTCCCTAGTGGAGTCAAACTAAACAAATAAAACAAATCCAATCAACCTCCCTAGAGTCAAATCAAATTAAACAAACAAATCAATCAGCCTCTCCTCAATGAGATACAAATCAAATCAAATTTCATCCCTAACATATCCCGAATTCTAATCTCTTAATGGATTTCATAACCTCTTCTCCCTAATGGATGACTTGAACTTACTCCCTTAGTGGAGAGTTCACATTTTCATCCCCGGATGAACACCAAATCATAAATAAATAAATCAAATCAATTTCTCCCCAGCGAGATGCAAATCAAATCAAACCTGTCATCCCCCAGTGGATGACTTGAACCTTTTTCCTAGTGTAAAGTTCACATACTTAATCCCTGGATTCCTCCTTCACTCTCTTATGTTTTTAACATGAGTAGAGTCACATTACTAAGCTCTTAATTCCTTCTACACATTTGGTTTGGGAGTAGATCATTTATGTTAGTGCTTGTGATCATTCGATGTTGTTGATCATCTCGGTCAACACTAATACGTGCGACATGCCTTGTCAGTCACACAACACCTATTGGACGCCCTTTGTTGATCTCATTTTTAGAATGAGCTCTCAACTTCTCCATTTTAGGCATATGACTCCTCTTAGACACTAAGAGTTCCTTAGTCTTAAGACACTTCTAGTGATTAGGTGAATACTTAACGTAACCCTAGAGACATAAAAGAGTTAGCAATAGGAATAGGTTATGCCTTGGGTACTAGGAAAACTTTTACCCTATAACTTAAACATAATCCTTGCTTCCTTCCTTCAAGTCAAACTTCAAATTCAAATCAATCGCAAATTCAAATAATAAATCAAATCCAAATCAAACCTTAAATCAATTTCAACTCAATTGATTTTCTCAAATCATAAATCAATCCAAAATCCAAATTATGAATCAAATCTCAAATGATTGAAACACATGATCAATTCCAAATCCAAAATCTTTCCTAGCCCTTTTGATTTCATCTTAAGGACTTAGCTGAAATCAAATTCAAATCACTTCAAACTCAAAAGATTTTCTGATAACCCATTTATATTCTCATTTATATTCACAAATATAAATGAAATATAAATTCAAATAACTAAAATCAATTCAAAATTCAAATCCAAAGCCAACCAAAATCCAACCTATACCCTTTCAAGTCAAATTCTTGAACTTAGCCAAATGATTCTCAAATCAATCTAAAACTTTTGGATTTTCTCTTGAACAATCATTCTTTTCAATCACAAATCAAATATAAACACAAACTTCAATCATCAAACCATAATCAAACCCATGTTCATCCTTTGAACTTGAAATTGTCAAATGAATCAAAACTCATTTGACTCCAAATCACTTGTAATTGGATTTATATTTCAATCATAAGTCCATATGTGAGTTCAACCAAACTTGAATCAAGCCTTGATCAAGCCAATCAACTCACTTAGGCTCACTTGACCCAAAGTGACATAAAGCATTTTTTTGAGCCAAATTCTAATCCTACTTAAATTGGATTGAACTAAGCCCATCTAAGCCTCACATTGTGAGCAACAATTATCTTAGGATGATCAATCACTCAAATTGGGTCAAACCAAGTCAAACTTAGCCTTTGACCAAGTTAACATTTGACCCAAATGAAACCCAAACTAGCCAAAATCCACCATAGGCCAAATTGATTGAAACCATTGATCTAGATTCATTCTAAATCAATGTTTGAATTTGACCAAGTCATCATTTTGAGCCTAGCCAATTGGCCACTTGACCCAAGTTGACCTAAAAAGCCAAAATGGGTCAAATCTTGATCTAAGTCAAATTGATTGCAACAAATGTGTCAAATTCATTCTAAGTCACTTGTTGAACTTGACCAAAGCCTCAATTGGGCAACTAGACCCAACATAGCCCAACTGACCATGAACCCAACTTGACCTAAAAGGTCAAATCAATTTGAAAAAAAATCAAACCAAAATTAATTGAAACCAAAGCTTACAATACATTTCAAATGATCAACTAAGCTTAAATCAACCCATGACCTAACCCAATTGGGTCAAATGGGTCAAATTGGCCAACTTGACCCATTTGATAAAAGTGAACTCAAATGAGCCAAAACTAAATGTAAACCAAATTGAACCAAACCAATGATACCAAAACACTTCAAATAGTCATATGAACTTAGCTGACCCTTAGTTTGACCTAATTTGACCAATTGGTCAACTTGAGCCAAATCATATCAAATCAACTCCAAATTCTGAAATTTGACCCAACTTATTTTGTAACATCTCAAATCTATCCAAATCAAAACCAAAGGCAAATGACCATTTTACCCTTGGGTCAAAGGATAACATATGGCCAAATTCACTTGGCATGTTCACCACCCTCCATAGTATCCATTTGGTGTTATAGTGGCCATGAAAGGAATTAACTGAATTTGGCCAATTCCTCATCATCCCTAGTGGGAAAAACTATGGAGGGTGGTATGACCCAATGGTTTGGGTTAGCCATGACCCAACCAAGGCTAAGCGACCCTCAATGAAAATTCTCCACTTGGATCACCTCCCACACTCATTTAACACATGTGCACCTACTCCATTCCACTCCTCTGGAACAACCGAACCACATGGAGCTCCTAACAACCTAAATAATCCAATAAATCAGGGCAATTGATCAAAATAGGAAGAACAAGCTTGGACGTCCATCCAAGTAGGGGAGGTATACTCCCCTCATTTCTACTCAAACCATGACTCTTTCATTCGATTGAGCTTAGAGGATCAAAAGAAAACATTCACAAAGTTCCCTAAACATTTCCAAGTTCTCTCCAATTTCCATTTCTCGGTTTTCTCCATAGTTGTAATAGGGGATGTGAGGGGAATAGCCAACTTGCTCAATTCTCAACTAAACCTCGATTACTCTTGCAAGGACCATCAAGGCACTAAGTCGAGCTCACCCAAGGTGTTTTCCAAGCATCCCGACGAGAAGGGAGACCTAGACCAAAGCCACAAGCTATTGGAGGGAGCCTTGGTCAATTGAGAGATCCACTTCAAATTGAACCTTGAAACCTTCAACATGGCTTCATCTCTACTAGACGAATCTACCTCCACTGTTGGAAGTGCCGGTGATAGCCTCCGGCGAGGTATGACTCAAAACTAAGCTTAAGTTGAGAATTGCTTAGTTTTTTGTGAAGGGAATTATAATGCCATTGAAATTCAACTGTTGGATGTTCTTCCTTATGCTTCTAGATGGTGTGGGTTGAATCTCAGCCTAATCCGAGCTCAAGTGAGCTGGATCAACCATGGAGGACGACGACCTTCGCCTCCCAGTAAAGCGAGGATGAATCATGTGCCATCCATCTGCGTGTTTTGTATGGGCCCGATTAAAATATGTTAGATCTCTGATTTAATTCCTTTATAGCTGCGGTTTAATCGATCTAATCCTTGACGGCCCGGAAATGTGCGTCAGCCACCGACTACGCTGCGCAATGTGATAACTTAAATAACCAATCTCGTCGCGTCATGGAAAGCGCGCGCCGCGTCAGCAGCCCAAGTGGCTCCGATGGGATTAGTTATATAATTAGCTTATTTAATTACCTATTAATCACAAAAACTTCATAAATTCATAACTAAATATAGAAAAAAAATGCAAACTCAAGTTCATTTTAAAGGTAATTCAGAGGGGAATCCAATAAAATTATTTTTAATTAATTTTGACGAGTGGATTTTCCTTAATTAGGGTTTAATTAAAAATCTAATAACCTTAATTACTCCCTAATGACTTCATTAATTAATTCCAAATTTCTTGGTCACCCTCTTATTGTAATTAAGAGTAATTAAGCATGTGAATAGTAATTTAATCCTTTAATTGAGAAAATTAAATATTGTTTAAGTGAAGAGGAGGTTTATAGAATGAGTTTGGGATATTTTCTCTAAGCTATTCCTAAATCCCCTTTCTTCATTAATCCAAACCTAATTAAAGATTAATCCACTAATGATCTACTTAATTAACCTAATCAAAATTTTCAAAACATTCCAGAACTTAATAATCTTGATTCTTGGGTAGATACTTAGGTGTTCAATAAATTAAGTGGCTTCAAAGGAAATCATAATCCAACTCACATGTGTGGGAGGGTTATGAAAATACTTAATGAATACCTTTTAGCTTAATTAATCAATAATTGGAAGCCAATTGCATTAGACTCTTTCTTTCTTAGGTGCATTCTTTGATTTAATTTGTGATTGCATATGATATGTTGGCTCATAATTATTAGGTTAATTATGTTAAAGTGGTGTAGGTAAGGGGTAATTAATGGATTTAATTCACACATGAACCTAAATGAAACATAAAATCAATTTAATCAATTTTGGAATTAGAAACTTTCATCATGGCATTTAAAAGCATGAACAAATGGGCATCGTTAAATTTCTTTACTATTTCTTTGTCATATACGCTTCTTACAAGTAATTAAAGCTTCCTTTAAACATGATTGAAATATAATGCAAAATTTATGGAGGCTACTAGATTAAGCATGAATTTTAATATATTTTGTAATTAGAAACTTTCATCATATATGGCATTTAAAAGCATGAGCAAATAGGCATCATTAAATTTCTTTACTGTTTCTTTGCCATATATACTTCTTACAAGTAATTAAAGCATCCTTTAAACATGATTAAATCATAATACATACTTTATCGAGGATACTAGATTAAGCATGAATTTTAATGCATTTTGGAAGTAGAAACTTTCATCACATATAGCATTTAAAAGCATGAACAAATGGTACCATTAAATTTCTCTATTGTTTCTTTATCATATCTTACAAGTAATTAAAGCATCCTTTAAACATAATTGAAACTAACTCATAGTTTATGGATGCTACTAGATTAAGCATGAATTTTAATACATTTTGAAATTAGAAACTTTCATCACCGATGACATTTAAAAGCATGAACAAATGGAATGCTTGTTAAATTTCTCTAATGCTTCTTTGTCATATAAGCTTCTTACAAGTAACTAAAACATCATTTAAACAAGATTGAAATATAACACATATTTTATGGAGGCTACTAGATTAAGCATGAATTTTAATGCATTTTGGAATTAGAAATTTTCATCACAGATGGCAATTAAAAGCATGAATATATGTGTACCATTAAATTTCTCTTGTTTCTTTATCATATGCTTCTAACAAGTAATTAAAGCATCCTTTAAATATGATTGAAACATAACACATACTTTATGGAGGCTACTAGATTAAGCATGAATTTTAATGTGTTTTGGAATTAGAAACTTTCATCACAGATGACATTTAAAAGCATGAACAAATGGGTACTGTTAAAGTTTTCTATTATTTCTTTGTCATATACGCTTCTTACAAGTAATTAAAGCATCCTTTAAACATGATTAAAATATAACACATACTTTATGGAGGCTATTAGATTAAGCACGAATTTTAATGCATTTTAGAATTAGAAACTTTCATCACATATGACATTTAAAAGCATGAAGAAATGGGTACTATTAAATTTCTCTACTGTTTCTTTATCATCTATGCTTTTACAAGTAATTAAAGCATCCTTTAAACATGATTGAAACATAACAAATACTTCATGGAGGCTATTTTATTAAGCATGAATTTTAATGTATTTTAGAATTAGAAATTTTCATCGATAGCATTTAAAAGTATGAACAAATGGGTATCGTTAAATTTCTCTAGTGTTTCTTTGTCATATATGCTTCTTACAAGTAATTAAAATGCCCTTTAAATATAATTGAAACATAACACATACTTTATGGAGACTGCTAGATTAAGCACAAATTTTAATGCATTTTTGAATTAGAAACTTTTATCACATATGTCATTTAAAAGCATGAACAAACGGGTACCGTTAAATTTCTCTAACATTTCTTTATCATATATATTTTTTACAAGTAATTAAAGCATTCTTTAAACATGATTGAAACATAACACATACTTTATGGAAGCTACTAGATTAAGTACTAATTTTAATGCATTTTGAAATTAGAAACTTTCTTCACATATGGCATTTAATAGCATGAACAAATGGGTACCGTTAAATTTCTCTACTGTTTCTTTATCATATACGCTTCTTACAAGTAATTAAAGCATTCTTTAAACATGATTGAAACATAATGCATACTTTATAGAGGCTACTAGATTGAGCACAAATTTTAATGCATTTTGGAATTAGAAATTTTCATCACAGATGGCATTGAAAAGTATGAACAAATTGGTACTGTTAAATTTCTCTACTATTTCTTTGTCATATACGCTTCTTTCAAGTAATTAAAGCATCATTTAAACATGATTGAAACATAACGCATACTTTATGGAGGCTAGTAGATTAAGCATGAATTTCAATGCATTTTGGACTTAGAAACTTTCATACTCAATTATAAAACCATTAAAATTTGATTTCAAAAAAATTACAATTGAACTAAATATTTAAATGAGATGAAACCAACGATACTAAAAGTGATTTGATTCAAGTTCAAATGAGCACAAATCAAACACTTAAAAAATAATAAAATTTTAAATATTAAATTAGAGGCCCAAATGATCTCTAAATCTTGTATACTTATAGCGTTTTGATGAGAAGAATTCAAAAATTGCCTTGTGATTAAGGGGATCATGAGCCATCAATTGGAATGCTTTGGATTTGAGTTACATTTATGGGGTATACTACTCCTAAAAATTATAAATAAGTCTCCACTTTCTGTATGAGATGGACATCCAAGAGGAGGTGGATGAAAGTTGGAGAAGAGAGAGATCTCAAAGATCTAAAGGAAACATGAGTTCAACTGAAGCTCCACCATCAAACCTCTATTGCCTTGCCGTGTCCATTAAGGCACCTTCACTTGACCACAATCATCAAGTCACTGCTTGACCACTGCCATTTGGACACTGTTGCCCAATAATAGTCATTGATCATCATGAATTGATTACGGTCTCTCAACCACTATTACTCGATTATGATCGCTTGTCTATTATCACTCGATTATAATCACCTGACTATACCCTCTTGACCTGTGATGATTGACTATGATTGCTCAACTTTCATTGCTTGATTATACTTATCCATCCACCATCGCCAGACTATGATCGCTCGACACCATCCATTGACAATGGTCCATGATCATCGCTCAACTGACTACAACCTCTTGACTAATGTCACACAATACGATCACCTGACCATTATCAACCAACTACATCCTCCAAACTTTTGATGACCTTCTACGGTCAGTCAATCTCCATTGTTGGATACTCTTTGAATCACAATCGCTAAATTATGGTCTCCTTATAACTATTTCTCAACTATGATCACTCGACCATCATCACTTCATGACGGTCACTCGATCACTGTCATGTGATTACGATCACCTAACCACTGTAGACCTACCATGGTCACCTAATCGTAATCTTTCGACCATCATCACTTGAGTACGATTGTCTAACTACTCTAGACCAACTAGGTTGCTCAGACGCCATCTTCAAATAGCTATCCCCATTAATCGTCTACTAACTACAGTCTCTTAGCTACGATTTCTTGATTGTTGTCGCCTAACCAACATCACCTGACTACGACTGCTTGATCAATATCGATCGACTATAAAAAAATAAAGAACGATTTACATATATACCACACAATTTTTATGTATTTACATATCTAACACCTAAAATTAGATATTTAGTTATCTAATATTTTCTTATGATTAAAAATAAGTATTTGGATAATGATATTTTTGATGTGATATTCAAGATTGGGAAGTTATAAATGTAAAATTTGAAGTTTAGGTATTAGATATGTTAATACATAAGAATTGTGTGGTATGTATGTAAATCCCTCAAAAATGAATTCATAAAAACTAATTGAACACTACTTCGAACCATTGTTTTCCACAGCGCATCTCAAGAACACACCCTGCGGCCCCCAAATCCCCAAAACGCTCGACGGCAAAGAAGCGAGAAATCCGCGATGGGAGCTCGCTGGAGAAAGTTCTGACGGGCAGGCGTGTGAAGGGGACGAGAGGTTTTAAGTTAAACCCATCGAAATCTCCAGGTTTAGTAAATCCGAATTTAAGGAACGGGTAGAAAAGGGATTCAGAATTCTGCGGCATTTAAAATTTTCTTACAGTCTGCAAGGTTTTAATTAAGTTAAATCATGCATATATCCTGCTGCTGAGACCCCCATACTAATCACAAAAAAATAATTCGGCGAGAAAGAAACCATAATGACAAGAACTTACAGTTAATCACTTGAAGCCGGTTGTGATCAGTGATTAAATTCCTTCTCCAATCGATCGTTCTACGTCCCAACGATCAAAGTTGTAACCTCCCTCCCGACGATCGCAGAAGCCTCCCAGAGCTCTGGCGAGGAAGAAATACTAGATCCGGGAATAATTAAAAAAAAGAACAAAATCCCGCCCGATTAATTTTGGAATAAATTCAGGAAGTAATGGTTGAGCTTGCATAAAAGGAGTAATGACCCTTTAATAAATCCTACAATTACCATAATTATTATTAGATGTTAAACCTCTTCAATGAAATATATCATTATGTTATTTATCTCACAATATTTTAAGCTAGTTAGCGTAAACCATTGGAATTTCAAGAACACACCATGCGGCCCCCAAATCCCCAAAACGCTCGACGGCAAAGAAGCGAGGAAGTTGCGATGGGAGCTCGCTGGAGGAAGTTCTGACGGGCAGCGGCGTGTGAAGGGGACGAGAGGTTTTAAGTTAAACCCATCGAAATCTCCAGGTTTAATAAATCCTACAATTATCATAATTATTGTTAGATGTTAAACCTCTCATACAAAATCTATAATTATGTTATTTATCTCATAATATTTAAGCTAGTTAGTGTAAACCCTCAAAATTTTCAAATATTTAATACCTTCATATCTTATTTATATAACCGACCAAATTTTCAGTAATTCATTAGCATGTTATTTTACACTAAATTAAACATAAATATTATTTAAATTCATTCATATTTCTTAATAATTGCAAGATCTATTTAAAATTCTTAAGTTCATTTCTGATACTATTTTAGTTTTATAGTTTCTTTTCAAGACATCCTAAGTTGTAGTACCGAAGTCTAGCTTTTATTTGCTTTTAGTTTAAATTTAATAATCTCTTTGTTTTATACCGTTTATTTTATAAAATTATGTATTTACCATGTGATGTCCACTTCAAAATTTAAAATATTAAAAAAAAAAATTTTTCTCACTGTTCGACTCCTTAATTGTTAGGATAAAGAGTGCTTTTTGTATTTTAATTTAAAATTTAAAAAATTGATTGAATAAAAATAAATAAGGTTAAACTGACTCAAATTAAGTTTATTAATTTTTAAAATTGATGTCAATTTAAATTATAGTTCTTTAATTAGAGTATTAGTTTCTTAGAAGAATAAAATCATGTGTCATTCTATTTCAATTAATTTGAATTTTAAGTTCTTTTGTTTAGCTATTTTAAATTTTAGTTATTAAAAATTTATAATTGAGAATGAAAGATGTAAAAATAAAATGAATTATATTTTTATTTTAGGTAATTGTAGCTTTTTTATAAAGTTGGTTGTAAAGTTGCTATGAGGAAAATAACTATTTGAAAAATTAGTGTGTTATGAATATTATCTTTTTTTAATTCAAACATTAACTTTATTTCTGACAGTCAATACATAATAACTATTCTGATTCTCAAAAATAATTTTTCACTATAAAATTATCAAAAAATAGTTAAAAAGTTAGCAGTTAAATGCACTTATAATTGCTTTATAAAATGTAAAAATCAGAAAAATTGTCTCAAAGACATCCACAGTAATATAGTTGCTTCCCTTTTCAATAAATCTGAGTTGAGTAAATTATTTTCTTCTTGGTACTATTTTAATTTCTAAGAATCCACATCACATTCCATTTAAGAAAAATATCGATCATAAATCACTCAATTTTATTTATTTATATATCTATCTATTTAAAAATAAAATAAAATCATCTTTCATTTACACTCAATTTTAAGCATAAGAAAATATCAAAATTTGACAACAAATAAATAAGATTGAACGCTTTAAATCACTCAATAAATTGCAAATCCATCTTAAAGCATTTAACCTCCAAATTAACGCTTTACATTTCAAAATTGATAAAATGGAAACTCTCCCAAAATCATTTTAAGCATAAAGAAAATATCATAAATTGACAATAAATAAGAGAACGCTTTAAATCTCAATAAATTGCAAATCCATCTTAAAAGCATTTAACAAACAAGAATGTTTACATTTCAAAATTGAATTGTAAAATGGAAACTCTCAAAATCATTTTTAAGCATAGAAGAAAATATCATAATCAACAATAAATAAGCTGGAATGTTTAAATCCTGAATAAATTTCAAAAAAAAAGCATTTAACCTCCAAAGCGATAATGTTTACATTTCAAAACTGAATTGAAAATGGAAACTCTCTCAAAATCATTTTAAGCATAAGAAAATATCATAATTTGATAACTAATAAATAAGCGAACGCGTTTAAATCCGCTCAATAAATTGCAAATCCATCTTAAAGCATTTAACCTCCAAACAAAGGTTTACATTTCAAAACTGAATTGCAAAAGCGGAAACTCTCTCAAAATCATTTTAAGAGAAGAAAATATCATAATTTGACAACAAATAAATAAGGAACTTTTCAATCTGCTTTGAATAAATTACAAATCCATCTTAAAAGCATTTAACCTCCAAACAATAACATTTATAAAAAACCAAATGGAAACTCTCTCAAAATCATTTTTAAGCATAAGAAGAAAATATCATAATTTGATAACTAATAAATAACATTTAAATCGCTGAATAAATTGCAAATCCATCTTAAAAGCATTTAACCTCCAAACAGTAACGTTTACATTTCAAACTGAATTGTAAAACGGAAACTCTCTCAACATCATTTTTAAGCATAGAAGAAATATCTTAATTTGATAACTAAAAAATAAGCCAGGGAATGTTTAAATCCGGCTCTGAATAAATTGCAAATTCATCTTAAAAGCATTAAACCTCCAAACAATAATGTTTACATTTCAAAACTGAATTGCAAAACGGAAACTCTCTCGAAATCTTTTTTAAGCATAGAAGAAAATATCATAATTTGACAACTAATAAATAAGCGGAATGTTTAAATCGCTCAATAAAATCATCTTAAAAGCATTTAAACCTCCAAATAATGTTTACATTTCAAACCGAATTGCAAAATGAAAACTCTCTCAAAATTTTTTAAGCATAGAAGAAAATATAATAATAATAACTAATAAAGTGAACGCTTTAAACCGGCTCAATAAATTGCAAATCCATCTTAAAAGCATTTCACCTCCAAACAGTAACGTTTCTATTTCAAAACGGAATTGCAAAATGTAAACTCTCTCAAAAATCATTTTTTAGCATTAAAGAAAATATAATAATTTGACAACTAATAAATAAGGAACGTTTAAATATGGCTCTGAATAAATTGCAGATCCATCTTAAAAGCATTTAACCTCCAACAAATGTTTACATTTCAAATGAATTGCAAAATGGAAACTCTCTCAAAATCATTTTAAGCAGAAGAAAATATCATAATTTGACAACTAATAAATAAGCAGAACGCTTTAAATCGCTCGAATAAATTGCAAATCCATCTTAAAAGCATTTAACCTCCAAACAAGTAACGCTTTACATTTCAAACCGAATTGCAAAATGGAAACTCTCAAAATCATTTTAAGCATAAGAAAATATAATAATCTAATAAAATAAATAAGCGAACGTTTAAATCCGTCTCTGAATAAATTGTAAATCAATCTTAAAAGCATTTAACCTCAAATAGTAGCTTATATTTGAAAAAACTGAATTGCAAAATGGAAACACTCAAAATCATTTTAAGCATAAGAAAATATCATAATTTGACAAATAATAAATAAGCCAACGCTTTAAATCCGCTCAAATAACAAAATCCATCTTAAAGCATTTCAACCACCAAACAAGTAATGTTTACATTTCAAAACTGAATTGCAAAATAAAAACTCTAAAATCATTTTAAGCATAAGAAAATATCATAATTTGACAACTATAAATAAATTAGGAACATTTAAATCGACTCAATAAATTGCAAACCCATTTTAAAATCATTTAACATCCAAACAGTACGTTTCATTTCAAAATTGAATTGCAAAACGGAAACTCTCTCAAAATCATTTTTAGGCATAGAAGAAAATATCATAATTTGACAATTAATAAATAAAGTTAGGAACGCGATTTAAATCGCTCAATAAATTGCAAATCATCTTAAAAGCAACCTCCAAACAATAATGTTTACATTTCAAAACTGAATTGCAAAATGAAAACTCTCTCAAAATCATTTTTAAACATAGAAGAAAATATCATAATTTTACAACTAATAAATAACCTAGGGAATGTTTAAATCCCGCTCTAAATAAATTGCAAATCCATCTTAAATGCATTTAACCTCCAAACAATAACGTTTACATTTCAAAATTGAAATGCAAAATGGAATCTCTCTAAAAATTATTTTAAGCATTGAAGAAAATATCATAATTTGACAACTAATAAATAAGCCAGGGAATGTTTAAATCCGGCTTTGAATAAATTGTAAATCCATCTTAAAAACATTTAACCTCCAAACAGTAAGGTTTACATTTCAAAACTGAATTGCAAAATGGAAATTCTCTCAAAATCATTTTTAAGCGTAGAATAAAATATCATAATTTGACAGCTAATAAATAAGCCAGGGAATGTTTAAATTCGGCTCTGAATAAATTGCAAATCCATCTTAAAAGTTTTTAACTTCCAAACATTAACCTTTACATTTCAAAACTGAATTGCAAAGCATAAACACTCTCAAAATCATTTTTAAGCATAGAAGAAAATATCATAATTTGACAACTAATAAATAAGCTACGGAACATTTAAATCCTGCTATGAATAAATTGTAAATCCATTTTAAAAGCATTTAACCTCCAAAAAATAATGTTTACGTTTCAAAACTGAATTGCAAAACTGAAACTCTCTCAAAATCATTTTTAAGCATAGAAGAAAATATGATAATTTGGCAAGTAATAAATAAGCTAGGGAATGTTTAAATTCGGCTCTGAATAAATTGCAAATCCATCTTAAAAGTATTTAACCTCCAAACAGTAACTTTTACATTTTAAAATTGAATTGCAAAATGGAAACTCTCAAAATCATTTTTAGGCATCGAAGAAAATATCATAATTTGACAACTAAAAAATAAGCCAGGGAACGTTTAAATCCGGTTCTGAATAAATTGCAAATCCATCTTAAAAGCATTTAACCTCCAAACAGTAATGTTTACATTTCAAAACTGAATTGCAAAACAGAAACTCTCTCAAAATCATTTTTAAGCATAGAAGAAAATTTCATAATTTGACAACTAATAAATAAGCTAGGGAACATTTAAATCTAGCTCTAAATAAATTGCAAATCCATCTTAAAAGCATTTAACCTCCAAACAGTAACGTTTACATTTCAAAACGAAATTCAAAATGAAAACTCCCTCAAAATCATTTTTAAGCATAGAAGAAAATATCATAATTTGACAAGTAATAAATTAGCCAGAGAACATTTACATCCGGCTCTGAATAAATTGTAAATTCATCTTAAAAGCATTTAACCTCCAAACAGTAATGCTTACATTTCAAAACTGAATTGCAAAACGGAAATTCTCTCAAAATCATTTTTAAGCATGGAAGAAAATATAATAATTTGACAATTAATAAATAAGCCAGGGAACGTTTAAATCCGGCTCTGAATAAATTGCAAATCCATCTTAAAAGCATTTAACCTCCAAACAGTAACGTTTATATTTCATAACTGAATTGCAAAATGGAAACTGTCTCAAAATCATTTTAAGCATGGAAGAAAATATAATAATCCGATAACTAATAAATAAGCCAGGGAACATTTAAATCCGACACTGAATAAATTGAAAATCCATCTTAAAAGCATTTAACCTCCAAACAGTAATGTTTACATTTCAAAACTAAATTGCAAAATAGAAACTCTCTAAAAATCATTTTTAAACATAGAAGAAAATATCATAATTTGACAACTAATGAATAATAAACCGAGGCGTTTAAATCCGCTCATGCAAATCAATCTTAAAAGCATTTAATCTCCAAATAGTAACGTTTACATTTCAAAACTGAATTGCAAAACGAAAACTCTCTCAAAATCATTTTTAGGCATCTAAGAAAATATCATAATTTGACAATTAATAACTAAGCTTGGGATCGTTTAAATTTGGCTCTGAATAAATTGCAAATCCATCTTAAAAGCATTTAACCTCCAAACAATAACGTTTACATTTCAAAACTGAATTGCAAAACGAAAACTCTCTCAAAATCATTTTTAAGCATAGAAGAAAATATCATAATTTTGCAACTAATAAATAACCTAGAGAACATTTAAATCCCGCTCTGAATAAATTGCAGATTCATCTTAAAAGCATTTAACCTCCAAACATTAATGTTTACATTTCAAAATTGAATTGCAAAACAAAAACTCTCTCAAAATCAATTTTAAACATGGAAGAAAATATCATAAGTTTGACAACTAATAAATAAGCCAGGGAACGTTTAAATCCGGCTATGAATAAATTGTAAATCCATCTTAAAAGAATTTAACCTCCAAGCAATAACGTTTATGTTTCAAAACTGAATTGCAAAACGGAAACTCTCTCAAAATCATTTTAAAGAATAGAAGAAAATATCATAATTCGACAAGTAATAAATAAGCTAGGGAACGTTGAAATCCGACTCTGAATAAATTGCAAATCCATCTTAAAAGCATTTAACCTCCAAACAGTAACTTTACATTTCAAAACTGAATTGCAAAATGGAAACTCTCTCAAAATTATTTTTAGGCATCGAAGAAAATATTATAATTTGACAACTAAAAAATAAGCTAGGGAACATTTAAATCCGGCTCTGAATAAATTGCAAATCCATCTTAAAAGCATTTAATCTCCAAACAGTAACGTTTAAATTCCAAAATTGAATTGCAAAACGGAAACTCTCTCAAAATCATTTTTAAGCATAGAAGAAAATATCATAATTTGACAACTAATAAATAAGCCAAGAAACGTTTAAATCGGGCTCTGAATAAATGGCAAATCCATCTTAAAAGCATTTCACCTCTAAACAGTAACATTTACATTTCAAAACTGAATTGCAAAATGAAAACTCTCTCCAAATCATTTTTAAGCATAGAAGAAAATATCATAATTTGACAACTAATAAATAAGCTAGGGAGCGTTTAAATAAGTTAGGGAACCTTTAAATCCGACTCTAAATAAATAGCAAATCCATCTTAAAAGCATTTAACCACCAAACAGTACGTTTACATTTCAAAAATGAATTGCAAAACGGAAACTCTCTCAAAATCATTTTAAGCATAGAAGAAAATATCATAATTTGACAACTAATAAATAAAATAAGCTAGAAGCGTTTAAATTATCTAAATTGCAAATCTATCTTAAAAGCATTTAACCTCCAAGAAGGTTTATATTTCAAAATGAATTGCAAATGAAGCTCTCAACATCATTTTTAAGAATAGAAGAAAATATCATAATTTTACAACTAATAAATAAGCTAGGGAACATTTAAATCCGGCTCTGAATAAATTGCAAATCCATCTTAAAAAGTATTTAAACTCCAAACAGTAACGTTTACATCTCAAAACTGAATTGTAAAACGGAAACTCTCTCAAAATAATTTTTATTCATAGAAGAAAATATCATAATTTGACAACTAATAAATAAGCCTGTGAACGATTAAATTCGGCACTAAATAAATTGCTAATCTATCTTAAAAGCATTTAACCTCCAATAGCAACATTTACATTTGAAACTGAATTGCAAAATGGAAACTCTCTTAAAAGCATTTTTAAGTATAGAAGAAAATATCATAATTTGACAACTAAAAAATAAGCCAGGGAATGTTTAAATCCTGCTCTTAATAAATTGCAAATCCATCTTAAAAGCATTTAACCTCCAAACAGTAACGTTTACATTTCAAAACTGAATTACAAAATGGAAACTCTCTCAAAATCATTTTTAAGCATAGAAGAAAATATCATAATTTGACAACTAATAAATAAGCTAGGGAGCGTTTAAATCCGGCTTTGAATAAATTGCAAATCCATCTTAAAAGCATTTAATCTCGATACAGTAAAGTTTACATTTCAAAACTGAATTGCAAAACGGAAACTCTCTCAAAATCATTTTTAGGCATAGAAGAAAATATCATAATTTGACAATAAATAAAAGTGGAATGTTTAAATCGCTCAATAAATTGCAAATCCATCTTAAAAGGATTTAACCTCCAAACAGTAACGTTTACATTTCAAAATTGAATTGTAAAATGGAAATTCTCTCAAAATCATTTTTAAGCATAGAAGAAAATAACATAATTTGACAACTAATAAATAAGCCAGGGAACATTTAATTCCGGCTCTGAATAAATTGCGAATCCATCTTAAAAGCAATTAACCTCCAAACAGTAACATTCATATTTCGAAACTGAATTCCAAAACAGAAACTCTCTCAAAATCATTTTTAAGCATAGAGGAAAATATCATAATTTGGCAAGTAATAAATAAGCCAGGGAACGTTTAAATCTGGCTCTAAATAAATTGCAATTCCATCTTAAAAGCATTTAACCTCCAAACAGTAAAGTTTAC
Organism: Cymbidium sinense; assembly: GCA_021442155.1. Taxonomy (NCBI): domain Eukaryota; kingdom Viridiplantae; phylum Streptophyta; class Magnoliopsida; order Asparagales; family Orchidaceae; genus Cymbidium; species Cymbidium sinense. Next base: position 155,296,873 of record CM038219.1, on the reverse strand, counting down.
ATTTCAAACTGAATTGCAAAATGGAAACTCTCTCAAAATCATTTTAAGCATAGAAAATATCATAATTGTAACTAAATAAGCGGAGAACATTTAAATCTCGCTCTGAATAAATTGCAGATTCATCTTAAATGCATTTAACGTCCAAACAGTAATGTTTAAATTTCAAAACTAAATTGCAAAATGAAAATTCTCTCAAAATCAGTTTTTAACATGGAAGAAAAATATCATAAGTTTGACAACTAACAAATAAGCCACGGAATCTTTAAATTCGGCTATGAATAAATTGCAAATCCATCTTAAAAGTATTTAACCTCCAAACAGTAATATTTACATTTCAAAACTGAATTGCAAAACAGAAACTCTCTTAAAATAATTTTTAGGCATAGCAGAAAATATCATAATCTGACAACTTATAAATATATAAATTATCTAAATAAATTGCAAATCCATCTTAAAGCATTTAACCTCCAAACGATGCTTTACATTTCAAACTGAATTGCAGAAACTCTCTCAAAATTATTTTTAAGCATAGAAGAAAATATTATAATTTGACAATAATAATAAATAAGCAGAGCGTTAAATCCGGCTTTGAATAAATTGCAAATCCATCTTAAAAGTTGTTAATCTCCAAACAGTAATGTTTACATTTCAAAACTAAATTGCAAAATGGAAACTCTCTCAAAATCATTTTTAGGCATAGAAGAAAAAATTATAATTTGACAACTAATAAATAAGCTAGGGAACGTTTAAATCGGCTTTGAATAAATTGCAAATTCATCTTAAAAGCATTTAACCTCCAAGCAGTAAGGTTTACATTTCAAAACTGAATTGCAAAATGGAAACTCTCTCAAAATCATTTTTAAGCGTAGAATAAAATATCATAATTTGACAACTAACAAATAAGCCTCGGAATGTTTAAATTCGGCTCTGAATAAATTGCAAATCCATCTTAAAAGTTTTTAACCTCCATACAGTAACATTTACATTTCAAAACTTAATTGCAAAACATAAACACTCTCAAAATCATTTTTAAGCGTAGAAGAAAATATCATAATTTGACAACTAATAAATAAGCCAGGGAACGTTTAAATCCGGCTTTGAATAAATTGCAAATCCATCTTAAAAGCATTTAACCTCCAAACAGTAATGTTTACATTTCAAAACTGAATTGCAAAATGGAAACTCTCTCAAAATCATTTTTAAGCATAGAAGAAAATATCATAATTTGACAACTAATAAATAAGCCAGAGAACGTTTAAATCCGACACTGAATAAATTGCAAATCCATCTTAAAAGCATTTCACCTCCAAACAGTAACGTTTACATTTGAAAACTGAATTGCAAAATGAAAACTCTTTCCAATTCATTTTTAAGCATAGAAGAAAATATTATAATTTGACAACTAATAAATAAGTCAGGGAATGTTTAAATCCGGCTCTAAATAAATTACAAATCCATCTTAAAAGCATTTAACCACCAAACAATACGTTTACATTTCAAAACTAAATTGCAAAACGGAAACTCTCTCAAAATCATTTTTAAGCATAGAAGAAAATATCATAATTTGACAACTAATAAATAAGCGAGGGAACGTTTAAATTCGGCTCTAAATAAATTGCAAATCTATCTTAAAAGCATTTAACCTCCAAATAGTAAGGTTTACATTTCAAAACTGAATTGCAAAATGGAAACTCTCTCAAAATCATTTTTAAGAATAGAAGAAAATATCATAATTTGACAACTAATAAATAAAGCAGAACATTTAAATACTCTCAATAAATTGCAAATCCATCTTAAAAGTATTTAAACTCCAAATGTGTTTACATTTCAAAATCAGCGAAACTCTCTCAAAATAATTTTTTAGGCATGAAGAAAATATCATAATTTGACAACTAGTAAATAAGCCTGGGAACGATTAAATTCGGCTCTAAATAAATTGCAAATTCATTTTAAAAGCATTTAACCTCCAAACAGTAATGTTTACATTTGAAAACTGAATTGTAAAATGGAAACTCTCTCAAAATCATTTTTAAGCATAGAAGAAAATATCATAATTTGACAACTAAAAAATAAGCCAGGGAATGTTCAAATCTTGCTCTGAATAAATTGTAAATCCATCTTAAAAGCATTTAACCTCTAAACAATAACGTTTACATTTCAAAATTGAATTGCAAAATGGAAACTCTCTCAAAATCATTTTTAAGCATAGAAGAAAATATCATAATTTGACAACTAATAAATAAGCGAGGGAACGTTTAAATCCGGCTCTGAATAAATTGCAAATCCATCTTAAAAGCATTTAACCTCGATATAGTAAAGTTTACATTTCAAAACTGAATTGCAAAATGGAAACTCTCTCAAAATCATTTTTAGGCATAGAATAAAATATCATAATTTGACAACTAATAAATAAATTAAGAATGTTTAAATCCTAATAAATTGCAAATCCATCTTAAAAGCATTTAACCTCAAAAGCGATGCGTTTACATTTCAAAATTGAATTGCAAAATGAAAATTCTCTCAAAATCATTTTAAGCATAAAGAAAATAACATAATTTGACAACTAATAAATAAGAAACGTTTAAATCCTAAATAAGTTAAAATCCATCTCAACAATTAACCTCCAATGATGCGTTTATATTTAATTCCAAAACGAAACTCTCTCAAAATCATTTTAAGCATAGAAAATATCATAATTTGACAAGTAATAAATTAGCGGGAATGTTTAAATCGGCTCATAAATTAAATCCATCTTAAAAGCATTTAACCTCCAAACAGTAACGTTTACATTTCAAAACTAAATTGAAAAGTAGAAACTCTCTCAAAATCATTTTTTAGCATAGAAGAAAATATCATAATTTGACAACTAATAAATAAGCTAGAGAACATTTAAATCCCGCTCTGAATAAATTGCAGATTCATCTGAAAAGCATTTAACCTCCAAACAGTATTATTTACATTTCAAAACTGAATTGCAAAATAGGTTCTTTTCACACAACACCAACTCTTATGAAAATGTGTATTTAGAAACCTCAGATGATCCAAATGTTCTCCAAATCAAAGCTTAACTGCCAGAATTTGAAGAATTCATATGTGTTTGATTTTTATGATTTTTTTGAAAAGAGGATCTTTACTTAGCAAATTTGGGTATGCTAAATAAAGAATCCAAATGTGTTTGATTTTGTGATTTTGGAAGAGGATATTTACTTGAAATTTTGTGCTAAATAAAGTCCAAATGTTATTTTATGTTTTGATTTTGTGTTATTTTTGAAAGGAGGAATTTCTATTTAACAAAGATGGTGTGTTAAATAGAATCCCATTCATTTTTTTTAATTTTCTTTTTGAAAATTGAAACTATCATTTGACAAATTTGGGTATGTCAAATGAAATTCCAATGTGTTTTGATTTTAGGGTTTAAAGAAATGTAAATTTAGGGTTTAAAGAAATGTAAATTTAGGATTTAGATTTTAGTGTTTAGATTTTAGGGTTTAAAGAAATGTAAATTTAAAATTAAACTAAAGGAACCATATGTGTTTGATTTTTATGATTTTTTTGAAAAGAGGATCTTTACTTAGCAAATTTGGGTATGCTAAATAAAGAATCCAACTAATAAATAAGTCAGGGAACGTTTAAGTCCGGCTATGAATAAATTGTAAATCCATCTTAAAAGCATTTAACCTCCAAACAGTAATATTTACATTTCAAAACTGAATTGCAAAATAGAAACTCTCTTAAAACAATTTTTAGGAATAGAAGAAAATATCATAATTTGACAACTAATGAATAAGCTAGGGAACGATTAAATTCGGCTCTGAATAAATTGCAAATCCATCTTAAAAGCATTTAACCTCCAAACAGTAACCTTTACATTTCAAAACTGAATTGCAAAACGGAAACTTTCTCAAAATCATTTTTAAGCATAGAAGAAAATATCATAATTTGACAACTAATAAATAAAGAGCGTTTAAATAAAACAATAAATTCCATCTTAAAAGTAGTTAATCTCCAAACAGAAATGTTTACATTTCAAAACTAAATTGCAAAATGGAAACTCTTTCAAAATCATTTTTAGGCATAGAAGAAAAAATTATAATTTGACAACTAATAAATAAGCCATGAACGTTTAAATCCGGCTCTGAATAAATTACAAATTTATCTTAAAAGCATTTAACCTCCAAAGCTATGCGTTTACATTTCAAACATGCAAAATGGAAACTCTCTCAAAATCATTTTTAAGCATAAAAGAAAATATTATATTTTGACAACTAATAAATAAGACATGGAACGTTTAAATCTGGCTCTGAATAAATTGCAAATCCATCTTAAAAGCATTTAACCTCCAAGCAGTAATGTTTACATTTCGAAACTAAATTCCAAAACAGAAACTCTCTTAAAATCATAAGATATTGATAAATGAATAAATCAATCTTAAAGCATTTAACCTCCCACATAACATTTACATTTCAAAGCGGATAGCGAAAACTCCTCAAATCATTTTTTAAGCATAGAAGAAAATATCATAATTGACAACTAATAAATAAGCTAGAATATTTAAATCACTAATAAATTGCAAATCTTAAAGCGTTTAACCTCCAAACAGTAATGTTTACATTTCAAAACTGAATTGCAAAACGGAAACTCTCTCAAAATCATTTTTAAGAATGGAAGAAAATATAATAAGTTTGACAACTAATAAATAAGCCACGGAACGTTTAAATCCGGCTATGAAGAAATTACAAATCTATCTTAAAAACATTTAACCTCCAAATAGTAACATTTACATTTCAAAATTGAATTGCAAAACGGAAACTCTCTCAAAATAATTTTTAGGCATAGAAGAAAATATCATAATTTGACAACTAATAAATATCAGAACGATTAAAATAAATTTAAATAAATTATCATCTTAAAAGCATTTAACCTCCAAACGATATTTACATTTCAAAAGTAAAAGCGGAAACTCTCTCAAAATCATTTTTAAGCATATAAGAAAATATCATAAATTGATAACTAATAAATAAGCTAGGGCAACGTTTAAATCCGGCTCTGAATAAATTGCAAATCCATCTTCCGTTATTTCATTTAAAGCTTTCTCAAAATGACACAAGGAACGTCTTCCTCTCTCTCTCTCTAACTTCGTTATTTTCTCACTGAAGTAATTGGTGCGAGTAGAAAATAACGGAAGTAAAAACTGAAAGGCTTTCCAAAATAACAAAAACGTTTAGAAATGAAAGGCTTTTCAAAATAATGTATTATATGGTTATTAATATGAAATCAAAATGAAGTTAAAAGATTATATAATTATTAATATGGAGTTACGTAAAACTGAATTACAATTAATTGGAAATTACGGTAATTTTTAAAAAACTTAATGTAAACTCATTCATTATTTATTTATAATTAAGTTCATTAATTTATTTTTAGAATTTACTATTATATATTATATAGCTAGGATTGAATTCATCAAATCAATTTGAATATAAATTGAAAGGCTAAAATTTATTATTGGAAGAAACACACGCCACCTTTTAATAGTATTATAGTTATATATATATATATATATATATATATATATATATATATATATATATATATATATATATATATATATATATATATATATATATATATATATATATATATATAATAGTAATATTACACGTGCACCAAGTGCACATGAATAAATTTTATAAATTCAAAATTAAATTATATAAATTTAATTAAAACTATCTTACAGTCAAATTTTATATATATATTTCTTTTGAGTTTGGCCTACTTCACAAGCTGACATTACATGCTATAAATAAATAAATATGAAGAAGGGCATCAATAGATTTCAATATTTAAAAAATAAATTTCCAATTGTATATTTTTTAAATTGATGTCATGCATTTTTCTTATATTTTTAAATGAAATTTTGAAAATTAAAATAACAAATAAAAATCTAAAACACTGGAAAAATATTTCAAATGAATTTCAAGTTTCTCTAAATTTCAAAATTCATTTTTACACCATTTGCATATCATTACATAACAATATAAAATTTTACAAAAATACTTATGAAAATCATAATTTTTCAAAATCATGTTTTTTTTTTGTAAATATTATGATTTTTTTTAGTTAAAATAGATAACAAATTATGATATAAGTTGTGATTAATTTAAAAAAAAATGAAAACAAATAATTAAAATAAGTCTTGAAATAATATTCTGATTACTTTAAAAAAATAATTTACAACCCCAAAATATATCTTAAAGATATATATTTTCTTAATTCAAATAATATTATAGAAAATTTAATAACAGTATATTTTATTCAAAAAATTCAATTATTTAAATTTATGCCTAAATTTTCCTTTTTTTTAATTATGTTAATTCTTATATTTTATTTTATTTTCATAAATTACATTAATCAAGATGTATTTTATTGAAATAAAAAATAGTTAATAGATTAGAAAGTCAAACAAATGAACAATTTATTGGATAGAAAATACATATCTCTTTGATGTAAAATATAAATTGGATAAAAAAATATTTTTGAAAAAAAAAAGATTAAGATTAATGAAACTAAGGTAATTCATTGAAGGGAGCTAGTTCACATAGTTGACAAACCTGATGATAGTGAAGAAAGCTTGGAATCAGGAATCCATTAAAATATCTTCATGTAAGGATATGTTGTGTGTGTTAATTAATTGAAATAAATAGTGATTAGAATATTTTGTATCACGAAAATATTTCTGCTACAATAACGAAAATTGACATTATAATATAATTAGAAATCATGCTAAATTTTAAAATAATTAATATAAACTCATTAATTATTTATAATTAAGTTCATTAATTTTTTTTATAGAATTGATTGTTATATATTATATGGCTATGATTGAAATCATCAAATCAATTTGAATATAAAATGAAAGGCTAAGATTTACTATTAGAAGAAACACAAGTCACTTTTTAATAGTAATATATATATATATATATATATATATATATGATTATTCGATCAATCACATTTCTTACCCAGATTATGATAATGTAAGAAATTTGCAGAATTTGTAACCTTTATGAAGACATCTTTCAGCGTAGCATCAGACAAGCCCCAAGATTGAATCTTCAGACTTCTCTTTGCTACTTCAACTTCTCTGAAGATCTCAGAAAGCCTGAGCCCTTGCTTTGGTAGATGAAATTTTTGTGTTCCTGATAAACGATATATGTTAGTTGCATATGGGGATATCTGTTGTATTAATTTCTCCACTTTTTTCTCTTGATTGGAGGGGGTGGTAATTATGAGTACAAAGTAACCTCCATATCTAGCTTTTAACTGCACAAATTAACAGCACCAATTAAATTTATGAAGGTAAAAGCCATGAGAGTAGTACCTAACTTTGTCTATAAACTATGATTAAGTCAGTGGAAGATGAGAAAAACTCAATTTTTCTATGAGTAGAATAAATTAGTTAAAAGTTGGTCAAAGCTAAGGGCCTGGTTTGGATCAATTTTATTTTATATATATTTTATTTTTGTTTTTATATTATTTTTAAAAACATATTTATTTAGTGTTTTTTTAAGAGCATTATTTTTTATTTTTAAAAATAATTAAAATAATTTTTAAATATTTTGAGTATTTTTCAAAATAGTTATCATCTTCAAACAAGTTTTGTTATGGAATAAATTATAAATAAAATAACAATATGAAATAAAATTGATCTCTCTAAGGAAATAAACTTAGATTAATGTTTGAAAAAAATTTGTTTATATAAATACTTCAACAGGGCTTTCAAGACATTGTAGATACCCATCCACAAAGATTCCAACACGATCACAAAGAGCTTCAGCTTCTTCCATGGAGTGAGTTGTTATAATCCCAAAATAAAGTTTTCTAACATAGAATTTAACTATTTAATCTCTTATCTAACAACTAATGAAATGTTGCATAGCCTAATGAGTTAAAATATGATTGTTTGACAAGCTTTATTAGTCAAGGAACAGATAATATAGGATATTAAAAAGAAAAAAAAATCCTTGCACCCATTAAATGCTGATTAAATCATTTATTTCTGGGATATCCTCAACTAGCTTATTTCTATATTTTAGCTAAATGAGCTGAGCATTACTATAGCTAGGCATTTAATTGATTCAAATAACACATATGTACAATATATCAAGGAAGAATAATAAAAAATAAAAATTTAAAATGCATTTTGTGCTGATAGAAAGTAAAAAAGAAACAAAACTCATACTTGTGAGAATAACGGCTTTATCCTTTTTTGCCTATTGCACAACACTCCATAGTTTTTTTTTCTTGACGTTGGATCTAGTCCAGTGCTAGGCTCATCCATATATACAACCTAGAAATCAATAGTAAAATCAAGTTTATGTTCTCTCTATAGCATAATGATGATAAAATCAGAGAATATATATAAGCTACACTGAGCCTTTCATACTTTAGGATTGCCAATGAGAGATATGGCTACACTGAACCTTCTCTTCATGCCACCACTATATTGTCCAACTAACTTGACAGCCACACCTTTGTCTAATAGATTGATTGTCTTTAATGATTCATCAACTACCTGCAATTTATGAAGAATAAAACTCTTTTCCTTTACCATAAAAGCACTTATTTTTTTTTCTGTAGAACAAAATAATCAACAAATTGATAGTTTCTTAAATGGAATAAACAAATGCAGTAATTAGTCACTCTGGGATGTCTTTTCTCAAGCAATGGTTTAATTTTCTTACTATATACTTAAGATTATTATGTTCTTAAGTTCCACTATAGTATAGTATATGCTATATGGGATCCAAAAACATGTTAGAGATTATAGGCAATATTTCCTGCTTCTATTCACTCATGCAACATCAAAGATTTAGACATTTCCATATCGAAAATAGACTATGACTATAGAGATAATTTACCTGCATCAACAAATCTCCTTTAAGGTTCTTCAATATACAATAAAATAAAAGATGATCTCTAGATTAAAGTATCATGTAATCAAACAAACTAGTTAAAAAACATGAAAAAAAGCCTAAATCTTTCTAATATTAATTATAATAAAACCAAGCGATGTCAACCCTGCCTGCTATATTTCAATCATGAAATAATATCTTTTAAATTTGTATTGTTGACGATAAAATCACTAAGAAAATGCAACCTTGATGATAACACTATAAAATAATGATTAGGCATAGAAGTTAAACTATTAAAAATAAGTCTAATTAATCAAAATAAATAAATAAAAGTATTTTATATAAAATAAAGTTTTATTGATCAAATTTTATCATATAGACTACTAATTCAATGTTAATTAATAATTAAATTTGCACCTTTTTAATTAATATTCATTATTATTCATAATTCAAAATTTATCAAACCCTATAAAACGAAAGACCACTCCTACCGAAAGCACCGAAGCCTCCTGCCTCTCCTTTGCTTCGAACAGGACAAAGGAAGTCGCGACCTAGCGAGCTAGAGACGGCATTGACGGGACCAGCAGCGTGTGAAGAAGAAGAATGATTTCGACAAAGGTAACTCTCTCTTTCCCTTAAAGCCGCCTACCAAATGGATTTACTAAATCCGGGATTTAATGCAAATCGGAGGAGACAGGATTTACGATTCTGTAGGATATAAAGTTGCCATTTTGCTGTTTAGCAGGATTTAGGTTAAATCCTGCTTAAATGCTACTCAAATCCTTCTACCATACAGACCCTTTGTGCAAGTAGTTTTTTTTTTTTTAAGTAATTTAAATTGTATGAAGCAATAGAAGAAATTATCATGTGTACAGCAGCTGTCTATTCTCACATACGGGTGCGTGGCATGTAGTCTAAAACGGGAAATATGATTGCTCATTCAATCATTAAGCAATACTTGTAAAATCTCCTTGAGCAAGTTCAAAGAAAATTTAAGTTAAACAACAAATCTATTAGTTCGATAATCTTTTCAAAATGTCAAGCGAAAGATTCTGCTGCCATATGAAAGCGAGATTGAATCTCCTTAAAGACGTATTAAAGGATAGAGAGCACTTATATATAAGCAATGGTTCATGAACGATGTATAAATACCGCTGATTGTATTAAGTGCGTTGATAATTATGCCCATGTACCAGCAGTCATGATGGTAACTTTAAAAGTGTGCCAATGAAATATGGACTCCAAATAGTCTCAGATTCAACAAGGGGTTCTATGAGATCATTGAGTAACCCAAGAAAACTATAAACTCATCTCGAAGATAACTGATCGTAAAAGTTCCACTTCAAGAATCAAATTACTATAAGACTCCCAGGGTCCTAACTCAAATACATTCAATATTGACTCGACTGATAGAATGATATGTTCAAGAACCCAAGTTAGATCTTGCAATATCTCTGTTAATCCAAAGGCCCTTAATGTATCTTTATTTCAATATGTTTGTTATAATATGCTACATCAATCAAAACTAAACTAACTAAATTGCACCTTTCCTCCAAGGCAGGATTGTATTAAGACACATTGTTAAGTTATTCTCATTCTCAAGGTTGTCAATCTCAGTTTTGGGCCTTCTAATAATCTTAGCTCTATCCTAATTAATGGGATGACACAAAATAGACAGCTGACATGGACCAGGTCTTTACTGGCTTAAGATTATTCGAGTGTAAAAATAGTTATGTATTTTATTTGATATTGGCTGAGTAAAAATCTTTTTAATTTGTCACCCCAGACAAACAGTTGTGGAGGGTGAATGATTTTAAGTTTAAATTTAAATAATTAATTTCATTTAATTTATATTTTAGTATTATTTTTATTTGAATTTTGATTATTTTATAATTGATTTAGATTTAAATGTGTGATAATTTAAAACATACTAATAATAATCTTTGAATGTAGTAGTCTTTTCGATCGCATGCTTCTTTCAGAGAATGTAATAAATTCATTGCTTCTCATATTTGTAATCCTCTAAACCTTGTCATTTAGCTTGAGAGATGGGTTTGAGATTTTCTCTTAAGTTTGAACTTGAGAGTGTCAATGATTTATCATTTATTATTTTATAATAAACACCATTTTATTAAATAAAAGTTCTTATAATAGCATAATTAGGTTTTTAGGTTTTGTTAATACTCAAGAAAACAAATATAGTTAGTTGTTATTTTTGGTATATGACTTGCATATTTTCTTAAGTTTCTGACTTTGAGAACATTTCAACATTCATATAAGTATCTGTTCTTTTAAAATGTTGTATTGACATTAAGATGTTTAAGTTGAAGTGTAGATGTCAAATTGCAAGTATGAGTTTTGGTGTGACATTTTTGGAGTTTTGTTAACCCGGACCCGGTCCTAAGACCAAATCGGTATAATTCATTGCTTCAAAATTTATAGTTCTCCAAATCTTGTTAACTTTAGCTTGAGCATAGATGATCTTGTTTGAAACTTTTTTCTCTCGAAAGCTTCTTGATAAGCCTTATATTAATCAGATAGATTAACTTTTGTCATTCTACATAATTAAACTCCATTTTATTAAGTTGAAAATAGTATAATGACATCATTAGACTTTTTTTTAGGTTTTAACCACAGTCACAAGACCCGATTAGTTATCATTCTTTTTTGCTTGCATTTGACTTAGATACCTTTCTAGATATTTGTTTAATGATACTTCAACATATATATATCGATCATCTTTTAGGATATTAAGATATCTAAGTTGAAGTAATTATATTTGATATGACATATGTGTCACATCTAAGTTTTAATACCTAGAAGTGATCACAAATCAAATGTATATCTGCTTTATAAAACACAAGAGTTTTGATTCATATAGGCATTTGTCGAAAAGCAAGTGAAGATTTGTTCTTGCAAAAATATGAATTCAACATTTCCAAATATTTGTTGCAAACCAAATGAACATTTATTCTGAATGATCAAGTGTGTATCTGTACTGAAGTACATAAAGTGTTTGTTTGTAAATCAAGTAAGCTTTTCTTCTAAATGATCTAGCATGTATCCATACTAGAAAATATGGGATATCTAGTTAAGCGATCAAGCATATATTCATATTAGAGAGTATGAGATATCTAGTTGGCATAAATCAAGTGTATCTATCTTTATAAAATCGCTCACTTTAAAAAAAAAAATACTTGATAAGCATCAAGTGTAGTATATGTTCTATTTAAAGTTGTCATGAAATTTAGAGGAATGTCATAGATCAAATATGGATTTAAGCAATAGAACATTATATCATAAGACATATGTAGACTTGTTCTGTTCAAATGTTCACACATAGGCGAATATTTATGATTTTCCTTCATAGTATATGCTACATGTCAAAATCAGATGGGATGACACACACATATACAAGATGATCACATTTAAACCAAATCTGATGAGACCAAAATGGATAAATAAGATTTATGTCATCTCATTAATTTTATAATTTTTTTTCACATGCCATTAAAATGGAGAAGAAAATCTTTGTTCCCTTCCTTTTTTTCAAGATATCATGTCGCAACCCTCCTTCATTTCCTTTATCATTCTCCTCTTAATTACTCATGAAATGTATGAATCTAAAGGAGGAATAAATAGATGAGTGGAGGAATGACAATTAACCTTTCTGATTTTTGTTTTAACTTTATTCCTTAATTTAGACAAAGGGAAAAACAACAAAATATATATAATTGCTTGATAATGAAGTATAGTTTGAATCGTACAATGCATTGGGTATCACATTTCTATCTCTCACCTATTCATGTAGCATATAAAGAGCGATACTATCACCATTTAGGCAAGAGAAATTTAAATTTTAAACAAGTAGTTGTCATGTGATATGAAGATTGAATAAACATTGAGCTGGATTTTTCTTCTTAAAACTTAAGCATTTACACATTTTTTACCAAAATTTTGGTGTCTCCGATCATCCCGCATATAATCGCGAGAGATTAAACATTCCCCACAAGAAAGATGTGCATGGTAGTGTCAAGTTCGATCAAAATTTTGTCCACCACGCCAGAAAGGCGTCGTGTTAACACAACATAAAAAGCATTTCCTCGTTGTAATAACGTGAATCTTATATTATTGAACAATTTCCCTTTAGTGTTGGAACAACATGAGCAAGTACTATTATGATTTTTTACACGTTGGAACAACGTAAGCGTCTTATAACAAATTTTTCCGTTGCATTGGAACAATATGAGCGTACTTTCACGATTTTTACGCCCGCGTTGGAACAATGAAATCATTACTTCCGCGTTAGAACGATGTGAGCGAACTTATACAGATTTTCTACTTGCGTTGGGCGTGAAACAATTTATAACAAATTTTCCGCCGCATTGGAATAATGTGAGAGTACTTATAGACAAAATAATTTTAACAAATTTATATTCACATGTGCATGAAATTAAAATACTGCTGAAACCCCCTCGCTATAACATGATTTTCATCACCATTTCACCTGAATTTTGCAATTGGAATATTCAAATAGTAGGCTAACATAAACTTTAGATCACATGTAAACACAATTCCATCATTGTCACTTTGAATATAAAGAGGGAAATATCTTTCTCAAAGCCCACCAATAAGATGTGATAGAAAAAAGAATAGTTTAAATCATGGTTTGCCTCATTTATTCTTTCTTTTAACATGATAATTGTTTGCAAGTAAGGTTTGATTTATATAAAGTAAAACAATCAACTTCATTTGACAAGCATAAATATGAACTTCCATCTTTTCATTTCAATAAGACATGCCATGTTACTCATCTTAGGCTACTAAAGAAATATCACTTTAGATTGCATGCAAGTAAGGTTCAACCCCTTAGTAATATAAAGAAAACAATATCATATCCTACTCATATGGAATCTCATTTCATACAACATGATATCTATTCATAAATGGCATATTGCACAATATTCAAATGGAATCCAAAGTTAATGCTATCCAACAATGGAAAATGCAAGCTTTAGCTTACACATATCTCAAATTCCTTCATGTTCCCCATTTTAACCATAGTTTAAGAATTGGAAAATGCAAAATAGCAAAAATCAGATATAATGTGTAGGAGATTTCACTTCAATTTCAACTTGAAATAATAAGAAAGTACTTACATGCATTAAAAGCTTGCAAATCGAGCATGACAATCTTAGGTTTCACATATGTGCATCCTCATTTCTCATTTTTACTATAAAAACCATTGATTTGAAGGTAATTATGGCAAAGAGAGCAAATATGAAGCCAAAGCCCCAATCCAACTTCTCCAAATCTGGTGAATGAGATAACATATCAGAAAATAAGAAAATTCAGCGGCAAAATTCTCCAAACCGGTAAATGAGACAACCAGCCAATAGCGAAAGGAAGTAAGTACACATGCTAAGCTCATATATATAAATGTGCATGATTATAAATAATCCAATAGTGGAAAGTGAAAAAGAGAAGGCAAGGCAAACATGTATGCTAAACTCATCACCACAAATCTGGAAATTTCAGATTTAACCAAATGGCTATTTAATAATCCCATCTTGACATTGCAAAATAGTAGAAAGAGACAAATAAAAGATAAGGACATCCTTTAGAATGACAATCACATCGATTTCCTCAATTCAATAAGATAATTCAGTAATAGAACACTAGTAGGAGGTGGAACAAGAGATGCAAAAGAATAAGCTTCAGCCTTAGAAAAAAAACAAAGTGAAAGCTTATAACATAAATCCAACATCTTAATTTCGTTATTAAAATCCGGAAAGAAATCCAACCATAGAACACAAATGGAAGAGGGATTTACAAATCTTCATTTCCTCAAAAGAAAAGAAAGCCAAATAGCAAAGGAAATATAACTTTGGGTTAGATAGAAGCAACACAGCTTGATTTGAAGAGGGAAGGAAGAGATAGAGCCAACTTGGCGGTTAGGGCTTGCCCGCTTGGAGAGTTCAGCTGTGGATTGTGTCCAGAGAAGGTGCTTGGGAAGAGAGGGAAGGAACTCGAAAGAGACAAACAAACCAAGAGGGGATCGTTACTGCTTGGCTGGGAAGGGGCCAAAATTTGCTTTCTCGTCGCGATGCTTGGCTAGGAAGGAACGAGAGGGGATGTCATTCCTCTTGCTCAGACGGAAGGCATGAAGGGAAGAGGAGTTCGTTTCCCCTGGAGGAGTTCAAAGGAGAGGGAGTTGGTGAGGAATGTGAGGGAGAAGGATTCCTCCTTAGGCTTTTAGAGCTAGCCTCGTTTTGATTGGCTCTCCAAAGCAGTAATGAGATAGATTACAACTATTTTAATTGGTTGAGTAGGCTGGATTAGAGCAAAGATTAATCAGGTTGACTGATCATTAGCTTAATAATAATATAATCAGTCATAACCGTATAAATTTTAAAAAATTATCCCGATAATAAACCCTAGCAATATAGGTGTTAATTTTAGATATTTCCGTTGTGCCGGGCACAATGACTCAGTTGATTTCACGATCGGAGATCGTTTGAACCATATCTACGACGATCAGAGTGAAATTAGGCTTAAATTGCGCGATGTCATGCTCAAATCGATCGACGTTCATGTAGACTTTGCCGAATTGATCGCGGAAGGTGTCGTTTGATAAATTTCGACGTTTCGCGACAATGACGTAGTTAATTTTGCAAAAATAGGTCGTTAGGATGTCATCGGGGTTTCCCGACCTTGGTATGCGCTTAATTTCATTGAAAATTAATTTCAGTTGATTGATTGGTTATTAATTGATTTGATATTTTTCATTTTAATATTTTAGATGCATTTACGAAGTTGAATGATTTTAATTAATTTTGATTGCGATCAGAGGGTTTAATTTTCTGATCATACGACGTTACCATCGATTTTCACAGATTTTGCTATATATGCTTAATTTGACTTATAACATATACTTGTGGGTCAACAAGATTATTTGAAGCCCCTTCCTAAAAGAGATACTTTAGATATGTCCAAACCAACCTGATATGGGCTAGTCTTGATTTTCTTTCCACAAAACTCCTCTACCATCCATCCATCTACTTCATATTATAAGTTTGGAACTTATACTTACCATTCACCATAAGTTCCGACTGTTCATGCCACTTAAAGATAATTTTCTAAAATAATCTTTCATATCAACTCAAAATAGTCCAAATTAGACTAATCTTGGCATTTCTTCTATTAAATCCTTATAAATCTCTCATTTCCCTTATCATAAATTCCAAACCACTTTTTCCGACCATTAAAATCTCATAGCTATTTCCAACCATTAATCCCACCAAAAAGAGGTTTTCTATCAACATCATTAAGAGTGGGCTTTTTCATTATCTTTTGAGTTGGAAGGATGTGCTCATTATTCATGATTGATGAGCTTGAGCTTCTTATTCCATATTGCGTAGGAACTCGAGACCTATTTGGCAGTATTTTCTCTTGTTTTGGGACTCTGCAAGACCTTAACATTCTGAAGAAATAGTATTACCAACAAGCTGAATTTACTCTTTCGATCAGATCTTTACTTGCTATGAACCACCACATAAGCTGTCATATGATGCATGTCATATGTTGAGCATGTTTTGATTCGACAATGGTCCCTTTTTTTTGGAATTTTTAGTGAAGTAACTCATAATATATATGCACGCTCCAATGCTACTTCTTGATCCCACCGAGTTGCAGTGGGGAGCTGAAGCTTCTCAATCACTGAGGTTTAAATAATAACTTGAATCTTTTATTTTTTTAAAAAAAGGATATAGCTGACGACACTTACAAATAAATATTTTAAGAAATCATAATGCTTGAGATGTGCTCTATCTTGTTGGGTTTGTTGCTGTTTTCTTACATTCAGTTGAAGGTCTTGTAACTCTTTGATAATATGATCTTTTAATTTCTTCTTCCTTTCATTGCTTTCTAACCTCCTACATGACATTCTTTTACTATTTTCACTAATTCTCTACTTTCTATTTTTGGTTAATTTTTTGATCACATACAGTTCACCCATAGGAATCCTAACCAAGGCTTCAGATACATGCAAAACACCCGCAATGGGATCGACCCATTGATGCCTCAGGGCCTTATGGGTCCAATGATGCCTCTGCTATTTGAAGCAAACAGCATCCACACTCCGCCGGCCGAAGCAATTCGAAGTCCCATTCCGATATCGGCGCTCGCATCTGCCTTAGCTTCCGCACCTCCCGACCAACAGCGAGTTGTAAGTTCTGCTTCAAGTTAACAAATTTTGATTCCCAAATCTCGCTCGCATTAACCAGCATGATTCATGAAACATTATTTCAGATGCTGGGCGAGCAATTGTACCCTCTCGTCGAACAAATCGAGCGAGATTATGCGGGGAAAGTGACGGGGATGCTACTGGAGATGGATCAGACAGAGGTTCTTCATCTTATAGAATCACCAGATGCTCTGAGGAAGAAGGTTGGAGAAGCCATGGAAGTTCTTCGTTTGGCTCATGCTACTGGTTCGGATGCTGTGGACCAGCTTGGTTCAATTTGATTTGACTGAATGCCTTGATGTGATCACATGATTATTGTCTATTCATTAGGTTTTTTTTTATTGAAATTTAAGTGAGTGGCACCAATTTTTGTAGTGTGATTCTGGTCAGGTGTGTTTTAGCTTTGTGCCTGTAGACAAATTTTTAGGACAGGAGAGAGAGAGAGAGAGAGAGAGAGAGAGAGAGAGAGAGGTTACTTTGTTTGTTTTTTTAGTGATGTTTTGTTTTTAGGGATTATTAGGTTTGAGGGATAACTAATTATGTTATGTTTTACTTAATGCATGTTGATTTGCAGTTTAGAGACTTATTTTGATGCATCTAAATTGATTCTTTTAGAATGATGGTTGTTACTTTTAGTGTGAATTTGGTGCATGGAATTTTGCAAGTTGTGTTTTTATCTATGTTTAAAATTTTTAGATTCATATTAGGGGTGTAAACGAATCAAGTTCAAGTCGCAATGAACTCAAGCTTGACTTGTTAGCTAAGGACATGGCTCAAATTTGAGCTTGAGCTTGAGCTTAGCTCGTCCACTTATTGTGCTGCTCGAGAGCTTGATGGGATGATGGATTTTCTTTTGAAGAAAGGTAAGAGACACAGGGAAGATGAAAAGATGTGAAAACTAGTTTTTTCAAAATAAATAAAAAAAATTAACAATGATGGAAAATTTATTAATTTAATGACTACATTAATTTTCTAATTATTTATCTATATTTACCAGCATATTTAATATTTTCATGAAAAAATGATATTATTATTATTATTATTATCAAATGTTTAAACAGAGTTTTCCATCATATTGAAATACTAATGGTTAAATTCTAAATTAGACTTTTTTTCTTAAAATAAATAATGAATTTTCCTGTTCAGAAAACAAAAATTTTATCAATAAATATAATGATCAATTATATAACGCATTGTCTTAATCATCCCACATAAAATTGAGTATTACTATTTTACTCTTTTCAGTGCAATATATGATATATATCATTCATTCTGATGGGCGTTCTCAGTATATCTTAATATAATCATTTACTTGCATAACCCCTTAGTATTTTTATTGTATAGATTTATACATTCACACAATTTCTATGAATTTAGATATCTAAACACCTAAAATTTAATATTTACATTTATAACACTTCTGCATGAAAAAATACATCCACTTATAAGAAGATAAATGCGATGTCAATATCAAACTTCAGTTGTTAGATACATAAATATATAAGAATTATGTGATATGAATGAAAAATTTCCCTTTAATAATAAGAGATCAAATATATATGATTATTTGATCAATCACATTTCTTACCCAGATTATGATCATGTAAGGAATTTGCGAATTTTCGACCTTTATGAAGACATCTTCTAAGGTAGCATCGAATAAAAGCCAATCTTCAGCCTTCTCTTTCGCTTCAACTTCTCAAGATCTCGAAAGCTTAAGCCCCTTAGGAAGATGAAATTTTTGTGTTCTAATAAGCGATATACTTTAGTTGCCGCTGGGGTTATCTGTTGCACTAATTTCTCCACTTCTTCCTCTTGATTGAGGGGTGGTAGCTGAGTACAAAGTAACCTCCATATCGGCTTTTCGCACACTTGATTAAATTTATTTGAAGGTAGAAGACATGAGAGTAGCGGCTTTGTCTATAAACTATGATTAAGTCAGTGGAAGATGACAAAAATTCAATTTTTTTGAAGGAAATAAACTAAGATTAATGTTTTGAAAACGATTGTTTATATAAATACCTCAACAGGGCTTCCAAGACATTGTAGATACCCATCCACAAAGATACCAACACGATCACAAAGAGCTTCAGCTTCTTCCATGGAGTGAGCTGTTATAATCCCAAAATAAAGTTTTCTATTACACAGTTTTCTGGGATATTCTCAAGTAGCTTATTTCTATATTTTAGCTGAATGAGCTGAGCATTACTACAACTAGGCATTTAATTGACTCAAATAACACATTACTATAATATATCAAGAAAGAGTAAAAAAAAAAAATAGAAGTCTAAATTGCATTTGGTGCTGACAGAAAAAAAAAAGAAGAAGAAGAAGAAACAAAACTCATACTTGTGAGAATAACAGCTCTATCCTTTTTTGCATTCTGTACAACACTCCATAGTTTTTTCTTGGCCGGATCTAGTCCAGTCTCTCATCCATGTACACAACCTAGAAATAAGTAATAAAATCAAGTTTCTGTTATCTCTATGGCATAATGATGATAAAATCAGAGACAAAAATTATATATATATATTCTGTTTTTCATACTTTAGAATGATGAGAGATATGGCTAAAGCCTTCTCTTCATGCCACCACTATATTGTCCAACTAACTTGTCAGCCACACCTTTGTCTAATAGATTGACTGCCTTTAATGATTCATCAACTGCCTGCAATTTATGCAGTAATTAGTCACTCTGGGATGTCTTTTCTCAAGCAATGGTTTAGTTTTCTTACTCTATACTTAAGATTATTATGTTCTTAAGTTCCACTATAGTGTAGTATAGGCTATATGGGTTCCAAAAATGATAGAGGCAATATTTTCTTCTTTTATTCTCTCTTGCAACATCCAATGATATAGACATTTCCATATCTTTGGAAAATAGACTATAGAGATAATTTACACGCATAAATCTCCTTTAAGGTTCTTCAATCTACAATAAAATAAGAGGTGTTCTCTACCAGTTAAGCCGTCCCAGGTCAAGCTGTAATCAAACAAACTAGTTAAAAAACATGTGAAAGAACATGAAAAAAAAAGCCTAAATCTTTCTAATATTACAACAACAACAACAACAACAACAAGCCTTAATCCCACTAGGTGGGGTCGGCTACATGAATCCTTCGTCTCCATTGTGTCCTATTATGTGTCAAATTCTCATTTAATTCAAGTATACTAAGATCATTTTTTATACATCTTAACCAAGTCTTTTTAGGTCTACTCTACCTTTCTTAACATAAGGAAAATCTAATGCATCTACTCTCTGTCGGTCATCACGTACGCTTTATGTGGCCAAACCAGGCGATCTCCCTAATCTTATCTACCCGAGTTGCTCCAACTTTTTCCCGAACATACTCATTTTGCATTCTATCTCTCTAAGGGTAAAGCCACTCATCCACCTGAGCATCCTCATCTCTGTAACACTTAACTTAGTCTTATAGTTCTCTTTTATTAGCCAACATTCTGCACCATAAGTCATTGCAGGTCTTACCACCATCTTATAAAATTTTCCCTTAAATTTAAGTGGAATAAAGCGGTGTCAACCCTGTCTGCTATATTTCAATCATGAAATAATATCTTTTAAATTTGTATTGTTGATGATAAAATCACTAAGAAAATGCAACCTTGATGATAGCACTATAAAATAAGGATTGGGCATAGAAGTTAAACTATTAAATAAGTTAATTTCTTATTACAAAATGATTAAACTGCCACTCACTCATGTTGTGGGCATACACCCATTAAAGAATGCACTTTGTCCATATCCTTGCTGATATCTAGTCCTTCAACTAACACTGTGCCTGAAGTTGGCCTTGTGAGCCCAATCATCTGCAAAACGTTAGAAAAAAATTCACCTATTAGAATTATCTGTATTGTTCATGGCTTCATTAAATATTAGATCAACTAACCATGTTTATGAAAGAAGTTTTGCACCACCATTAGGGCCAAACATGCCAAAGCATTCCCTTTGAGGAATAGCAAGTGATAGCCCTGAACCATGTTTATCACGGATTTCCATCGCTTCCACGCATACACCTTTCTTAAGTTGTTATAGAACCGCTTGGATTCTAAAGGGTTCTTGTATCAGCTTTTCAACTGTTTCTCTCTGCAGAAAATTGAAACTTATTATTAGCCCATGGTAATGGCTACGAAAAAGTAAAGGTTATCAACATTGAATAGTTTTAGAATCAATGATTCAGTAAGAAAGAGTAGACACACTTGCTTGTACACCACACACACACACACATTGAATAATTTTAGAATCAATGACTCGTAAGAAAGAGTAGACACCTTCAGCAGCGCCGCCACTACACACACACACACACACACAACATTGAATAATTTTAGAATCAATGACTCAGTAAGAAAGAGTCTATTGATTAAGGAGTATCCACATAAGAGCATGGAATTGAGATCTAAATGGAACCATGGATGAATTGCACTAAATATTAGAGTTAAATCTTATATTTTAAAGAAAGAAAAGTGACGCACGCACGCACGCATATACACACATATATATGTATTTATTTTAGGATTTAAATTACTTGGATCAAATAAGATTTTAACAATAATTATATAAAAGTTATAGTTTATAAATAATTATTTAGCATAAGTAATTTTAATTTGGCTAATTAAATCATAATTAATATTTAATTACTCATCTATAACTATTTAACATAATAAAATTATATAATGCTATTTACTTAAGTTAATAATTGTAATTATATAATAGTAAATATTAATTTAATTTAATTTTTAATTAATATATTTATATCTAATTTATTTGAGAAATATTAATAGTTATAATTATGTTATTATAATTTATTATTAATTAATAATCTGTAAACTAAATAATAAATTTTGTTTAGTTAGTTTATATAAAATAATATTAATTTATCCAAATTAATTTTCAATTAGTGTAAATTAATCATTATTAAATTATTAAATTATAATTAAGGAAGGTAATATATCAATTAACCACTAATTAAGAATCTACAAAAAAATAAATCTATTTAATCAAATTAAATAAAAAAATATTTTATATAAAATAATTTTTTATTGATCAAATTTTATCATATAGACTACTAATTAAATGTTAATTAAAAATTAAATTTGCACCTTTTTAATTAATATTCATTATTATTCATAATTCAAAATTTATCAAACCCTATAAAACAAAAACCACTCCTAAAAGCACCGAAGCCTCTCCTCCTCTCCTTCGCTTCGAACAGGACAAAGGAAGTCGCGACCTAGCGAGCTAGAGACTGACGGGACCAGCAGCGTGCGAAGGAGAAGAATGGTTTCGACAAAGGTAACTCTCTTTCCTTAAAGCCGCCTACCAATCGGATTTACTAAACTGGAATTTAAGGGAAAACGGAGGAGAAACGGGATTTACGATTCTGTAGGATTTAAAGTTGCCATTTTGCTGTTTAGCGGGATTTAGGTTAAATCATGCTTAAATCCTGCTCAAATCCTTCTACCATACAGACCCTTTGTGCAAGTAGTTTTTTTTTAAAAAAAAAATTAAATTGTTTGAAGCAATAGAAGAAATTACTTCAAAAAATATTACTAAGTCCTCTCATCAAATTCAAAAAACTTGAAGGGAAGGGTTTTGCTTTTCCTAAGCAATTATTATATTGTACTTCACAAGAACTCTCTAGAGCATTTACAGCTAGTTTTAGAAATCCTAGCTCAAATTTTATCAGTTTTATAAATGCAATGTGCATTTTAGAAGTAGTTATTTTGTTTTCTTGACCAAGATAGTTAGATGTGGAGCATACCTCTTGAGCAACATCAGGTTTATCCATATTAATGAGAATGTCGTATCCTTGCCTTTGCTTCTTTATATTTGTCTTCCCTGAAACTTTGTTAAAACCAAAGTGGATGTTTTCGAACTCCTTTGCCATTTGAGACAACTTGATCCAAGTAATATGAAAGCAGTAAGACCGCTGCCCATTCTGCAATCATGATGATCAAAACAGCTCGCATCCCTTGCTTGTCATTATTAATGTCCTTCCAACCCATATGAGGTGCTCCAAGAGATTCCACACGAAGAGAATACTGTGCGAGTTCATAAAGACCACGATATAGGGAAAACCAGGAAAATTTCCATCACCTCAAGTAGTTCTCCTATAAAAAATGGTAAGATACATGAGCTGACAGAGAAGGATAATGTTTCATATGAGTGTAGGTTCATCAGTCGAGCTTTCTTGGATAGGAGGTGTCCTGGATAAAGTGCTCAAAAAGGAATGATCTTAGAAGGCTTGAAACATAGACATACAAGTATCTAACCACTGCAAGTGGATGCACCATGTCAAAATCATAATTTTGAAACCAGATTTAGCAAAGTATTGGAATTTTCCTTTTTGAAATACCTGCAGCAGTCTTCACCTCTGAGAACAGTGCTGAGGTGAAAATTGCAAGAGAAATCTGCAAATTTATGCATACAAAGTAGAATACGAACTGGAGACTGTACTTATTTAAGGTGAATAATTTTATCCCTATAAGAAGCATGTTCAGTTTACAAAGACAACAAATAAGAGCAATAAGGAAAAGCATTAGGGTGCTAGCTTTGTTGAGGTCATCGATACAACGTACCAATCAGGGAACCAAATAAGCTGAAACATAACATGTAAGATGACAAGATAAAGAAATATGCGTAGGAAATTATCCAGTATGGAAGATCACCAAGGCCATGCATTTTCATCATCATTCTCATGTTCTTTTGCTT
Source organism: Cymbidium sinense (assembly GCA_021442155.1). Classification (NCBI taxonomy): domain Eukaryota; kingdom Viridiplantae; phylum Streptophyta; class Magnoliopsida; order Asparagales; family Orchidaceae; genus Cymbidium; species Cymbidium sinense. Next base: position 155,272,986 of record CM038219.1, on the reverse strand, counting down.
TTCCTGAACTAGATCTGTCAACATTACCTGCATGCATCAGATTAATCAAATTGGTTATAAGTTTCCAAGACAAACCTTTTGCAAACACATTTCAATTTCATACATGGCAAAATTGCTAATTATCGTTCTCAATGATTTGAATGCATCACATGCAAATAAAGAAGTTTGCTAGTTCATTTTAAACTTCATTTTAGGTCCTGGGAGGAGGTTCCAAACTAAAAAAATATCTCACTGATACACACTTCTAATAACTTACAATAAGGTAAACATGATTTTTAATTTATGTTTAAAATCAACTAAAAATATGCTTTGTTAAATTTCCTCAAGTTGCAGTGTTACCTAGCGGATATTGCAATATTAGAGGATGAAGCAGCATTAACAATATTTGTTTCGTTGGTCATGCTTGGACTAGAAAGAAGATAACAATGTAGGAAAATATTTCTAAAGACATAGAATTATGCTGAATGAACAATTATACAATCAACTTATACTTTTAAAATCTCAAAGGAGTAATTTTATCACTTCATTTTTAGGCTTACCGGAAAAAGCAGTTCAATGACCCATGTGAAAAACAAGGGAGTAAGAAGAGTAGAAACATTTACGATGCCTGGTTTTGTTGCGCCTTTAGGCATTTCTTTGACAAATTCAAGCAGCATCTTCACATTATCCCCTTTGAAAAATTGAAGATATGCATTTGCGGCCTGTTAATATAATAGCTGTATCTTATTCACAGTTTCCAAATAGTTGGCGTACATGGTAATAAAATAATCCAATATAATTAGTGCCCACATTAATAAACAAAGAAATGTGTTAGTTGATAGGTGTAATAGAAGAGCCCTTTCCGCATCTCAATTTCAGAACAAAACCTCTTCCTTAAACTTCAACATAAGCATGGTGAAGAAGAAAAGGTTGTGTGGAATTAGAATTTATTCAAAGGATTAAAAAGGTTGTGTATGGCCTGCCCCTTTTCTTATTTCAAAAAAGGGAAAAAAATCATAAATCTACCTGCACTTGCCCTCCCTCTCGTGTACTCTCTCTCATTTTGTGCCTACCTCATTATGTTGTTGCCACTCAACGCTCGACTATGCCATCATCTCTCTGCACCCATCCATCATCATCCTCAACTATGCACCCCGAGTTCATTGTCACCAATGCCACCTCCCTCCTGCTCTTCTCCATTTGATTCCTTCTACCTTCTCTCTCCTCTTCTTTTCCTTCTTGTATCTCTTTCCCTCTTGCTCTCTCTTCTTTCTCTCACTCCCTCTCTTTCTTTTTCTCTCTTCTGACTCTCCCTTTCTTTCTCTCTCTATCGCTATTATCTCTTTCTCCTTTCTCTATTAAACAGATAAAGTCATTAAAAAGATCAAAAAATTTGAGAAAACAAAAAAAGAGAGGAAAAACATAGGAAAAAAGAAAAAAGAGTGAAAAAGAAGTAAGAAGCAAAAATATTTTTATTCTAGTCAACTTGTCGTCAATCTCATGTTCTTCATTGTATAGTTAACACCTTATATGAAAGTATACTACAAAATAAGCTTGTCGCAATTCATAAGTACTTATGTACATTATTTTGAGATGAAAATATATTATGCTTTCACTTTTTCTTATGCGTTGACTCAGATACACCTTTCTTAGCGAAAGAAGGAGACTCATATGTATCTTTTTGGTGTAATGTGAGTTGAAGATCTGATTGCTAAAATAAGCATCTGACTATCTATACATGCTAAATTTAGTTTGGAGGGACAATATGTTTATATTTCTAAGAGTTTAATGCAAAAATTCATTCACACTTCGCAATTGTTTGTTAAGTATGACAATTTTGAGAATATTCTAGATTACAAATGAGTCAATATCATATTGAATGCATCACTATATTTACGCTTAAATTATTTCATATTAATAAGAAAGTTGATTTGGTCCTCTATCTGTGTGATTTTATTATAAATTTGCGCCACAAAAAGTTAACTAAAGCCCCCTCGGAGTGAGTGATTTTCATTAAATTAAACCATTAAATTACAATCATGACTATTGCCCGCGAGTTCCATAATGTTTTACTTCTGAAGTAGTGAATTATAGAGTGCATTCAATTGGACATAAAGTTCTATGTTAGCTAAGATCAATTTATATTTTTTTTGTTAAATAAACATCCACTTTTAGCTCTATAAGTTTCTCTTGGAAGAAGTAATTCATAACTGTTGACAAAAATCCTTTGATCGGGTTGGGTCATCTCTTTTTTTGATTAAATAGAATAAGGATCATGAAAATCTGAGACAATGAAAACTTGAGATCTTAATCCAATTCCTCATCATTCTCTCTATCGCCTACTTTAAATTAAGGATGATAAATTTCTCAATCTTAAAAATTTAAATTACTGCTACGACAGAATGAGTTATTAGCGCTTAATGACTAGCCTTAATTAAAAGTTTTCTCTTACTATTGATCCTTGCACTTTAAAAAAAAACATAAAATTAGATCTACATTTATGTGGAACTTGATATAAAGTTCCTATAAAATGAGGATGAAAGATCTAAAGTTCTTATAAAATGAGGATGAAATATCTAAGTAGTGTTTTACCTCAAATTAATTTGAATTTTAAAAGTTTAACAATATGAGAGGTCGATTGCAAATTTTCGGAGCCCACATTGAAAAATATTATTATTGATATTAAAATTCATAATCATTCTTATCTATTTATGAGATGGAGAAGGACAAAGAAGAAGAAGAGTTGAAGTAGAGGAAGGGTTGAAGAAGAACAAGAGAGAGAAAGAGAGAGATTAGAGATAAAGCATATAAAGCCTATTTTTTGGCCATTAATTGTGACGGAGAAAGAGATAAATTTTGGGTTTGGAGGTCTTAGATTTGTTTTCGTGAGATGAACTAGTTTGAAAAATTGATTGCCTTGAGATAAACAACCATTATCCTATTAGTGTTTTTGTTGGCTTTGTGCTTTTATTTGTCCCTTATTTTTAATTTAGGTGCTATCTGGTTTGCTAAAAAAGGGTTATAAAATATTTAAAAATGTAGGAGTTTGAAAATATTAGTGTTTGATTTGAATAAATTGAAATGCAATATAAAAATTTTCAATGTATTTTAAATTCTCCTTGTACTCTCAGTTTATGCTAGAATACCTTAGATTTAGGACCTGAGATTGACTCGGATTTAATCTCATTTTGACTACAATTCAAATTTGACTCAAAATATATGTAAAATGATCGAGTTTGAAGTTAGTGTTTGGGTCAGGATTTTCAAGCCATATAATCATTCAGAGTTGGGTTGGTTCAATTTTAGGTGCTACTCTCAGTTGTATTTTAAATTCTCATTGTACTCTCAATTTATGCTAGAATACTTTAGATTTAGGACTTGAGATTGACATTTTAATCTCATTTTGACCCGCAAATTCAAATTTGACTCGAAATATATGTCTAAACTGATCGAGTTCGGTTAGTCAAGATTTTCAAGCCATGTCGAGTTGGGTTGGTTCAATTGGTTAGACACAAAGTCAACCGTGAACCCTAATCGACAAACCTAGCATTTTAATAAAAGTTCTTCAAGCAAAAGTGGATGACACTCTTAAATTTAATTTGTCCACATATAAAGGTAGTACCCAAATGATTTTTGTGTAGCTTTTCTCCATGATGAACAACCCAAGCTCTGTTCCTACTAGTTTCCTTACAAAATTATGACACTCTTCCTCCTCTCTCTCTCTCTCTCTCTCTCTACCTCCCTCTCTCTCTCCTCTCTCCAATAGTCCAATTCTTCTTCTCTTATGTTCTTTCTAAATCAAAAGTCTGAAATCAAAAACGTTAAAAGTTTCACGACGATCAACAACTTTGAACTCTCCATCACTGTCTTCACATTTATTCATGGTCACAATGTAGGGCAAATTATACAAAAATTAAGCATATGACTTCTTCTACACCTACTGTAAGACTTATAGACTTGATCGATTGAGGATATATTTTGTCAGAAGAAAAATTCAAATGTATCAAATACTGTACTTGTTAGCTAATGGTGCTGAATGACATTATTTATCTTAATAAATCTTAATGCTGTTTGATGTTCATGCCATCATAATTTTTTGCTTGTATGCCATACCATGATGTGGGATTGCTTGCATCGTTCTGTCTATTCCTATTGATGTATTATGCTGCACAAGTGTCAGCTTCACTTAATTGATAATCAGGTTTGGGTTGATTCTCATTTTTAACAATACCAAAAGAATATCTAGAATAAGTTAGTGCAACTGGTTTTTATGGTTGAGAAGTTACTGCATTGTTCTAATAATTGTATAATTCACATGAAATTATAATTTATATTACACTGATGATCATAACATACCGCATTTGAAGCACGAAAAATTCGAAGGAGAGGGCCATTGTTCTTGTAAGTCTCATTATGCCATATGGTCACATTGAAAATATTGTTGTTACTGTTGGAGAAATCATAAGCTGATCCATGAAAAAGCATGTTAATCCAAGTATCAACAATGACAAATCAAACATTTTGCTAGTAAATGGTGCTTGAAGGTGAAAAATCAACCTGCAAGTATTTCATCAATTCTATGGTCGGGGTTTCCAGCTTGGTAACCCATATATAACTCTTTGTTTATCACTAAAGAATTTTCACGCCAGAGGGTGAGTCCATCCACACACTTTACATCTATAAGCAATTTATTCACACAATCTATTTTTATTATGCATGCCAAAATATTAAAAAAAAACCTTCTGGAGCTCTCAAGGAACAAACCTTGAGAGAGTGAAAGGCCAGCCATCTTGATTGAAACAGGAAATGTTATATTTGAACTGCAATTGGGATGAACAATGTAAAGAGCTGGACCAAGCATCATAAAAACTGGTTCAAAGTAAAATGTTGTTGGAGGTAATGTAATTGTTCCCGAAAAGAGATTTTAAAAGCAAAGTGCACCTCATTTTGCAAAATTGTTATCAAAAGCAATAGATGATTTTAATTACCAACATAAATGTAGACGACCATGAGGGTTAATAGAATCAAGGGTTCTCCAAAGGTTTGCTTCCAAATAGATTGCCAAGATCTATCATTTTCTAGCATTAGAACACGAAGATGGAATCACTATCACTTAACTATTCATGGTGCGCCGATGCTTTACTCAAGGCCAAAGTGCGATTTTGCGATAAGTATGGTGACAGGCAAGATTCATTTTCTTGCAAGAATTATCGCAGCGAATTATAAACCGAAGAAGCTGTGAGCTTCTACTTGTTGCTCAAACCGAGGCATTGGTATCTGAAATAAACCGAAGCGTGGTGGGTGTGCTTCCGGGCAATATGTTGATTTTCCTAGCATCATATCAAAGACACTAGAGCATTTTTTATCACAGGATTCATCTCTTTCATCATCTATGCATTCACCACAGTCACAGTGTATCTCAGGTTCAAATGCAATCATTGAAGCTAGTTTTTGAATGCCAAACAACATTGAGCACAGCAAGACCGGGATGATGATTAGTCCTAGATTTGTTCTGATGTTTCTTCTCTGGATTTATATGTGCAGTAGATAGAAAGACATTGACAATATGTCAAAAGAAGGATTTTATGAGAAGAACGAGAAAGAGTTGAGAGATAAAGAGAAGATTGAAATTGAGACCTGGAAGGTGAGGTTCTTCCTCATGAGTGCATTCAACTGAGACCAAAAGCTTGATGGTGATATACAATAGTCCATGGAGATTTCTTGTCTGGAAGTAATATGACTGATTTGCATAACATGAAAAATTTAGAAAAATGACAAAGGCTAAAGATGTTATTTATGCTTGTGTTTCATAATAAGTGGTATAAAATTAACAAATAATAGATTATAAAATACATCAAAAAATACACAGATTGACATAAACACTCAAGCTAGGTTTAAAAAAAAAAAAATCAAAGATGAAGAAGATGAATTCGCTATGTGGAAGAAATAGGAATAAGTGGAGAGTGGTGGCTCATATGACATACTAACAAAACTCTTATGTCAATTTATGTGTGCAAAAATAATAAACGGTTGATAGGCCAAACATTTCATGGCCTCCATAGATTTTTCAAAAAAATTTCTTATGAATTAAGTTGAACCGCATAAGTCGCACTAGGCATTTTCTTTGGCCCAAATTTAATAAAATTTGAGTTAACAAAAAATGCTTAACAATAAGCATGAACATTAATATCATAGTTCAAAATTTTATTTTTTTCAATATAATGTACCTATCCTGAGCAATGTTTTGATCTTGAGTTACTTTAGTTTAACCCTCCTTGATAATATGGTTGATAGTAATTTAGATTAATTCAAAATAGATAGATCTTTCAAGGCTTTTATAGATCCATATAATAATACAATTAGTTTTAGCTTTAAAATGGTTGTTTGAAGGGCAGAATATATCTTTAGATAGTCTTACTCTTAGATCACGTTAAATTTCTTCATATCATATATGCTTTACAAGACCATTATGATTGCATAATGCATACTATATTAGATTAACACATACATATTTATCTCAAAATTATATTTGTCATATATGCTTCTTACAAGTACTTAAAGCATCCTTTAAATATGATTGAAACATAACGCATATTTTATGGAGGCTACTAGATTAAGCACGAAATTTTAATGCATTTTGGAATTAGAAACTTTCATTACAGATGACATTTAAAAGCATGAACAAATATGTACCGTTAAATTTCTCTACTATTTCTTTGTCATATATGCTTCTTACAAGTAATTAAGGCATCCTTTAAACATGATTGAAACATAACACATAGTTTTGGAGGCTATTAGATTAATCATGAATTTTAATACATTTTGAATTAAAACTTTCATCACGATGTCATTTAAAACATGAACAAATATTTAAATTTCTCTCGTTTTAGTCATATATGCTTCTTACAAGTAATTAAAGCATCTTTAAACATGATTGAAACATAAATGCATACTTTATGGAGGCTACTGATTTAAGCATGAATTTTAATGCATTTTAGAATTAGAAACTTTCATCACAGATGCCATTTAAAAACATGAACAAATATGTACCATTAAATTTCTCTACTGTTTCTGTCATATATGCTTCTTACAAGTAATTAAAGCATCATTTCAATATTATTGAAACATAAGACATAATTTTTATGGGCTACTAGATTAAGCAATTTTAATTTTAATGCATTTTGGAATTAAAAGCTTTCATCACATATGTCATTTAAAAGCATGAACAAATTGGTACCGTTAAATTTCTTTACTGTTTCTTTGTCATATACGCTTCTTACAAGTAATTAAAGTATCTTTTAAACATGATTGAAACTTAACACATACTTTATGCAGGCTACTAGATTAAGCATGAATTTTAATGCATTTGGGAATTAGAAATGTTCATCACAAATGACATTTAAAATCATGAACAAATTAGTACCGTTAAACTTTTCAATTGTTTCTTTGTCATATACGTTTCTTACAAATAATTAAAGCATTCTTTAAACATGATTGAAACATAACACATACTTTATGTAGGCTACTAGATTAAGCATGAATTTTAATGCATTTTAGAATTAAAAACTTTCATCACAGATGTCATTTAAAAGCATGAACAAATGAGAAAATTTATCTCTGCTTTGTCATATATGCTTCTTACAAGTAATTAAAGCATCCTTTCAATATGATTGAAACATAACACATGCTTTATGGAGGCTACTAGATTAAGCACAAATTTTAATGCATTTTGGAATAAGAAACTTTCATCACAGATGATATTTAAGAGCATGAACAAATGGGTACAGTTAAATTTCTCTACTATTTTTTTGTTATATACGCTTCTTACGAGTAATTAAAGCATCATTTAAACATGATTGAAACATAACGCATACTTTATGGAGGCTATTAGATTAAGCATGAATTTTAATACATATTGGAATTAAAAACTTTTATCACATATGACATTTAAAAGTATGAACAAATGTGTTTCGTTAAATTTCTCTACTATTTCTTTGATATGGTTCTTACAAGTAATTAAAGCATATCATTTAAATATAATTGAAACATAACACATGCTTTATGGAGGCTACTAGATTAAGCAATTTTAATGCATTTTGGAATTAGAAACTTTCATCATTTGACATTTAAAGTCCGAACAAATGGGTAGTTAAATTTATCTACTGTTTCTTTGTCATATATGCTTCTTACAAGTAATTAAAGTATTCTTTAAATATGATAGAAACATAACACATATTTATGGAGGCTACTAGATTAAGCATGAATTTTAATGCATTTTGGAATTAGAAACTTTCATCACATGAAAAGCATGAACAAATGAGCATCGTTAAATTTCTCAACTGCTTTGTCATATACATTTCTTACAAGTAATTAAAGCATCCTTTAAACATGATTGAAACACAACACATACTTTATGGAGGCTAGTAGATTAGGCATGAATTTCAATGTATTTTGGAATTGAAAACTTTCATACTCAATTATAAAACCATTAAAGAAAAAAAAATTACAATTGAACTAAATATTTTAATGAGATGAAACAAATGATACTAAAAGTGATTTGATTTAAGTTCAAATGAGCAAAATCAAACACTTAAATAATAATAAAATTTTAAATATTAATTGGAGGACCAAATGATCTCTAAATCTTGCATGCTTATAGCATCTTGATGAGAAGAATTTAAAAATCGCCTTGTGATTAAGGGGATAATTATGAGCCATCAAATGGAATGCTTTGGATTTTAGCAACGTTTATGGGGTATACTACTCCTAAACGTTTATGAGCCATCAAATGAAATAGAATGCTTTGGATTAAGGGGATAATTTTATCTCTCAACATTTATGAGCCATCAAATGGAATGCTTTACTTTCTATATGAGATGGACATCCAAGAGGAGGTGGATGAAAGTTGGAGAAGAGAGAGATCTCAAAGATCTAAAGGAAACATGAGTTCAACTGGAGCTCCACCATCAGATCTCTGCTGTCTTGCCATGGCCATTAGGGCACCTTCACTTGACCACAATCATCAAGTCATTGCTTGACCACTACCATTTGGACATTGTTGCCCAAGAATAGTCATTGACCATCATGAATTGATTACGATCTCTCAACCACTATTACTTGACTATGATTGCTTGTCTATTATCACTCGATTATAATCACCGACTATAGTCTTTTGACCTGTGATGATTGACTATGATTGCTCAACTTTCATTGCTTGATTATACTTATCCATCCACCATCGCCAGACTATGATCGCTCGACACCATCCATTGATAATGGTCCATGATCATCGCCAACACTACAACCTCTTGACTAATGTCACATTCATTACGATCACACGAGCATTAACAACCAACTGACCTCCAAACTTTTGATGACCATCTACGGTCAATCAATCTCCATTGTTTGATACTCTTTGAATCACAAGTGCTAAATTATGGTCTCATTATCAATATTTCTCAACTATTATCTCGACCATCATCACTTGATGACGGTCACTGCGATCGTCATGTGATTACGATCCTAACCACTATAGACCTACCATGGTCACTATGTAATCTTTCGACCATCATCACTTGAGAGTACGATTGTCTAACTACTCTAGACCAACTACGGTTGCTCAGACGCCATCTTCAAATAGCTATCCTCATTAACTGTCAACTAACTACAGTCTCTTAGCTACGATTTCTTGATTGTTGTCACCTAACCACCATCAACTGACTACGACTGCTTGATCATTATCGATCGACTATAGTCTCCTGACCTTTGACAATAGAAGACAATCACTTGACCTCAATTGCTTGCTTATAGTCTCCATACAATCGTAATGCGATTACAGTCCCCTAACCATCGACAATTGACTATGGATGCCTACCTCCATTGCCCGACAATGGTCTCTCAACAATCATCACCTAATGACAATCTCTTCATTGCATTCACTTGACTATGGTCACCCAAAATCTATCTCTTAATTACGGTTGCCCAATATTTTTGTCCGACCATTGTCGATTGACATCTCAATCTCCAACGACTACTAATAGTGGCCTAAGTTTTGAAGATTGATTACAATCGTTTATCTTTTATCGCATGATAATAGTCTCTCCACCAAGATCACTTGATAATGATTTTTCTCTTTTCAAGTTTTCATATAAAAAAGTTTGTTTTTCTTCCAACTCTTTTTATCTAGTATTGAATCTTTGTATAAAATTAAGATAATAAACATCTTATCTCTATCATCATAAATTTTATTACACATAACAATTATAATAATAGATTTAGCTGTAAATTGGATTTAGTAAATCATATAAATCTAGATTTAATAAATCTCATAAAGGTTAAATCTTTAAATTTATTTGACATAATAGATATTAAATCCAGTTAAGTGTCACTTACTATTTATTAAAGATTTATATGATTATGATATTCATATTTACTTAACCTATATCAAATTTAGTCAGATTAACTAAATCATAGTTGAGATGAAATAACATTCAAACTAATTATTAATTTGTAATTTATTAAACCAATTAAACATAATGACTTTCAATTGATCAAATTAAACCACAGATAATATTTTGATTAGTTATTAATTACTTGTTTATTAAGCTACTTAAACATCATAACTTTCATTTGGTCAAATTAAACCGGAGATAATATCAATCTATTTTAGTTCATATTAATTAATTAATAGTGAATATTAAAGCTATTTTAATTTTTATTTAATATATTTGTATCTAATTTGTTTGATTGATGATAATCTTCCATCAATCCTAATTAAATTTATTAAATCATAATTAGCATAAAATAATGTTGTGATAAATTATTAATTAGTGATTAGCTGTATTAAATACAATAATTTTTATTTAGTAAAACTAAATAATAAATAATACTGATTTTCTTAAGTTAAAATATTTTTTATAAATTAATATTTTTATAAAAAAATAAAGAAAGATTATTTTATGTATTTACATATCTAACACCTAAAATTAGATATTTAGTTATCTAATATTTTCTTATGATTAAAAATAAGTATTTGGATAATGATATTTTTGATGTGATATTCAAGATTGGGAAGTTATAAATGTAAAATTTGAAGTTTAGGTGTTAGATATGTAAATACATAAGAATTGTGTGGTATGTATGTAAATCCCTCAAAAATAAATTCGGAACATTACTTGAACCATCGTTTTCCACATCGCATCTCAAGAACACACCCTACGGCCCCAACCCCAAACGCTGACGTGAAAGAAGAAGCAGAAATGCATGGGAGCTGGAGAAAGTTCTGACGCAACGCATGTGGACGAGAGGTTTTAAGTTAAACCCATCGAAATCCGGTTTAGTAACCGTTATTTAAGAACGGGTAAAAGGATTGATTAAAATTTTTTACACCCAGGGTTTTAATTAAGTCAAATCAAGCTTATATCCTGCTGCTGAGACCCCCATACTAATCACAAGAAAACAATTCGGCGAGAAAGAAACCATAATGGCAAGAACTTACAGTTAATCACTTCTGATTCGAAGCCGGTTGCGATCAGCGATCAAATTCCCCCTCCAATCGATCGTTCTACGTCCCAACAATCAAAGCCGTAACCTACCTCCCGACGATCGCAGAAGCCTCTCGGAGCTCTGACGAGGAAGAAATAGTAGACTCGGGAATAACAAAAAAAACAAAATCCTGCGCGATTAATTTTGGAATAAATTGGAAAAGAATCTGGCAGCTGAAAGAACGACCCTTTAATAAATCCTACAATTATCACAATTATTATTACATATTAAACCTCTCCTATGAAATATATAATTATGTTATTTATCTCATAATATTTTAAGCTAGTTAATGTAAACCCTTGGAATTTCCAAATATTTAATACCTTCATATCTTATTTATATAACTGACCAAATTTTATATTGATATTATAATTGTTTTCCCTTAAAATATACTATAATCTAATAAATGGAAAATTAATACATAACAAATGCTATACATATTCAATTTAATATAGTAGATATATATATATATATATATATATATATATATATATATATATATATATATATATATATATATATTACGTTTTAATAATTTATATTTAAAATTTTGAATTTTAATAATAATAAATACATTTTGTATTAATATCTTTTTAATGAATCGGGTCATGGTTGACTCTAATCGCAAGCATTTATTAGATTAAATTCGAATTTATTTATAATTAAACTTGGCTTACTCACATCTTTAATAAAATTCCAAATAAATTTGAGTTTAAGAGAATAAGAATTGTTTTAATATCCCAAAAGAACGTCATTTTTATTAAAATCGTATTAATCTGCTTTTGTCTATATCTTTTTTTTAATTATATTATATTAAATTTAATTATGATTCAAAATAAATTATGTTTAAAAATAATAATTATTTTCTTAAAACTACTCAAAACATCTAAAAGATTATTTTCAGTCTTTTCAAAATAATATGATTTATTTTTTTAATAATAACAAATTAAAATATTCTAAAATATATAAAACAATTTAAAATTTTAGACAATTATTCATTGAATGATAAATTTTAGACAATTATTCATTGAATAATAAATTTTAGACAAAAATTTCAAAGAAAACATGTTGCGATTTTTAGATAACATAATATTTTTTTTAATTAGATGTAAATTGAGAAAATATAAAAAACAAAAGTAAAATACATATCTATTTGATGATGTAAAATATAAATTGGATAGAAAATATTTCTGAAAAAAAAATAAAAGAGAAAAATTTAATTAGTATGATAGAAAATATAATTCACAATATTTTAAACTAGTTAGCATAAACCCTTAGAATTTCAAGAACACAGAAATCCTCAAACGCTTGACGGCAAAGAAGCGAAACGGGAGCTCATTGGAGAAAGACGGGTGGGCGTGAGAGGACGAGTTTTAAGTTAAACTCATCGAAATGGTTTAGTAAATCGAATTTAAGGAACGGATAGAAAAGGGATTCATAATTCTGTAGTCCGCTATGTTTTAATTAATTTAAATCATGTTTTTATCATGTTGCTGAGACCCCCCATACTGATCACAAGAAAATAATTCAAAAAAAAATCATAATGGCAACTTACGTTAATCAATCATTGAAGTCGATCATGATCAAATTCCTCCTCCGATTGATTGTTCTACGTCCCAGCGGGCAGCGACCCTTCCGACGATCGAAGTCTCCTGAGCAAGGAAGATGGAATAATAATAAAAAAATAAGCCAGCTTAATAATCTCTTCCAAAATTCAAACGAATGTATTTGAAAAGCCGAGGAACGTCGTTATTTTCTCAGCCATTTCTCTCCCTTTTAATTAGTTCATTTAAAGCTTTCTCAAAATGATGCAGGGAACGTCTTTCTCTCTCTCTAACGTCGTTATTTTCTCTCACTGAAGTAATTGCCTGGAGAACATAACTGAAGTAAAAACTGAAAGGATGGAAACGTTTAGAAATAGAAGTCTTTGCAAAATATTAATATATTATATGATTATTAATATGAAATCAAAAAAATCAAATAAATTAAAATTAAGTTTTTCAAAATGAAGTCAAAAGATAATATAATTATTAATATGGAATTACGTAAAATTGAATTACTATTAATTGAAAATTACGGTAATTTTTAAAATAATTAATGTAAACTCATTAATTATTTATAATTAAGTTAATTTATTTATTTTTAGAATTTACTGTTATATATTATATGGCTAGGATTGAAATCATCAAATTAATTTGAATATAGAATGAAAAGTTAAGATTTATTATTGAAAGAAATATAAGTCACTTTTTAATTTTATATATATATATATATATATATTTCAGCACTATATGTCTTTGAGTTTTAAAATGTATAAATAAAAATATAATGAAATTATAAAATTAATGAAAATAATAATATATTTTATATGAAAAATCTAAATAAAATTTGTAGGCAAGTCAACTTCAATTATTCTTGCTATTATAATAAAAATTACTTTTTTTTCTGTAAATAATTCATTTTTTTTCATAGAATTTACCATTAAAAAATAAAAAAAATATTGTTAAATCAAGAGCATCAATGGCAATATATATATATATATATATATTTGTTCTTTTCAATGTCAATTTTTTTAAATTTAGTATTAAATTAAAGCTTAGTCTTATTCAACTCTATTGTTAATAAACACAGCCAAGGTATACCTCTAAGGGTCTATTTGAGGTAATTTTGTTTTCCATTATTTGTTTTATGCTTTTATGTTATTTTAAAATATGTTTATTTAATATATTTTAAGTAATTTATTTTTTAAACCCTTAAAAAAATCTAATTTTAATACAACAGAAAAATTTGTTATAAATGTCTTTTAGTTTGATTGTATCGTCCAATAGTTTATACATTTTTTATCTAAAAATTTAATTATATTGTCTAATAATTTAATTGCAATAAAGCATAGCAAGTGATGCATGAAATTAATGGCACATACCATAAAAATAGCTCTATACAAAAAACCGAATATATTATTACCTCGACATAATTTATTTCTTCTTGATATGTAATACAAAAAAATCTAATATTTAAAAGAATTATGGATTGCATGAAAATGACAAATAGCATTGATAAATAAACTAGTTTCAAGGGCTATTACTTCATTTAATATCTTAGTTAACTACATTATTATCCCATTAGCTTAGTAAAACTAAATCATAAATAATATTGATTTTCTTAAGTTAAAATATTTTTTATAAATTAATATTTTTATAAAAAAATAAAGAAAGATTTACATATATACCACACAATTTTTATATATTTAACACCTAAAATTAGATATTCAGTTATCTAATATTTTTCTATGATTAAAAATAAGTATTTGGATAATGATATTTTTTATGTGATATTCAAGATTGGGAAGTTATAAATGTAAAATTGAAAGTTTAGGTATTAGAAACTTAAATACATAAGAATTGTGTGGTATGTATATAAATCCCTCAATAATAAATAACACTACTTGGAAACCTTCGTTTTCCACTCCGCACCTCAAAAACACACCTTGCGGCCCCCAATCCCCAAAACGCTCAATGGCTTAAAAAAAAAAAAAAAAAAAAACCATCGAAATCTCCAGGTTTTGTAAATCCGGAATTTAAAGAACGGGTAGAAAAATGATTCAGAATTCTGTGGCATTTAAAATTTTCTTACATCCGCTAGGTTTTAATTAAGTTAAATTATGCTTATATTTTCACGAGACCATCGATCACAAGAAAATAATTAAAGAAACCATAATCAAGAACAATGTTAATCACTATGCTCGACGTGATCATGATCAAATTCTCCAATCGATCGTCTACGCCCCAACAATCAAAGCCGTAACACCTCCACATCCGAAGCTCTGAGCTTCTGAGGAAGAAGAAATAGGATAATAACAAAAAAAAAAATCACATTAATTTTAATAAATTGAAAAGTAATTAATGAGCTTGAAAGAACGACTTTAATAAATTTACAATTATCATACTATTATTGTTAAACCTCTCCTACCAAATATATAATTATGTTATTTATCTCACAATATTTTAAGCTAGTTAGTTTAAAACCTTAAAATTTCGAAATATTTAATACCTTCATATGTTATTTATATAACCGACCAAACTTTATTTTGATATTATAATTGTTTTCCCTTAAAATATAATAAAAATGAACATGTATTATATACTATAATCTAATAAAAATGAGCATGTTTCATAAATATTATAATTATAAGTAATTATAATTAAAAATGAATTACAAAAGAAAATTTTAAAGA
The DNA here is from genome assembly GCA_021442155.1 of Cymbidium sinense. Classification (NCBI taxonomy): domain Eukaryota; kingdom Viridiplantae; phylum Streptophyta; class Magnoliopsida; order Asparagales; family Orchidaceae; genus Cymbidium; species Cymbidium sinense. The sequence continues at coordinate 155,257,229 of CM038219.1, read as the reverse complement.
AAACTTAATTACCATTTATTATAAGGATAAAAAAAATGTCATGGAAATAAATGGAGATTCAATCTTGTTTAAATTAAAATTTGTTATCAACACTTAATATGTAAATCATAGAGTTAATTAAATATTTATCTCAACTTAGAAAAATATAACTTATTAATGATTGAATATAATTTTTAAAAATTTAGAAAATGAATAGATACCTTTTTATAAGGATTTTTGATAAATTGTTGGTAGTCATAAGAAATAAATTATGAAAATTTAATTTAAATATATCATCATATTTAAACAAAAATAATTATTGTTTTCTATTGAATACAAATAATTAATTAGATAAAATGAGAGTTAATAAGTGAACATATATTACTAAATAAATATAATAAAATTCTTAAATGACCAATATGAATGTTAATTTAAAATATAATAAAGTGAAGGTTAATATATTTTAAATTATTATATAGTTGAACATGAACATATATATATATATATATATATATATATATATATATATATATATATATATATATATATATATATATATTACGTTTTTATAATTTATATTTAAAATTTTGAATTTTAATAATAATAAATACATTTTGTATTAATATTTTTTTAATGAATCAGCACATAGAGTCATGTCTGACTCTAATGGCAAACCTTTATTTCTAGTTAAACTTGGCTTAATCACATCTTTAATAAAATTCCAAATAAAGTCGAGTTAAAGAGAGGGCAAGAATTGTTTTAATATCCCGAAAGAACGTCATTTCTTATTAAATTTGTATTAATCTGCTTTTGTCTATATCCATTTTTTAAAAATTATATTATATTAAATTTATATTATGATTCAAAATAAATTATGTTTAATAATAATTATTTTCTTTAAAATACTCAAAAATCTAAAAAATTATTTTGAGTCTTTTTAAAAATAATATGATTTATTTTTTAATTATACAAATTAAAATATTTTAAAATATATAAAACAAATTTAAAATTTTAGACAAAAAATTTAAAACATGATAAAAGTAATAATCTTAATATGCAGCACATAAAATTTCAAAGAAAACATGTTGTTTCGATTTTTAGATAACATAATATATTTTTAATTAGATATAAATTGAGAAAATATAAAAATAAAAGTTAAATATATACCTATTTGATGTAAAATATAAATTAGATAAAAAAATATTCCTGAAAAAAAAGAGAAACAATTTAATAAATATGATAAAAAATTAAACTATAAATCATATATTGCTTGATAATACATAAAATTATAAAATTCTCACATTTATAATAACTTTGATTATAAGTGTTGAAACAATTTCTGTTAATAAGAAGATAAATGAAGAAGCTGCATAATTAGACCGAAGAAGACAAGTAAAATAGCATAGGATTTTTTCTCTCTCTAACGTCGTTATTTTCTCTCTCACTGAAGTAATTGATGCGAGAGAAAATAACGGAAGTAAAAATTAAAAGGCTTTCTAAAATAACAGAAACGTTTAGAAATAAAAGGCTTTGCAAAATATTAATATATTATATGATTATTAATATGAAATCAAAAGAAGTCAAATCAATTAAAATTAAATCTTTTCAAAATGAAGTCAAAAGATTATATAATTATTAATATGGAATTACGTAAAACTGAATTACAATTAATTAGAAATTATGGAAATTTTTAAAATAATTAATGTGAACTCATTAATTATTGGCAATTTTTTTAAAATAGGTACCGTTAAAATACGAATTAGCAAATTGAGTATCGTTAAAAAAAAATTTAAGAATAGGTAGATCGCAATTAGTGGGCGACTTACCGCCGTTTTCGACGCTATGGTTACAAAGAGTAGCCGCAAGGCAGGCCAGAGCCGCCCACCATGGGCGATCACCAGATGGAGCCGCAAGAGTTGGCGAGCTCGACATTTTTGGGTCGATCGACGTACCTCTGCTTTTCCTCGATTCTCACGCGACACTCCGCTCCGCCGTAGTTCGCCGACCAAGTCCGACCGCAGGCACGACCACGCCCTCCTCCGCCGGCTTGAACTTCCCGCACAGATCTAACCGCCATTGCCTTGTCAGTATTCGGAGCTTTATTTTTTCCTGCTTCGCTTTAACGATTTTAACTACTTCCTCTCTCATTTACCCAGTCAACTTTAGGTTTCTGAATTCTTGCCCATTTCGCTTGAGAAAAATTTTTTGGCGGATTCTACATTTTTTAGTGCAAGATGAATAGAGAATATGTTTCAGATACTTTGAGGCTTAACCGAGTATCGGAGCAATTCACCCAAGTTATATGGGAGGTCGAATTTCGCCCAATTAAGGTTCGCCACAAAGACCTTACCGGCATTGAAGCAACGAATTAGAAACTTGAACATCGATCCGAGCCACATGCCACATTAACGTGTCGTTATCCGAGTAGCGGATTTAGCGTCGTCATATCTCGACGCGATGTTTGCGGTTACACTGTAAGCTTCCGCCGATGTTGGTGTTGTATGTCGGTGGAAGATGTTAATATTGCATCCACAGATCCGATGGGTCAAGATATACCGCTAACACATACACATGATTTCATCGCACAAGAACATCCGGATACAACGCACGATGAGTTCATTCCCGTAGTTTATCGTCATAATTTATCGATTAAACTTGTAACAATTAATATGATAATTAGTTCCGAACTTATAAGTTATGTGGCGTTGATGATATTCTACCGTCGGATGAACCGTATTCGAGAGTGCCGCAGGAGATGAGAGTATATGAGTAGTGGCTCAAGTAGTGAGTAACGGTATTAGTGATGATGATTCAGAGTTAAGACATCGCATTGGGAATATATACATACCGGAGAAATCACTCATCGAATGTTGACAAGTGAGAGTCAAATGTTGTCCACAAACGAGTATGTGTAAAACTACGCGAAGGGGACAACGATGTTTATTTTGACTCCATCCGAAAACTCTAAATGATGAAATTGAAATTCCAAATGACATTCCAAGGTATGTGTTTTGCAAGTAAACGGAGTTTGCAATTCTATCGTGGTCCATAAGAATAATGTACAATTCAGCTACTCTAATCAAAGAACTACACTTGTATGGCAAAACGATATACAAGGCTAGAATTGCTACATTGTAAAGATCAGAAACGACAGGGGTGCTTGGAGAATATCAAAAGTTGGTGAAAATCATAGATGTGTCAATGCGAAGTTCATCTTCATCGACAGTTCAAGTTTCATAGCATACTACATCAAACCGTGATCGCATCGATTGATTTGAAACCTAGAGAGATTATAGTGGGATGGAGTCAAAATTTAATGTTAAAGTTTCATATAGAAAGCATGGATGGGCAAAAGGCAATAAAAGCAATATTCGAATGGAAGAGTCCTAGGGACTCTCCTTTATATGCAATCGCTTACTACTTTACCCGCTACTACTAATTCTACCAAGATGCAAGCGTTTTGAGACTTTTTTGGGCTTGGACCTTCAATCGGATGGAGTTCCGCACTGCTTTAAGCAGATGGTATACATGCAAGTATCGCACATTATTAACTTGCAGGAATCGACGGCAATAATGGGTTGTTTCCTTTAGCTTTCTGTGGAATCGAAAATGTTGATTGCGGTTGTGGTTTTGTTGTGCGCATGATATGTTACCCGTGGTGTCAGTAGACGCGTGATTTATGTATAATATCCGATAAACATGTCTCTTGCGGATGCAAAGAGATTTTTCCTGGCAAGATAGGCATTGTCATCCATTTGCGTGAGAATTTTAAAAAAGTCGACGCGGACGAATTGATGTTGAGTTTGTATGCCAAAAGATGTACATGGTAACACCGATGATGTTCCCAATTCAACCGTTCATGCAAGATATTAAAATGTGAAAGAAGAAGCATACAATTGTGTAGAGCGTGACCGTAAAATGGTCACTTGGCACGATGGTGGGGCGGGGACAATGACAACGAATGCATCGAGTGCTTTAACGGTAATCAAGCGCACGTGGTTTACCAATTCGGGTTTAATCACTATCTACTATAACTTAGTAGCTTTGTTCATGAAACGATTATCCACTGCTACTCAGCAAGAGGAAGTAAACTTGTCTATTTATACCCAGAGGTTCTCCACATTAATACAACGCACTGAAAGGGAGGCTAGGCATTTCCTCGAACGTATAAAACCCACATGAGATGCGTGTTTTGATAGGTCCATGATCGTCGAGTTGATTTATTAGATAATGGCTGTGTGTTTGTAATTGTGGTAACAATCATATATCATTGTCCATGCCCACATGTCATTGTCGCATTGGGATTTCGACGTTAAACCACCTCCGGTCACAAGATTACACTCGCTGATAAGGACATACATAAATGAATTTCATACTCTACGCCGATTGGCCATCCTTGTGAAGAGCTTGGATTAATGTATCTAACTTTCGTAGAAAGGTCGAATTACGAATGAATAGATTCGTAAACACAATGGATGAAAACGCAGTTCAAGTAGCGTAACTTGTAGCATATGCAAAATATCTCGGTCACCATAGTCATCGTGCCCCATAACATTGACAATGATGGTATATTTTCCAATAGGACAATGCTTGTTTTTCCCTTTCAAGATTTTACAATATTGACACTAATTTATTTGGGATTCTTTCGTCGAATCGATGGTAGAGGGCCACCGCTTGCATGCTGACGTCGACATATCTAGACATGCAGACAGTAGTAATATGGTGTTGGTTTTAGGACAATGTCATTACATTTTATTTTTTTGGTTTGATAACCAACTTCATAGTCATGTACAAGTTAATTGCAACTACGGCATAATGAACATTTGTTTATTGTCCATTTGTGAAATGAATTGGGTGATTAGTGTATGTTTATGTGCTCAAATTGGGAATTAAATGTGCCAACTTGAGGATGGAATATGCTTGCAAGGCTTCTAAAATGTTGTATGAAAAGAATTTGATATGATACAAAATATTAACTATTTTGTTCATATATACTTAAATCATTATCCAAACGTCAACTCTTAAGCACAAATGCACCTTCATTGATGAATACTCAAAGTGATGATGTATTATGCAAAAAGGTGAAATGGACCGGATTTTCGATAATCAAGACGGGCGATTTTCATGATGAAGCCGTCAAGATAAGCGTTAAGATTGATTACCGCAAGCATCGGCTTCGATTTGAACCAGATAAGCGACTTTTAGTTACGGCGGCTTGATTAGCTGGCCGCCTCACGGCGATTTCAAGCTGAGCCGAACGGGCATGGCTCTTTTTGGCTATATGGTCGATCCAGAACTGGAGGGTAAAAAAGTTTTATTTTATTGATATCTTTGAGCAAGTAATCTCACAAAAAACTTTCTTTGAGATTATCTCTAATTTCTTGGCGTAATTAAACACGCAAGTTAAAGTTTAGACTTTTGGTTAAACATTTTCTATTTTTGCCATCTTTTGGAAGAATATCAACAAAGGACTTTAATAGGTCCCAATACTTTAATCTTTGGGCTACTCCTATATGTTGACTTAAATAAGCTAATAAATCAATAACTGCATATCATAATCAGCACCACCGATGAGTATTTTAAGTAAATACATTAACTGCTACGTACATAAAAAAAAATTTTGAAACAAAACTTATAAACATTTATTATGTCATAATCAAGGTTAACATGTACATCAATCGTAATGAATCGAAAGGCAAATGTAGAACACTTTCTAAGCCCTACCCGCGGAGACAACCGCCTTCCAGACGCAGATTGCACACCTCTCCAGTAATGGTCGCGACGAGATGGACGATCACGGTGATGGCCTCTAGAACAACATCCTGCATCGCGCATATCATCTGATGTGAATATAGGGCCGCGAGTCGCAGACGGCTGGACGGACGAAGATAGGACCCGATCACGTAGAAGAAGTAACCGGATCGACAAGAAGGACTGGATCCGGATGTAGATGGACCGGCGCTCATCATGCCGCGGCGACACTTGCACCCGATCCGTAATATGTGTCGCTATATGTACACGCCGATCTTCGATATCACCGTATCATCGACACATATTGTAAGGTGATCATCGACAAAGACCAAATATGGTTGAAATATGTCGCGTTGCCGCGATATGGTCCTTATGCAAAAAAAAAAATGAATGTTAAATTATCACTTTAAAAATATTGAATATTTCTATATATCATAACTTACATAAAGACGCTCTTCGCGTAGTATGTGGTAGGATCTATCTGACCAATAAGTACAAAGAAGCCCATGATCTGAACCAACGCATGTATTGACTGATAGCAGTATTTCGTCCACAGCCTCATCTAACCCATCGAGGCAATCTCTCCAAAAGCTAGTGGTGTCAACCCGCCGATCTGCTTAAACCATCAACCCTTTTGAAACTAGGGTCAAGCTACATCTACTGAGGGAGTAAAGGCGCAAAGACTGTTCTAAATACCACTCAACCCTCTTCCTGATAAGAGGGACGTTAACCATATGTCGAGCCCACGAGTAGCATAAGATGGCTCATGATTTATGCTCCTGGATCACCTACACGTATGCTAAAAGTATGTTAAAACATAATGTAGATAATAGTATTAAGGCTACAATGTTAAATGCAGATTCAATGTGTCCAAAAGCCATCTATTTCATTCGTATTAACAACATTATGTCGCTTCATACTTTATTCCACCGCATTACGAACAGTTTAAACATCATAAAGCTATAATTTGAAATTGTATAAGCCGCACAACCTCAAACCAACGCCGAACAAGCTCTGCGGGATATGGGACATGTAAAGTCTACTACTACATGAATGTGCTCCCAAGCCCAAATCAAGTAGGTGCAACCGCCATGTTCCTGGTCTAGTCGACTCGTGCAATTCTCTATATAGATGAGCCAAGACACCCACCTATAGACATCATGCTAAAATCATCCGATCCTCCAAGAGTGGTATAGTAGTGGACCTGAACTGGACGTATCGCAATAAGAAAGCAATCAAATAAAATATAAGCGGAGGTGGGTAGAAGTCATCGTGCTCACTATCATATGACTCTCAGAGAAAGTCCACCTAAGCCACCTGGCATGCATGTACACATGCATGCTCGCCCATCCTGAATGTCGCCCTGATATTCGGATAGATCGGGTCATGATACATCACGCCGTAATGGGTCGCCCTAACAACTCATCGCGAATCGCCAAGTGTCCCATCTCTTCCCTCGCCAATCACGGGCCTATGATAGGTGGTCCATCAAGTAGACCTAGAATCATCGCCACGCCCCTGAGCGCCACACTCATCTCAGAGGTGGAAGGTATGTGGAGACCATCTCAACCAAAAAGAATCGATGATCCAAAGGGATGAAGCGCACTGAATTAATGCGAGCAGTGCCAATGGCGGGCCGATGAATCGTGCATGTAATGGGCCACCTTCAAAGATAAGCAAATGTGATGCGCCTGCGGTGCTCAAAAGCAAAATGTAAGTTAGTGTCCCAAATAAGGTGTGTAACATTCGCAAATAACAAATTCACTTACGATCGTGGGGTGACGTCGCTCCAAAGGAGGCAATACTAGGATGAACCTCGAAGGTGCTCCAATGGTGGCCTCCCTAACAGCCTACGTCGCCGACGCCTATGCGGCTCTCGCCATCGTCTGTCAAAAAAAAGTAGAAGATTATTGTTTACAATTACCGCTACATACCGCAAATTATGATAAATAATGGATCAACTAAATAAAAGCGGAAATTAATCTTAAGATAATGAGGGAAATCCACATAGACAAGTGCTTTTTTTGATGAATAATTGACTACATGAGAAGTATCAACAATCTTATAAATTACAACTAAATTATTAATAAAATGAACTACTTAGTTAAAAAAAGGATTACTAATGATTTGGTAGGATAATTTTAAAACTATAATTTTCTTTTTTACAAAAAATAGTTTGAAAACGGTCTCATTATCCATTGATTCATCATCAAAAAGTTTTCTCATCATTATTAAGTAGATTTAGGAGAAGATCCCATTTGATAAGAAGACAAATCCTCTTTGTCTATTAAACGCAATTATCACTAAGCGAGTACCATAAAAATAATAGTTAAAGAAGGGTAGAAACTAATTTATTAAGCAAAAAAATACTTTGCTGCATTATCAAGAAGCTCCATACAATCATGCTTGCCCAAATTCAAAGAAGATATAACAACATTTTCTTTTAAATATTTTATTAGGAAAAATAAGGAACCATTATCTAGATTTTGTAACACGAATCTCCTTATAATTTGAAACTAAAACAAAAAAATCATCCACTTGCAAATTTTCAGGAATAATACAAATAATAGTAGCTGAAACTTGATTACTCTCCAAAATACTTCAACAATAATTTCACTACAAGCTTATCACTACAACTTACATTACATCGAGGACACCATTCAAAAAATTAGGAACAACATTAAAACACCAATAATATCATTCATAACACCATTACTATTTTCTTTTAAAGTTTTTCTTTTATCATAGTTTTATATTATACAAGAAACTTTAGTAGGATAATTTTAGTAGGATAATTTTAGTAGAATAGGTTTCTTGTATCATAAAATTTCAAGGTTATACCTATGCAACATCACCTAACAAAACTGAAATGGTAGACAAAGAAGCATATTTCATATTTGTTAGTAAGCATTATAAAATAAGAATAATATCAACTCCCAAACAATGGCATGAATGTGGAACTTAAACTTATGCTATATGTTGAAATCTTTAACATGTTCTCTCGACTTAGTGCAACGAGATCGAGTGATAGCAATAGTAAAATACCTAGAAGAAGTCGTGAACGGTGGAAAAAAACGAATGCAGGTGAGACTACGGCCGAGAAGTTCGAGAGGGCGAGGACGGTGCTCGCTAGGTCGACTTCGGCCACAATAAGCGAGAGGAGTGTCGCGAGGAATCGAGGAAAACCGAGAGATGAAGATCCGCCTGTGTCGAGAAGCCCAACTAAAGCGACGACTGTACTGACTCCGATAAGCGATCATGAAATTCCGCCATCTGACCGCTACTCTTTATAGACGCCACGTCGAAAACGACGGCATAGCCTAATTGCGACTCTACTATATTCTTAAATTTTTTTTAACGATAATTTCAATTAATTAGATTTTAACGTACCTATTTTAAAAAATTGCCTTAATTATTTATAATTAAGTTCATTAATTTATTTTTAAAATTTAATGTTATATATTATCTGGCTAGGTCCGCTAAATATAAAATAAAAAGCTAAGATTTACTATTGAAACAAATCAGTTTTTAACAATAATATTTATATATATTTCAGCACTATATGTCTTTGAATTCTAAAATATATAAATAAAAATATAATGAAATTATAAAATTAATGAAAATTATAATATATTTTATATGAAAAAAATATAAATGAAATTTATAGGCAAATCAACTTGAATTATTCTTGCTATTATAATAAAAATTACTTTTTATTTTTCTGTAAATAATTCTTTTTTTTTCCATAGAATTTACCTTTAAAAAATAAAAATATATTGTTAAATCAAGAAAATGTTGTAAATCTTAAGATCAATAGCAATTAATATTTTTTTTGGTTCTTTTCAGTGTCAATTTTTTTAAATCTAGTATTAAATTATACTTCGTCTTTTTCAACTCTATTGTTAATAAACAAAGCCAAGGTATACCTCTAAGGGTCTAATTGGGATAATTTTATTTTTCATTATTTGTTTCATTTTTATGTTATTTTAAAATATGTTTAATTAATATATTTTAAGTAATTTTTATTTTTTAATAGTTCACATTATTTTTAAAAACACTAAAAAAAAATTCTTTCAGTGTTTTAAATATTTTTAAAAACAACTATTATTACAAAACATATTTTATTTCAAACTAAAATAAAAGTTAAAAAAAATATAACATGATAAGCACTGATAAGCCCTAAACTTGTATCGTCCAATAGTTTAAACATTTTTTATCTAACAATTTAATTATATTGTCTAATAATTTAATTCCAATAAAGCATAGCAAGTGATGCATGAAATTAATGGCACATGCCATAAAAATAGCTCTATACAAAAACCAAATATATTTTACCTTGACATAATTTATTTCTTCTTGATATGCAATATTAAACAAAAATCTAATATTTAATAGAATTATGGATTGCATGAAAATGGCAAATAGCATTGATAAATAAATTAGTTTCAAAGGCTATTACTTCATTTAATATCTTAGTTTACTACATTATTATCTCATTAGCCTACCCTAATATGGCAAGTATCATTATAAGAGAAGAAAAAATAAGTTTCTTTGCTTAGTGATTAAAACATATTATCGGGTGGTCAGTTGAATACTCCTCTTACAGATTTTTCGGATTATTGCATTTTGAGCCATTTCGAACAATTCGAGCCGAACACAAATACTAAAATTTCGAGCCATTTCAAATACTTAACACTAAAATAATTTTCAAAGAATCTGACAAGGGTTCGACTCGCTCAAGCTTCAGCTCATTTACATCCCTATTGCTCTCTATATACTCAAGCTTAGAAGCTTAAAAATTAGATTAAATCCCATTATTTATTTTTTGTAAATATGCAATTAAATAATTTCCACATAAGTAAAAGATATCATTTTCTCTTGAAGTACTTTTTGTTGTTCATGTTCCTAAGAGTGTAAGTGTTATAAGGGAAACAATTAAAGAATTAATGGTTTATCTTTTATATGCTAATCAAAAAATTTTTGAGGGATGAGAGCTTCATATAGAAATGAGCTAATTAATACAATCCATTATAATGCATGGTGGTAATGTAATTATTGAGTTTTTAGGAACCTCTAATGAAAGTTAAATATAGCGTAGCTTCAGATCTAATCATCATTGAATTGAAGTTAAATTTGATTGTCTGATAATATTTAAAATATATTTGGGGTGATCTGCTCTTATCATTTGCATAATTTTAATGAAGATAATGGAAATTTTTTTTTTTTTTAATTTTATTACTATAATAACAATTTGATATTAGTTTTAAAAATTATCATTTCTTAGATTTATATTTAAATTTTTTTTAGATCTAACAAATATTGTAGAAATTAATATACAAGAAAAGATCTATTTAGATAATGACAGTGATGAATTAATGTATATTTTGAATTAAAATTAAATTAGTTTTATGATATTGATAATAAAATTTAATAATATTTTATCATATATTTTCTTATTATGTATTTTTCTTAAAATTAATTTTAAATGAGAAATTTATATGTATATCATATCATTCTTATATATTTATCAGTTTAATATATAAATAAATTTTAATATAATATAATATTATAATTTTTAATACCATATTAAAAATATTATGATCTTTTATCTTTTGAATAAAAAAAAATTTTACAAGCTTAAAATTTTTTTTCTTAATTATAATATTATATTGATTTATATTTAAAAAAATTTATATATGTAACAGATAATTCTTATGAATTTATATATCGAAGAACTAAATTTAATATTTTATATTTATTTACAATCGCTGAAAGCCGGAAGCGGAAGCCTAGGTCTGCATTTCCAAGCTGAATCGAGTAATCTTCGAGAAACGCCTTGAAAATCTAGGTCGTCACCTCCCACTGATCTCCTGCATGCACGTTTTCTTCTGATTGCTCTTCTCCTCGAAGTTTTATGTTTCTAATCCTTATTTTGTTCTTGCTGTTGTGGCAATTTCTGCTTGTTTTATTGTGGATGATCCTGCTTTTTTCCCTTTCAATCTGCGAGGTTTTACGGGAAGGAAGGGCTTTAATTCTGATATGTCTAGTACCATCATCAGTTGAAGTGGTGATGGTGGGAATTAATGGAAGAGGCGGTTTTTCTTCAGCCGAATTTACACCATGGAGTTATAGTTTTTTGTGTCGCGATCATGGGCTAGTGTCGTGATTGTATAATGTCGCTAGACATTATAAGTAGAATTGAATTGTATTGACAGTAGACTTCAATTGATTTGGAAACGAAGAAATTACTTTCCCTAAGTAAGTTGTGCAGTGAGCGTTTAAGGGGGAATTATCCACCGAAACTATAGGGATTTTCACCCTTAACGAGGAATCGCTCACCTTACAAACCTAAAACAAAGAAGATCAGACGATTCTTGGGTACCTGAATTATTCTCATAATCCCTGACATTTAAGCCATTTGGCCCATCTTTTTCATTTTAGTCATTGGAAGTCGTAATTTGTGGTTGCGGAGCTGTATTTATTTTTCCGACATCTGTGACATAATTATTTGTTTCATTGATAAATGACAAGTTTGGTAATACGTCATTTGAATAACCCTGCTATGGGTATGGTCTTGTAGTATGCTTGAGATTGATGTCTTTTAGTGATCATAGATTAACAAGAAAAATGTTTTGAGACAAGAAGAAAAGAAAAAGGATGAGAGAGACACTATTTTTTACACTATGGACCCGCTTTTAGACGAAGAGCTGAGAATCTACTCCTTAGGTGCGTGAGAATCCATACGAATCCTTTAGGTGGCTGCTAGTGCCTTATCTCCTACTTAGGAGGGGAAAACATCTTGTGAAATACACTACAAGACTGAGTTTTGTTACAAATGATAAGACCTTGTTGAATGCTTAGGGCACATGTTAGCTTCTAAATCATAATCTTGTAATCGCATTGGAAGATTTGCGAGTGAAAATTGATTAGACAGAAGTTGCTTCGTGATTCTGGTGTGCATGACCATCTTGGTTATGGATTTTGTTAGGCCAACTATCGCTTGCCTCACTTTGCTTATGATTATCTCCAGGAATGTCCCTATTAGAGATGTGTCAAGCTGTTATGATTTGGTAGAGTAATGAATTGCGAGGCTTTATATATGTGCTATTATCGATTTGATTGTGTTGAGATTTTTACTTGTGGTTTGTCTGATTGTACTTAGTAGCGTTTTAGCAAAGTTATTTGAGCTAACTTAAAATAGGATTGGGATCCATGTTATTGATTGGCTTTTATTATTTTAGCATTTAGTACTTATTTGGCTAGGTTTAGTCTATTTTCCTGGATTACTTTGTGTTCTTTATGGACTTGTGGGAACGTGATACATTTGAGGCTGATAAAATATTCACACAATTTGAATCGACATTTGCAAGTCTCGTTCCCTTGTTATTGGTGGAAACTATCGATGGGGAAGAGGTGGAATTTTGAGTCGGAGCAAATGCTGATGTTGAAGGTAGAACACATGTTGCAACAAGATTGACAAACATTAATTTGCCTACCTGACAAATTGCATTGTGTTCTTACATTTGTAAATAAAGAAATCAAAGCGATGCTGCATAGGATTCTTATCCATGGAAGTCTATCATAGTGTCCTTGCTCACATACCTATCCTTTGCAAAAATTGTTATTAATATTTTTTGTTATTTATCTCACAATATTTTAAGCTAGTTAGTGTAAACCCTTGGAATTTCCAAATATTTAATACCTTCATATCTTATTTATATAACTGCCAAAATTTTATTTTGATATTATAATTGTTTTCCCTTAAAATATAATAAAAATGAGCATGTATAATATACTATAAAATTTATAAAGAGCTTATTTTAGATGGTTATAGGAGAACAAATTATTGGGACAATCATGATGAAAATAATTGATACAATAATAGGTTAATGGTCGATCAACCAACATCTTGTTTTATGTATTTATTTAATTGCTCCATTCTAGTTTCAAGTCAGTCCTCCCTATTCTTACATTAAAAATAAGAAATATTTACATACATAACACTCAAGTTTTATGTATTTATATATCTAATATTTAAAGTTAGATATTTATTTAACACTTTTTTATATTTAAAAATATATATTTTATTTTTAAAAGTGAGTGATGATAATATTTTTGATGTGATATTGAAAATTAAGATGTTATATATATATATATATATATATATATATATATATAAATTAAAGTTTAAATATTAGATATATAGATACATAAGAATTGTGTTGTATGTATGTAAATTCCCTTAAAAGTAATCATGGCATGAAAGTATTCTATTTAAAATAAAATGACAATTTATTAATTTAATGACAATATTAATTTTCTAATTATTTATCTATATTTACCAGCATATTTAATATTCTCATGAAAAATGATATTATTTTTATTATTATTATTATCAAATGTTTAAACAAAATTTTCTATCATATTGAAATACTAATGGTTAAATTCAAAATTATACTTTTTTCTTAAAACAAATAATGAATTTTCCTGTTCAGAAAACTAAAATTTTATCAATAAATATATTAATATATTCTCTTAATAAAATATAATGTTCAATTATATAAAGCATTGTCTTAATCCATCCCACATGAAATTGAGTATTACTATTTTACTCTTTTTAGTGCAACGTTTAGATCCCTCATCTCATTACTGCTTAGCATAATTATGCAATATATATATATCATTCATTACAATGGACGTTACTCCATATATCTTAATATAATCATTTATTTGCATAACTCCTTAGTATTTTTATTGTATAGATTACATACATACCACACAATTTCTATGAATTTAGATATCTAAACACCTAAAATTTAATATTTACACTTACAACACTTATCCACTTATAAAAAGATAAATGCGATGTCAAAGATTTAAGTTTTATGCATATAAATATCAAACTTAAGTTATTAGATATATAAATATATAAGAATTATGTGATATGAATGAGAAATTTTCCTTTAACAATAAGATATCAAATATATATGATCATTTGATCAATTACATTTCTTACCCAGATTATGATCATGTAAGGAATTTGCAGAATTTGCGACCTTTATAAAGACATCTTCCAGCATAGCATTAGACAATCCCCAAGCTTGATTTGCTGCTTCAACTTCTCTGAATATCTCAGAAAGCCCGAGCCCTTGCTTAGGTAGATGAAATTTTTGTGTTCTTGATAAGCATATATCATTTTGTCGGGGTTATCTGTTGCACTAATTTCTCCACTTCTTTCTCTAATTAGGGGTGGTAGCGTGAGTACAAAGTAACCTCTATATCTTGGCTTTTAAGTACATAAATTAACTGCATTAATTAAATTTATGAAGGTGGAAGACATGAGAGTAGTAACTGGCTTTGTTTATAAACTATGATTAAGTCAGTGGAAGATGAGAAAAATTCAATTTTTTTCTCAGTAGAATAAATTAGTTAAAAGTTGGTCAAAGCTAAAGGCCTATTTTGGGTCAATTTATATATATATATATATATATTTTTTTATTTTTATATTATTTTTAAAAATATATTTATTTAGTGTATTTTTTAAGAGCATTATTTTTTATTTTTAAAAATAACTATCATCTCAAACACGTTTTGTTTTGGACTAAAATATGAATAAAATAAAATTGATACCAAACAACCTCTAAAGAAATAAACTTGAATAATGTTTCAAAACGGTTGTTTATATAAATACTTTAACAAGGCTTTCAAGACATTGTAGATACTCATTCACAGATTCCAACACGATCACAAAGAGCTTCAGCTTCTTCTATGAAGTGAGCTGTTATAGTTCCAAAATAAAGTTTTATTACATAGAATTGAACTGTTTAATCTCTTATCTAACAACTAATGAAATGTTGCATAACCTAATGAGCTAAAATATGATTTTTTGACAAGCATTATTTGTCAAGGAACAGATAATACATTAATTGCTAATTAAATCATTTATTTTTATATTTTAGCTGAATGAGCTGAGCATTACTATAGCTAGGCATTTAAGTGATTCAAATAACACATATGTATAATATATCAAGGAAGAGTAACAAAAATAGAAATTTAAAGTGCATTTTGGGCTGATAGAAAGTAAAAAAGAATTCAATTAAATCAGTTTAATATTGGTTCATATTCAGTTTTTTCCCCTAGTATAGCTTAATTCAGTTAAATCAGCTGCGTTGATCTATTCCATATATAAGGTCTTATGTGTTGACAGTGACATTTCTGTTGGCTACACGGTGCGTTTGAGGCAGCTCATAATTAAGTTGTTAAATTGCATTGTCTTTAGCTTCCTTTGATCTAGGATGGTTTAGGGTATAGGATATAGGATTCCTAATGTAATTGGGATGTTGAAATGAATGTAGATTACACAACAAAAATTAGGATTCACGTATTAACGATAACTAATTTCACAAATATTTGTGTTCTTACGGTGCAAGCCAGAATATGTATGATATTTATGACTTCATTATGTGTGGTTGAAACAATCTCATCTTCTAGGATATTTTTTAGGATTTGTTTGGGGTAACTGTAACTTTTTGAAAAGCTGATTGTAAAGTTGTGAAAAAAATGGCTTTTTGAAAAACTTTTGTGTGTATTATAAATATTTTTTCTTTTGAAAAATTCAAACAAAACTCTTCTGATAGTCACCACACTAACAATTCTAGTTCTCAAAAGCAGTTTTTCACCACAAAATTTTCTGAAAAGCAGTAAAAAAGCTAATAGCCAAATATAGTTGTGTTGCTTTTTGGCTGCTTTTTGAATAACAAAGTAACCAGAAAGCTATCCTAAACGCACCCTTAATAACGATTTGTTGACACAATAGCATAATCTAGGGACTATGGTAGCTTCAAGAATAAGAAATTTTAATTTATAAGCATTAGTTTCAATGATTTCTTTATAATAGTTTTTATTATTTACTAATTCATTATAGTAACTCATTAATTTTATTTACATGCATACCAATCTTTTCTATTTTTAAAATGAACACCCATCCAAAAATGGACTAGCAAATGATGTATTTGTGCATGTCATGATCAAAGCATTGGGAATTTGTCGAAAGCCAAAATTATGGTTGAAATCTTGTTGTGAATTTCAATATTTGAGATTATATTTAATGAATAGACGTAAGATGTTACTGATTTTGTAAACAACCCAGAATTTGGGGTTATATGTGAAATAGCCCAAATAAATTAGTCTTCAATAGTTTCACATGATTTGGAAATTTGAAAGCACATCATAATATATGTTATATTTGGTGAGAGAATTTCATTTGTTTTCAAAAACATGAAACTTTCTTTCAGACATGTTTTAAATTTTTTTTTTAATTTCTTAAAGCTTGAAACAAGATGGATAAAACAGAAACCAATAAGTGGTTCCAAACATGCATATTTCTCCATATCTACTTTTTTTTTACTTTGAAATGTTACTGATACAGATGGAGCTACTCAGCATTGGATTGGTAGTGCTTTTTAACCTCTTTTTTTAACGGAGCTTTACATACATAGCACACAATTTTTATGCATTTACATATCTAGCACTTAAAGTTTGATATTTATAAATATAGCACATTTTCTATGTATGAAAATTGCATTTCACTTTTAAAAAATAATGAGGGTGCTATTTTTGATGTAATATTAAATATTTGTGTGTTATTTATATAAATATGAAAGTTTAAGTGTTTGATACATAAATATATAAGAATTGTGTGTTATGCATGTAAATGCCACTTTCTTTAATTAAATGTTATCATGATAGTTTATTATTTTGTTATATAGCTCCTCATCTGACTTTATTGAATTTTTTTTTTCTATTTTTTTTTGTTGCAGGCTCATTTTGCTCAGCTTAGTGCACCAGGGACTATGAATCCTCCAATGCCTGCTGTGCCTGGTTATCACCCCGGCCCATCTTGGCTTCTTCCACAGCAGCTTTATTTTGGTCAAGGTGGGCTAGGACTCATGATCCCACAGCCCACTGTCTTTGGCTTTCAGCAACAAATTATTCCCGGAATGCATCCAGGTGTCTCCACAAATTTCATGATGCCGTACCATCTTCAAAGGCATGGACAACCTGGTGGGCATAGGATGGGTTTTAGGAGAGGTCCAATGTCGCAGTAAATGCAGCAGCAGGTAGAATTGTTCTCTTCAGATGATTCTCTTGTTTGTTAAGTTCTGTTAACGCAATACTTTCCAATATCATTGTTTGGTTGAATCTTTTTTTGAGTTCGATTGAAATTCCTAGCAAGTTAAGTGATGCAAAATAATATATGATTATTTGTATTAATAGATACTATATTTTATATGAAAGATAATTAAGAAATGTAATAAGATACAATAAAAATATGGAAGTTTCTAATTATAAGAATTTAAGGAAGAGCTTAAGTATATCAAGATTCTAAGTAAGGAGAGGTTTAATTATAAGAGCTTAAGAAAGTGCCGAAGTTAGAGCCTAGTAAAGGCTCATTGTAAGGGCTAAATTAAGAATAATAAATTTATTATTTAAAATTTAAATTTATGCTCTAGAAGTTTGTTTTTTTTGAATTGTAGATTATATATAAGCTTGCCATTAATAAAATAGTAGAAAATAAAATGAATTGATGATTGTGATTGGCACCTTCCGTAAAAGACCAACCACACTTTTTCTCTCTAAAAAATCTCTTTTTTTTTTTTGAATGACGACCATTGTAATCTATGTAAATAGAGTTGATATAGAATGCAGTTTTTTTTTAATTTTTGGAATGACAATTTTTTTTTTGGAGAATTTTATTCTGTGTTATTGTTTGGTAGCCTAGCTTGACCTTTCTTCCATGGGATTGATTATTTACCTCGTAAATATTCTCAATTCCTCTCAAAACCTCTCTGGAATCACCCTCACATCATCCCTCACTTCTTTACTAACATTTTAAGCCCAGTCATTCGCCACCTGAGCCTTTAAAATCACTCCAAAATCTTCTTAAAAATTCACGACTCAAACTAGGTGGATAGTTACCTAGTACCTAGTGTTATTCTTCGATTCTTCAAGCCATTACAATGCTTTAAACTTTCTCAAACTCTATGAAATACTCCAGAATATAAGTTCATACCTTAAGCTGATCTTTTATCATTATTTTCTCTTGTTTAGATTATTTGAAGCCCCTTCCTAAAAAAGATACTTCAGATCTGTCCAAACTAGCCTGATATGGGCTAGTCTTGAGTTTTTTTTTACACAAAACTCCTCTAACAGCTATACCATCCATCCATCTACTTCAGATTATAAGTCAGGAACTTAAACTAACCATTTACCATAAGTTCCGGCTGTTTATGCCTCTTAAAGATAATTTCTAAAATAATCTTTCATATCAACCCAAATTAGTCCAAACTAGACTAATCTTGGCATTTCTTCTGTTAAATCCCTATAAATCCCTCATTTCCCTTATCATAAATTCCAAATCACTTTTTAAGTTATTAAATTAAAACCTCATAGCTATTTCCAACCATTAATCCCACCAAAAGAGGTTTTCTATCAACATCATTAAGAGTGGGCTTTTCATTATCTTTTGAGTTGGAAGGATGTGCTCATTATTCATGATTGATGAGCTTGAGCTTCTTAGTCCATATTGCGCTGGAACCTGAAACCTATCCTGCAGTATTTTCTCTTGTTTTGGGACTCTGCAAGATCTTAACATTCTGAAGAAATAGTATTACCAACAAGCTGAATTTACTTTTTGGATCAGATCTTTATTTGCTATGAACCACCAGATAAGCTGTGATATGATGCATGTCATAAGTTGAGCATGCTTTGATCTGACAATGGTCCCTTTTTTGGGAATTTTAGTGAATTAAATCATAATATATATGCACGCTCTAATGCTACTTCTTGATCCCGAGTTGCAGTGGGGAGCTGAAGCTTCTCAATCACTGTGGTTTAAATAATAACTTGAATCTTTTATTTTAAAAAAATTAGGATATAGCTGACGACACTTAAAAATAAATCTTTAAGAAATCATAATGCTTGAGATGTGCTATATCTTGTTGGGTTTGTTGTTGTTTTCTTACATTCAGTTGAAGGTCTTGTAACTCTTTGATAATATAATCTTTTAAATTCTTCTGCCTTTCATTACTTTCTAACCTCCTACATGACATTCTTTTACTATTTTCACTAATACTCTACTTTCTATTTTTTGATTATTTTTGATTACATACAGTTCACCCATAGGAATCTAACCAAGGCTTCAGATACATGCAAAACACCCGCAATGGCATCGACCCATTGATGCCTCAGGGCCTTATGACCCAATGATGCCTCTGCTATTTGAAGCAAACAGCATCCACACTCCGCGGGCCGAAGCAATTCGAAGCCCCATTCCGAGATTGGTGCTCGCATCAGCCTTAGCTTCTGCACCTCCCGGCCAACAGCGAGTTGTAAGTTCTGCTGCAAGTTAACAAATTTTAATTCCAAATTCTCACTCACATTAACCAGCATGATTCATGAAACATTATTTCAGATGCTGGGCGAGCAATTGTACCCTCTTGTCGAACAAATCGAGCGAGATTATGCGGGGAAAGTGACGGGGATGCTGTTGGAGATGGATCAGACAGAGGTTCTTCATCTTATAGAATCGCCGGATGCTCTGAGGAAGAAGGTTGGAGAAGCCATGGAAGTTCTTCGATTGGCACATGCTACTGGTTCGGATGCTGTGGATCAGCTTGGTTCAATTTGATTTGAATGACTGAATGCCTTGATGTGATCACATGATTATTGTCTATTCATTAGGCTTTTTTTTTTTTTTTTTTTGAAATTTTAAGTGAGTGGCACCAATTTTTGTAGTGTGATTATGGTCAGATGTGTTTTAGCTTTGTGTCTGTAGGATGGAATTTTTTTTTTGTTTTTTTAGTGACGTGTTGTTTTTAGGGATTATTAGATTCAGGGATAACTAATTATGTTATGTTTCATTTAATGCATGTTGACTTGCAGTTTAGAGACTTATTTTGATGCAACTGAATTGATTCTCTTAGAATGATGCTTGTTGCTTTTAGTGTAAATTTGGTGCATGGAATATTTACAAGTTGTGCTTTTATCTATGTTTAAAATTTTTAGATTCATATTGGAGTTTATGTAAACGAGTTGCGTCAAGCTCAAGTCGCACCTATAATATTTTTTAGATAAGAGAGATTTCATTAAAATTTCTAAATTTTTTTTTAGGAAAATTTACATAAATATACACAATTCTTATGCATTTACATATTTAACATTCAAACTTTAATATTTATAAAAATAATATTTTTTTTATGCATAAAAGGTACATTTCACTTTGAAAAAGTAACTAGAGTACTATTTTTAATGTAATAATAAAGATTTAGGTACTATTTAAATAAAAATAAAAATAAAAATTTAGGTGTTAGATATATAAATAAATAAGAATTATATGTTATGTATGTAAATATCCCTTTTTTATTTTAATGGTTGCCAATTAGATGGTGATGTAATGTTAAGAGGTATGCAATATATATAAATAGATATCACAATATGAAAAAAATTATATTAAGATGCTTAAACATAAATTATATTAAAATGAGCTTAAAATCATTGAATTACTTTAAAATTAGTTCAACACAAACTCTTTATATTTAAAAAGGTATATTTTATTTTTAAAAAATGAGTGATGATAATATTTTTGATGTGATATTGAAAATTAAGTTGTTATATATGTAAATATTGAAGTTTAAGTATTAGATATATAAATTGTGAGCTCCGAAAATTCGTCACTGATCTCTCGACAATTGAATTGAGGGGTATGATTTGAAGTGTAGGTGTAATTTTCAAAAGGTAGATAGAATAGTAGATAAGACACTATCCAGAGATTTCATCCTCATTTGGTGAGGATTTTATATCTGGTTTTAGGTTTCTTATAGGCACAAGCTCTTATAATTAATTACCTCGGATTATCTTGATCTACTGATCAAGTAAAAAGATCTCTTGGATCCTGGTTGCTTGTAATCACTAAGATGAATCTAGTTTGAGATTGAACATCTATCATCATTGGATTAACGAGGCTCTTTCACACGCTTTTCTTATAGCTTGTTGAGTGAGGAGGCGTCGATCACATTTGGGCTTGTTGAATTCAACCTTTAGAACCTACTCGAGTCTTCAACTTAAGCTGTAATGGGTTGGTGGTTTTGTCATTAGACTGACGAACAGGGGCTCTTTTATTGCGGTCTTTTCTTGCGGCTTGTTGAGTGAGGAGAGTGTCAGCAACTTGACCACATTTGGGCTTGTTGAGTTTGACCTTTAGAACCCCTTACGTGTCCTAGACTTCAGGATGTTGAGATTGATGTTTCTTTCAACTCACTTGATTAAAGCTTCTGAAATTGGGAGTTCTTCTAACTTGACTTTAAGAATTTGACAAATTTGGGAGATAAACTTTTGATATTTAGGGTTGTCTTTTCATGCATAGAAATAGATTAATTTTATTCCTGTAAGACTCTACAACTTAACAGTAACAATTTTGGATATATTCAGAGATTTCAGCGTAAAGCTCGATGTCAACCTGAATCAGGATATATTCAAGGATCTCGTCTTATAACACAACGTCAACTCAAATAAACTTAACATAAACTAAAAATGCTCCCTGTATTGTAAGGGAAATTCTAAAGCACATTTAGAAGAGATTTCAAGATGAAATTAAGCAAATACATTAATATTTGAATTAATATGCTCTTAAGAAGTTTTTAACATGTAACATTGCTTAACATAAACTAAAAATGCTCCCTGTATGGTAAGGGAAATTCTAAAGCACATTTAGAAGAGATTTCAAGATGAAATTAAGCAAATACATTAATATTTGAATTAATATGCTCTTAAGAAGTTTTTAACATGTAACATTAATCTCATGTATATAAAAATGCCCCGTGGGAATTTTCACTAAGTTTTTTCATTTGGAGGTATATTTATTTAGGAATCCGAATGAAAATATCAAATATATCTCTAAAAAATACCTCTATCTTATAGAGGATTTTATATCTCTAGAGAATGTATTTATCAAGTATAATACTTTTTATAGTCAATATTTTGTATCTTTATGACAAAATGCCCTCCATTAGCTCAAATTTGTCAATTTTGATTGAGGATAATTGGTCTTCTAATTCTCTTTTTTGGAATGTTGAGGTGCACCATATGGTCAAAAGCCACGGACATTTTTTTATAAACCTCTGGATTTTGATGAGCTTGTAGTCTAACTTCATCAAGCGCATCGAGTTCCTCCATTTTTAGATGAGTGTTTTGATCTTCAGTTAGATTGTATTGGATGGCTACTCGAAGTGAAGGCAACCCAACTCTGAGTGAAAGAACTGTTTCAGTTCCAAATACCAATGAATAAGGAGTGGCTTTAGTTGGCGTCTTGTAGGTGGTTAGATATGCCCATAGTGCCTCTATTAGCTTGGTATGATATTCTCTTTTATTTTTAGTGAGAATCTTCTTGAGCAGTTTGACCAATGTCTTGTTGAAAGCTTCTGCCAAACCATTTGCTCTTGAATTTTATATTAAAGAGTTTCACCAATCAATTTTATGTCAATTGATGAATCTATAAATCTTTACACTTTTGAAAGCTATGCCATTATAAAAAATTATGCGGCGCAACACTCCAAATCTATAGACCACATTATGCGTGAAGAAGTTGAACACTCAGTCAACAACAACTTCTTTAAATGGGGTAGCTTCAGCTCACTTAGAGAAATAGTCAGTCGCTGTTAGGATGAAGCGATGTCCAGTTGACGACGGTGGATCAATTGGAAAAATTATATCTGTACCCCAACATTCGAATGACTAAGATGCTATTGTTGGGTGTAGTGGATTTGGAGGTTGATGGATTATATTTTTATGTTCTTGACATTCATGGCATCTCTTAGCATGATTGATACAGTCTCTCACCATAGATGGCCAATTATTGACCATCCTTTTGATCTTTATACCATCTTGGGACTTGACTGATGTGCACTACAAAGTCTTTCATGAACTTCAATCATCACTTTGGTAGCTTCATCTGCATTTAGACATCGTAGACACATTTGTTCAAAGGATCTATGATATAGAGTATTGTTGACGAAAGCATAGCACAACATTCTCTTCTCAATTTGAGCTGCTAGTGATTTATTGTTTGGCTATTTACCTTTTTTAAAATAGTTGATTAAGGGTTGTCGCCAATCATGTGACTCTTCTACTATAAAGGCTTCCCATTGCTTTTCTGAAGCAATGTCAGGCTTAGCTTTTCTCAATATGATTCCATGTTGATTTTGAGGAATATGAGGAGCAACCTGAGTCACGTCTTGCTGTGTCAAATTTGATAACCCCTCTATCTGTGGGGATTGATACTTTGCTAGATATAGAACTCATCAAGTGAATATCCTGATCATGACATAATCACCATTCATACTTGTCATTTCTTTAGCTAATTTTGCCAACCAATTGTCTTTTCTATTCTTGGATCGAGAGACTCGAGTTAGTATGATGTTTGGTTTTTGCTTCATAAGCTCGAGAACTCTCTTGTGGTATAAAGCTAACTCAAGCTTGTTGATTTTATATAGGCCAAGTACTTGATTTATCATAAACTAAGAATCGCCAAAAATATGCAAGTTTTGAATGCTTATGAAAATTGCTTCTTCAGGACCTGCCACTAATGCTTCATACTCGGCTTCATTATTAGTTCTTGGCTCAGTCAACCCATATGATCGTCTCATTATCCCTCCTTCTGATGTTATGAAGATGATGCCAATTCCTGATCTTGCCCTTGAGAATTTTAGAGGTTGGACTTGTTTGATAGATGAGGCTCCATCAAAGTACATTTCTCAAATTTGTGATTTTTCTCTTTCGTGAATGAGCATAATTTGTTCATTAGGCAATTCTTCATTAAGAGAAGAGTCCGCAGGGATGGGATGTGCAGCAAGAAAATCTGCTAAGACTTGTCTCTTGTTGAACTCATTTTTAGAATGAGCTCTCAACCCCTCCATCTTAGACATAGGATTTCTCTTAGACTTTAAGAGTTCTTTAGTCTTAAGATACATTTAGTGATTAGGTGGACACTCAACCTAGCCCTAGAGACTTAGAAAAGTTAGCCATAGGAATAGGTCATGCCTTAGGGGTGTTAGAAAAATTTCCTACCCTTATTGTAAACCATTCCTCACTTTCCCTCCTTCAAGTCAAACTCTAAATCAATCTTAATTGATTTTCTCCAAACTCAAACTAACTCCATGTGATTGAAATCTATGATTGAAATCCATGATTGAAACCCATGATCAAAATCCATAAAAATTCCTAAGTCCAAATCTTTCTAAGTCCTTAACTTTCCTTAAGGACTTAACCGAAGATCATGATCTAAACCAATTCAAATCTTTGAGATTTTTTTCATAACTCATTTATATTCTCATTTATATTCACATATATAAATGAAATATAAATATAAATCAATCAAATCAAACCCTCAAATCAAATTCCAAAGCTAAAATTTTTCTAAGTCCTTTAAGTTCTCCTTCATGGACATAACCAAAATCATGATCTAAACCAATTCAAATATTTGAGATTTTCTCATAACTCATTTATATTCTCATTTATATTCACATATATAAATAAAAAATAAATATAATCAATCAAATCAAACCATCAAATCAAATTCCAAATCTAAAATTTTCCTAAGTCCTTTAAGTTCTACTTCATGAACTTAGCCAAAATCATGATCAAATAACTTCAACCTCTTAGAATTTTCTCATGATCCATTTATATTCTCATTTGTATTCACATATATAAATGAAATATAAATTTAAACAATCAAAACCTATTCCAAAAATCAAACTCAAATCCACTCAAAATCTAACCTAAGCCTTTCAAGTCAAAATCTTGAACTTAGCCAAATCAATTTCAAATCAAGCCAAACTCTTGATTTTCCTTCATGATTAAATCAACCCTATAATCATGAATCCAAATATAAATATAAACTTCAATCACTAAATCAAAATCCAAGTCAAAAATCAAACCGTAAATCCTTTCATATCCTTCTTTTGAATATGAAATTATCAAATGGATCAAAAACCATTTGACTTCAAACCACTTGCAAATGGATTTATATTTCAATCATAAGTCTATATACAAGTTTAATTAAACTCAAATCAAACTTTGACCAAGCCATTTGACCCACTTAGGGTCACTTGGCCCAAAGTGACCTAAAGTACCCTTATGAGCCAAATTCTAATCCTAACCAAATTGGATTGAACCAAACTCACCTATACCTCTCATCATGATCAACAATCATCATGGGATGATCAATCAACCAAATTGGGTCCAACCAAGTCAAACCTAAGGGTTGACCAAATCAACACTTAGCCCAAAATGAAACCTAACTTAGCCAAATTCCACCATAAGCCAAATTGATTGAAATCATTGATCTAAGTTCATTCATGACCTATGTTTGAACTTGACCAAGTCAACATTTAAGCCTAACCTAGCCCAATTGGCCACTTGACCCAAGTTGACCCAACTTGACCCAACTTGACCTAAAAAGTCAAAATATGTCAAAACTTGATCTAAGCCAAATTGAATCAAACTAATGGGTCAAGTTCATTCCAAATCAATTGTTGAACTTGACCAAAGCCTCAATTGGCCAACTAGACCTAACCTAGCTCAATTGACCTTAGGCCCAACTTGACCTAAAGCGGTCATGTTGAGCCAAATTTGAACTTAACCAAAATTGATTGGAAACTGTTGACCTCACTTTTGGAGTGAGCTCTGAACCTCCTCTTCTCAGACTTATGACTCTTCTAGACACTACGAAATCCTTAGTCATAATATGCTACTAGTGATTAGGTGAACACTTAACCTAAGCCTAGAGACTTAGAAGTGTTAATCATAAGATTAGGCTATACTTTAGGGTTTAAGAAAATTACCTATCCCATAGCCTAAACCCAATCTAGGTACACTTTCTCAAATCAAAACTAGATTCAATTCTCAAATCAAATCTTAAATTCAAATTCAAATTTTGAATCTAATTTTAAATTTGATTCCAAATGATTGAAACCTAAAATAAAATTCAAATCCTAAAATCCTTCCTAAGCCATATGAACCACATTCATAAGCTTAGCCAAAATTCCCCTTAGATCAAATCAAACTCAATTGATCTCTTTATAAATCAATTATTCCTTCATTTATATTCACAAATATAAATGAAATCCAAATTCAAATGTCCAAAATTATATCAAAAATCAAATCCAAACTCAATCTAAACCCTTTAAGCTAATTCTTTAGACTTAGCCAAATTATATCCAAATCAAGTCAGAACTAATGGATTTTCTCTCGGATCAATCAATTATTCGATCATTTATCTAAATATAAATAAAACCTATAATCATCAAACCAAATTCAAGTCAATCCAAGTCAAGCCTAACTTAACCCTTTTGACTTAAAACTTTCAATTGAGCCAAAACCTATTGGACTCCAAATTAATTACTGTTGGATTTATATTTTAGTCTAGAGCTCATATATAAGTTAACTAAACTTGAATTAAACCAAAACCAAACCAATTGACCCACTTAGGTCCACTTGACTTAAAGTGACCTCGAGGAATAATTTGAGCCAACTTCTAATCCAACCCAAATTGGATTGAACCAAGCTCACCAAAACCTTCCACCATGATTGTTGATCACCCTAGGAGGATCAATTGCAATCAATTAGGACAAACCAAGCCCAATTGGCCATTTGATCCAAATTGACCCAAATTGGCCTAAAGGACCAAATCGAGTCAAATCATGATCTAACCCAAATTGATTGCAACCAATGGCTCAAGTTCATTTTAAATTGATTATTGAACTTGACCAAAGCCATAATTAAACCCAATTTGATCAATCGAGCCCAATTGGTCAACTTAGCCCAAATTGGCCTAAAGGGTCAATTTGGCCTAAATCCAAATTAAATCCAAATTAATTCAAACCAAACACCACATTCATCTTCAATTAGCCAATTGAACATGAATCAACCCATAACCCAAGCTAATTTGTCCAATTTTGGTCAAATGGGTCAATTTGACTCAATATGACCCATATGACCCAAATTGGGCAAAATCCCTTGAAACCAAGCCAAGACCCATTGGGGGCTGATCAAGCTTGACCCAAACCCATTTGGGATCAGCCTAAAACCAACCCAACCCATTTGAATCTCTCATGGATCCTCCCCCACATAGGATTCAACCCAACTTCATTTAATTCCCCCCATCACATGCACTTAACTCCTCCCTAATATTTGCATTGAATAGATCTGATCATATGGTAACAAGAGAGGACTTTGGAGAAAAAATCCAAAGTCCTCAATCAATCTATCATCCATCCTAACAACCCAAGCAAGATGGCAATCAATTTGGAGCCAAAACATTCAAAAAAATAATGGATTTTCTGCCATTATAAAAGGAGGGAGAAATGAAGTTTTAGCTCTCTTCCTCCCACCACCATTCTGCCCCCAAAAGCTCCTCAAAGCAAAAAGAAACCCATACCCCACCTCTTTGAGCCATTTTTGAGCTCAAAAATATAAATAGTTACTTTTTCGGCGAGGTGACGGTAAACATCGGAGAAGATGACATTCCGATGGGAGGCAAGGGTTAAAGATCATTCTAAAGCTTCCTCACATACCTAGGAGTTCGCTCGGATCTTCTTCGCCATCAGAAACCATCCTATTGAGGTAAATTTTTCCAAACCGTAGCCGGCCTTAGGATTTCAAGGATTTTGTGTTAAATTTCTTGCAATTTTTGGAATTTTCCCTAGATAATCCCGCATTTTTTACTTTAAATGATCCCAATTAAAAAATAGAATTTTTCAGTGCAAATCGACATGAAAATGGGTCCCTTTGGATAAGTTTTCACTTAGAAATCCATTTTTTCTCTAAAAAAAAGCCTAAAACTTTGTTCATCGTTGGCGGGCTCTGGCCGTCAATCCATAGTTGGGATGTCTTGGATCGCACATGGATCGTGTGATTCGGGACTTTAGATTTCTTGATGTAATCTGAACCGTCCGATCACGCGGTTCGTATAATCGGATGGCTCAGATTGCATGTGGATCACGCGATCTGGGCCTTCGGATTGCCTGAAACGATTTGGACCATCCAATCGCATGGTTCGAGCGATCAGAAGGTTCAGATCGCTCATTGATCGCGTGATCCTCTGGATCGTGTGATCTGATCTAGAGCGTCTGATCTACGATCAGACAATCCAGAGCGAGCTGCGGGTATTTTTCACAGGTTGACTAATCTTCACTCTTCTAAGATCAATCATGTGGCTAGAATGCTTGGCTTTAATAACTTCTTTTACAATATTAGTAATAAGATCTGCTATTTTTGGAATAACCTGGTCTCTGTTTCTATCCTTGATGATCTTCAGCAGGTGGTCAATGTTAACATTTCTTTGGGTGATTTCTCTGCTCTAGGCTCATTTGTGTATGCATCTTGTAATAGGGCTGATAGGAACATTCTTTGGGACAATTTAAGATCCTTTCTTTGCCATCAACAAACCTTGGTTGGTGGGGGTTTTAACACCATCCTCTTCTCTTGGAGGGGATGCTCTCCTAACATGCATTCTATGGAAGATTTTTGATATGATTCTTGATTATAACATTATTGACATTGGATACTGGATGATTACACTTGGCACAACTCTAGACTCACGGCAAGCGGTGGACAAAACTCTCTTTAACTCCATATGGATAAATCAATGGCCCCATACTTTGTTGAACATTTAAGTACCTGTCGATCATGCTCTTCTCTTGATTTCTGTTAAAAATCCGTTAAATCGGCTCTCCCACTCTACATATTTCAGATTTTAGAATATGTGGATTCAGCATATTGATTTTTTAAATGTTGTCACCACTAACTGGACTGCCCCCCTCCACACTGACAATTCGATCAAGGGTATGATTCGCCTCTAGTTTAAACTTAAAAGACTCAAGCAAAACCTTATTTGGTGGAACAAACATCGCTTTAAAAACCTTTTTGCTAACATAAAAAACATGGAACAATCGGTCTGCAATCTTGAAAATGCTATTTTAACTGATTCTTCTAAACTGAAGGATTTAAATGAAGCCAAAGATAACCTTGTTACCTATCAAAATATGGAA
Source organism: Cymbidium sinense (assembly GCA_021442155.1). Taxonomy (NCBI): domain Eukaryota; kingdom Viridiplantae; phylum Streptophyta; class Magnoliopsida; order Asparagales; family Orchidaceae; genus Cymbidium; species Cymbidium sinense. The sequence continues at coordinate 155,227,395 of CM038219.1, read as the reverse complement.
GAAACTTCTTGGTGAAAAAAGGCGGTAAACTCATTGTTGATGGGGACGAAATACGGATACTTTCATGCTCTTTTTCAAAAAAGAGAGCTTTAAATTATATCCAAAAAATTAAAAGTACCAATGGCAACTGGATCACTGAAAATAATGAAATTAAAGAATCCGTTATTAATCATTTCAGAAATTTGTTGAATAAGACCAATACTTTAGATGCTATCTCCAACACTCATTTGATTCCCTCATTTATTTCCAGTGAAGAAAACAATTTACTAACTATGATTCCTACAGATGAGATTAGCAAAATTGTTATAACAACATGAACATTATTTCTACAAGGATATACTACTCACTTCTTTCAACATTGTTGGACTATTATTAAACAAGACTTAGTTGAAGCGGTCATTGACTTCTTTAATGGTAACTTTATACCTAGATGTTTCTCTTGTACCTCCATTGTCCTAATACCAAAAATTGACAATCCAGAATACTGGGGTGACTTCAGACCTATCAGTCTTTGCACCTTCTTTCAAAAGCTATTAATAAATTACTTGCCAATAGACTTACTCCTTTGCTTCAAAAAAATTATCTCTCCTAATCAAACTGGCTTCGTCAGAGGCAGAGCTATATCCGATAATATTCTTATAGCCCAAGAGTTAATTCATGACTTGGATGGCCCTATCACAGGTGGCAATATCCTTTTTAAATTAGACATTTCTAAAGCCTTTGACAATATTTCTTGGAAATTTCTCTTTTATATTCTTCAATTATTTGGGTTTTCTGATAAATTCATATCTCTTATTAAAAATTGTATTACTAATGCTTGGTTTTCTATCATTTTAAATGGAGAGGCCTTAGGTTTCTTCCCCTCATCCCCTGGCTTGAGACAAGGAGACCCATTGTCTCCTTCTCTTTTTATCATTGGAGTGGAATATCTTTCTAGGAGTCTTATTGACCTATTCAACAATAATCCTAGCATGTACTTTAGAACCCTGGGTGGCATCCCTATCTCTCATTTGAGCTTTACTGATGACTTCATCATTTTTTTCCAATGCTTCCATTCATCACATCAAAAAAATAATGAAATTATTTGTTAAATTTGGGAAGGAAAGTGGTCTTTCTATTAATGAAGGCAAAAGTGGTTTCATTCCTTCATCTAAAATTTCTAGTAACAGAATTGACCAAATCTTGAGAATCACCAATTTTCAACAACATCACCTTCTCATTAAATATCTCGGTGCTCCTCTTTATAAAGGTAAAAAAAGATCACATCTCTTTGATGAACTTATCCAAAAAATCTCAAATAAAATTTCTATTTGGGAATTTCATTTACTCTCTTTTGGTGGTAGACTTACTTTGCTTAAGAGTACCCTAAACTCCATGCCTTTATATCTTATTCAAACCATTGTCCCTACTAATTCTACCCTTAATAGAATCAAGCGCCTCCTTAATAAATTTTTTTGGGGATCTAACAACTCTTCTAAAAGGATGCATTGGACTTCTTGGTATAAAAGCTGTGGCACCCTTGCTGAAGGTGGCCTGGGTTGTAAGACGATCCATGAAACTATTACTGCATTCTCTCATAAACTTTGGTGGAACTTTAGAAGCAAGAATAGTCTTTGGGCTAAATTTATGACTTACTTGCCGGGTAAGCATCCTCTCACTGTTCTTACAATGTGGGTAACTCACATGTATGGAAAAGACTTTGTAACATCAAATGGGAAGCTGAATCCCTTATTTCTTGGGGGGTCAACTCTGGCTCTTCCTTCTTTTGGCAAACAACTGGACTGGCAATAGTTCCATTGATAATTTATTAACTACTCATTCCACTACTGATATTAAAGTCAGCTCCTTTTGGCTAAATAACAATTGGAATGATATCATGCTTATTGACTCATTCCTACTCCTACATAATCTCACCAACATATATATCAATTCTAACAAGCGATCAAATCCTCTTTAAGCTCTCTCTTGGAGATTTTAATCTTAAAGATGTTTGGTTTCATATTAAAGAAACTCATGACTTCTCTAATGCATTTTTTTAAACTTTGGAATAACACTATACCTATCTCTATTCTATCCTTGGAGAATTCTAAAAATTTCATCACGTGGACTCTCTTATGTGGAGAAAAGGATTTTACTTATCTAAATGCTATTGCTGTTATCCATTGAGGATGTGAATCATGTCTTTGTTAATGGAGCTATTGCCTCTAAATTATGGGTTTGGTATGATGATCTTTTCAATATTAATCTTTTTAATGGAACTCTATCTTTATACCAACTTCTAGAGGCTTATTTTCAAAGAACATTAAAGGTCATATTAAAGTGATAAGCCATCACTCTCATATGATTTATATGGATGGATAGAAATGATGCTAAACATCATGGGATTCCTATGAATCATAAAAGAATTATTGCGAGAATCAAACATACAATTCGTGCCTTATTCAATGCCAATTTAATTACTAACAATCAATTTAAAAGTTACAAATTTGTAGCTAATAAACTGGTCTTACCTTGCAGCATTTGAATTGTAAAGATGATAAGATTGTCTGGATTAAGCCCCATGATAATATTATCAAGATTAACACTAATGGTTCTATTTCTCAAAATAATTTTGGATGTGGTGGCATTTTCAGAAACTTTAAAGGCATGGTAACTTGTGCTTTTGCCTATCCTTTACCTGCATGCTCTGTTATTTTTGCTGAATTAATGGTCGTTAATAAAGCTATTGAGATCAGTTTGTAGAAAAATTGGCTTAACATTTGGATTGAAGTAGATGCTTTTCTTCTGATTGATCTATTAACCTTTAATAAAATGGGTAACACTGAATTGTATTATCTTCTCAATCAAACTAGAATGCTTCTATCTCAAGTTTGTTACAGAATCACTCATGTTTGGCAGGAAGGAAATGCATGTGCTGATTATCTTGCTAATCTGGGTGTAAGATTAGATGATCAAATTTTCTTTGATCAATCTAATCTACCTAGACAGCTGCGTGGCTTAGCTAATTTGGATAATATTGGCTTACCATACCTTAGGAATTAGCCCCCCTCTCTTTTCTTACAATTTACTGTTTCTTATTCTCTGATGCATTCTTATAATTATTTTTTTTGCTTATCCTGTGCTTCTGACCTGAGCCTTGCTCACCTCATTGGGGTTTTTTTTAATAATACTGTGTCTTATTTCGAAGGGTATGATGTTTCCTGTTTCATTAAGCTACTAGCTGGAAATGCTTATCTCTCTATCTGTATTGACAAAATTTTCACTTATGTCTTTTCGCTTGGCTGGGCCTATTTTTTGTTGGCCTTTTGGTTTGCGTGGGTTTATTTTTTGCTATATATTTTTGGCCGCAGGATGATGGAGTTTAAGGGTGATAGGTTAAATGAATGCTGTTTCTTTCCAAATCTTATTTCTTGCTGTGTTTTTATCACAATATATGTAAACACTATGCTCCTTTCTGGGAGTTTTTTATTCCTGCTCTATTGGATATGTTGGGGTCTTTTGCAATTCGTCCATCAGAATAAATCTCTCCTCTCTGCAAGTGTTGCTTCATGGCTTTGAACTGAGAATACATATGTGTTCATTAAAGTTAAAGATTTTATTGGTATATTTAGTTTTTTGTTCCCTCATTTCTAGGAGTGTTTTTTTTGTTTCTCAAATATCATGTCGATTCATTTTTTCTATCGAGCAAGTGGTTTTGGTTTCTCCGGACTCTTGGAATATCTTTGTTTGTGTAGTTTCGATTTGTTTGTGTTTGTTGCTCCCATCAATATTTTTGACATAGGCCCTTTTTTTTTGGCATCTTTGTTTGCAGTCTCGAGTAGCTTTCTAATTTATATCGGTTTATTTCATAGCTAACTCTTGCATTTGGTTTTTGGTTTTCTCCAATAGGTCGGGAATGTTTTTCTATTCCTCACTGTTGGAATGTGCTATTTTTGAATTCTTTGGACACTTTGTGTTTTGCTCCCATCAATACTTGGCATCATGGTTCCTTCTTTGGCGTTGTTTGGTCTCTGATTGGCTCTTGTGTAGAGGTGGGTGATTGGTGTGGTAATTTTTTTCATCGATGGTTTTGTCTTATTAGCTTTACTAGTATAATTTCTATGATCATGGCTAGATCAAGTGCTTGTATTTCATTGATTGAGCATGGATTCCGCACATCCTACTCTCATTGGTTTTTCTATCATGTGTTGGGTAGGATTCGATGCTATGGTGCATATAATGGCTAATGGTTATCCTATTTGGGATAATGGCTTGCATTTTCATATACATTGTATTTGGCTTTATGTAGATTTGCGGTACTAAGGAACACAAATCCTTCATCCTTTGGCTTATCCAAAGGTTTGTGGGCTGATGGCTTCACCTTATTGGTTTGGTAGTAACTCTTGTGTTGTATCCATATGCTTGGATGCACACATTTGCTTGCCCCAATTTGGTGTGAATATCTTCAACCTCTCCTTCAAATTTCACTTCAATCATTATTCTCGCCTCTTAATGCATTTGTACTAATTCTTCCCTTTTCATATTTGGATGCAACTTTCTTTATTTTGGTGCATTGCGTTAATTTCCTGTTGATTCGCATAGTTCGCTTTGGCCTAGATCTTCCATTCGATCTCTATGTATCTTTTCTTGTTCTTTTGCTTTTACTTGCTTTTGGATGTAATTAGATGAGATTTTCTCTAGGTTGATTGTAGCTCTTGACGAAGTTTTAGAGTTTATCCCCTTTTGGGACCTTGTAACCTTCTTTTTTTGTGGCAATAAAATTCCCCTATATGGGGTTTTCAAAAAAATATGTTAATGAAATCAAACAAACATAATAAATGAATCAAATCAAATAAAACTTTTAAATAATCAAACTAATTGAAATGAAATAAATAATTAATTCACTTAATATGATGGTAATTCAATAATCCTTTAATCAAATCAAAGTTAAGGAAAACACTTAACTAAATCAAATCATTCACATGTGGGAAATTAAGACATTAATCTCTAATTAAACAAACCCTTAACTAATCTAATGATTTAAAAAATTAATTACCCTTAATCAAACTTAATTAAACATCTAATTAATGTAAACTTAATAAATTCATCTTAATTAATCAAATTAATTTAAATAAGTTACATTAAAACTAACTCTAATTAAGCTTAAATCAAACCCTAATTAAATTTAATAATCAAACCCCTCAAAATTAAGTTAAACAAATTAATCATATTAAATCTAAGCTTTCAAATATAATTAAGATGCATTAAACACTACTCAAAACCTAAATTAAACCTAAATCATTAAGTTAATCTCTAAACAACCTTTAATTAATCTAATAATTTTAATTACCCTTAATAAACTTAATTAATCCACTTAATAAATTAATTAATCATCTTAATAAACCAAATTAATTTTATAAATCACATTAAAATTAATTCAAATCAAACACTTAATTAATCTACTAATTTATTTAATCACACCTATTAAATAAACTAATTAAGTCAATTAAATTAATCATATTAAACTTAAGCTTAATCAAACATAAATGTATTAAATGCTAATCTCCTAATTTAAACTTTAATTATTAATCATCATTAACCTAAATAAATATGGAATCAAATTAAAATTGAACAAATCTTTATTTAATTTAATAATTAATCACACCTCTTAAACAAACTAATTAAGTTAATCAAATTAATCATATTAAACTTAAAAATAATCAAAATGCAATTAAATATTAATCAAAACCTAAATTAAACCTAAATTATTGACATTAATTACATCATTAGTCTAAATAAATATGAAATCAAATTGAAAATTAAACAAACCATTATAATTAATATAAATACACTTAATTAAACTAATCACATAATCACAACAAGCTAACCCATAGACTAATAAAGCTAATCAAATCAAATCAAATTAAATTAAATTAAATTATGAAAGACTCTCATCAATTTAATATGCAATCAAATCAAATCTCATTTAACCTACTTAAATAAGATAAACTAATCAACTATCCAATGTATGAAATGAAAATACAAACCAAACTTTGATGAACATGACAAATGGATGTGATTAAAAACAAAATCCTAATTACAAAGAATAAACCCAATTAAAATCAAAATAAAATCTCAATTAATCTAATCTGACCAAACTATAAATAAATGAACCACAATCAAATTAAATTATTATAAAGTTAAGTCACATAATCATAATCAAATAAAAGAATTAGATATTAATTTAAAAGGATATTAAATTATCAAGATTTAATTAAACTAAAACATCTAATCTAAAATTAATCAATCAAAAACACATGAACTTAAACAAACTTAAACTTCATTAGATATTAAGGATATTGAATTATCAAGATGCAATTAAACTAAACATCTCCAAAATCAATCAATCAAATTCTTAAACAAACTCAAATTCTAAATTCTAAATCAAGTCAAATAAATCAATCAATTGAATTGCACAATTCAAATGGCTAATTAAGATACTTAGGACCTTAGTTAGACTCTTTAGGAGTTAGGATGTAGAATAGGGTGAGTTTCATATACAAATGGAATTCATCCTACTCTTCAATCTTGAAAACTTAAACATCACTTTCTAAATACAAATGAAATAAAAAAATAAATCATTAAATCATTTAAATTGAATCACCCATAAATTTAAAATTAACTTCAAATTAAAACTTAAACTAAAGAAGCCTAGTAAAGTCTTGCCACAAGCCTTAAACACACATTAGAATACTAAGTCACCTCTTTAGTGCTAAGTTAGGGCATGTATAATGTTGTGTTTTATTTTATGATAATGTTTTAGACCTGAATGTTGTGTAAGTTTGTAGACTATGTTAGGGCTTGTTGCTACTCATAAATACTTTGCATACAGGTTGCTTAGCTCTAAGCATAACCCATGTTAGATGGGCTTGGTTACCCATGTATGGGGTGCTAAGTCCAAATTATTCATATAATTGCTTGGGTTGTATGGTGTGTTTAGCTAACATTTATTTTACAGGTGTAGCTAGATTTACTTTTCCTATTTTTGTTGTAGTCCAATATCCTAAGGGTATTGTGCCACCATCCTTCAAGATCTTCGATAGTAGTGGAAACCCTTGGCAATATATAGCACACTTTAGAGCTAGCTATTGTAACGTCAGAGGTAGTGATGCACTTCTCTTCTAACTCTTCGTTAGTAGTCAGGGATTGCATTTGATTAGTATGTTGAACTGCCCAATGATTCAGTGAAGACTTTTACTGAGTTGGAGCACCTTCTCATTAAGAGGTTTGCTGGAGCCCAGCAAAGGGTAACTGTGGGTGACCTCATTGTGGTGCAATAAAATCCCAATGAGTCCCTTGTTGATTATATTCTCAGGTGGCAAAACCTAAGTATGAAATGTGAACCACAATTGCTCGAATAGCATGCTATAGAAATTCTTCTCAAGAATATTCATGGCCTAGTTTCTTTCATGCTCAAGGGATTTACAATCAAAACTTTTGAGAAATTAATCAACAAGGTGGCTAGCCTATAAGGGGAAGCCAAACAGTTACCTTTTCAAGACCAATCGTTCAAGCCCAAGTTGCAGAAAATATTTGAGAAAAAGCCAGGGGTAATAGTGTTAGTAGACAAAGGGAAGTAGCCAGTCAGGGCTCAATATAAGAGACCTCATGCACAGCCTCCATTGTCACCTCCTCTACTACCACCTCGGCCAATATACTGACCACCACAGCTGCCATAGCGGCCGCCACCGCCTCCTCCATAATATACTTAGCAGCGGTACTCATATCCACCGCCAGGTAGCTATTACCCACCTACTCTTGCCGATAGATTGAATAAGCCATATTCATTCAAGAGAGAGGTAGTTAGAAAGATCTTTAAGAATCTCTTAAAGAAACCTGACTTTCAGTTACCTGAGCCCAAGAGGCCAGAAGATGTAGGTAAGAGTAATTGCCCCAACCATCGCATGGTTGGTCATGTCTTGGAGGATTGTGTCACCTTTAAGGACTGGCTTGAGCGCAACTACAAGTCGGGAGCAATTGTTATCCCTAAGGAATACTTGTTAGAATAACCCTCTAGTTCGATCAGAGTAATTCTTGGGGATACTTGTGATCTTCTTAAGATAAAAGAAGGTTGGGATATTGCCTTATCTTGAACCTCTAAAAAAGTGGTCTCTAAGATCAAGAAGCTTTCTTTACAGGTGCCTGAAGCAACTCAAACCTCCAACACTAAGGAAGGTTTACAAGTTGCTAAAGACAACTTGAAGAAGGTGTCGACAACAGCGACCTACCTTACTTGGGATAGCATAGCGGATAACCATAGTCAAGTTCGGCCTCCATTCACCATTGCAGCTACTACTTCTTCCTCCACTATCTCTTCTTCCCCAGTAGGAGCATTGTATCAATGAACAAGGACACTATACCCTTTATCCCACTTACTTTATTAGATTTCTATCATGTACCTCCATCTAAGAAGAAATCAATGAAGAAAGCTTTCACTTACATCTTGTCCACTTATGATACTCTAAATTTTATTCCTCTCGAAAACTCTCCAAGTCTATAAAATAATAATAATAACTCTAGTTCCGATCATTCCTCTTCTGATTTAGAAATGGATTTCCCATTTCTAAATCACACAGATTTACCTCTTGAGATTGATTTGGAGTCATCTGACTTCGATGATCCCATAGGAGAAGCTATAGGTGAGCTTGATAAATAGGTAGAACTTTCCACTAAATCATCTCACGAAGTCACTGAAGTCAACCTTCATAGTGGCAAAGTTCTACCTCTTAGGGTAGCACCTCAGGATAAGGGTAGGCAATCATTGGTTCTAAAGAACCGATAGCACCTCCACAGGATGCTCCACCCATGGATATGCTTGTGGAGGATTAAGCCAAGGTTGACTACAATGTCCTAGCACATCTTAGAAAGCTACCAGCTAAATTAAGCATATATGATGCCCTTATCTTATCCAAAGAGATGAGAGAATCTCTAATCAAGGCTCTTCTTGATCCAGAGATATGCTTAGCCTAGCTGACTGCTACTGAGGAGGAGGCTCATAGTTCATAGGACACTCTAGGAGTTACATTTAGTGATGAAGACTTGCTTTTAGGGATGACCAAGCACAACCGCCCTCTTTACATTATAGTGGATATTAGAAGATACAGGATATCCAAAGTTCTTGTTGACCAAGATGCATCAGTGAATATCATGAGTCTAAAAACCCTTGCTTACTTGAAGATTGACATCTACAAACTTTCAAAAGAGAGGATGATGTTGAGAGGATTCAATGAATAAGGCGAGAGGGCTTTAGGCTCTATAGTGTTTCCATTAGAAGTAGATGATTGGAAGACTACTGCCAAGTTTCATATTATAGACTTAGATACATCTTTCAATGCTTTGTTTGAGAGACCATGGATACATGAGAACAACGTGGTTCCATCCTCTCTACATCAATGCATGAAGTTCATGAGTGGTGGGATTGAATACTACGTTAAAGGAGATCTTATGCCATTCAAAGTTCATGAGGTCAGAATATATGAGGATGCGACCTACTATCTCCCTCAAAATCAACAAGTCTATTCTCGTGAACTTGGAGAAAGTTCAAAAATAAAAGAAAAAGAAAAGGAAAAAAGAAAAAAGAAAAAAGAAAAAAGAAAAGAAAAAAAGAAAAAAGAAAAGAAAAAAATGAAAAAAAGGAAAGAAAACAAAAGGGAGCGAAATAAACTTGGAAGAGAAAGTAGAGCTTGGCATTAGATTCCACCCACAATTTGTTACTCATTCAAACATATGGGTAGGATGACTGGACCTCCACCAGGCAGAGCAAGAGATAGATCTAGAGACATGCCTAGAGATGGAAGACCTCCTTATTGGCCATCTAATAGTAGTTATGTCCTTGCTACCAGGACAACACCTACTATCTATATAGGCTTAGAATCTAGTTTAGAGGATGAGTCATATATGATTAGTATGGTAGTTAGCACTTCCAGACAGCAAATCCCCATGCAAGTGACAGTTGAGCCAGACATCGATGAAGATTGGGCTCCTAAGCAAAGCATAAGTGTATCCAAGTCTATATGTGAAACAATGAGACATCAGTTGGGAACTTTAGCTCTAACCCCACTTTCCTCACAAAAAATTGAGGGTTTGGTAGTTAAGGAAGCCCCTAAGTCTTCCACAAATGTAAAGGTGCAGAAGTTCTTTCTTGGAGCATCATCCTCAAGTCAAGAAGCTGATGTAGAACTTGAGGATGATTCATACAAAGATTTAATAAAATTACCTTTTGGTTGGCACTCGCCTTGTGTTCTTAATTTAGCGAAGAAAGGATTGATTCCACATGATTGGTCTAAATGCAGGTCAGATTACTTTGAAAGGTTATGGGACAACAAATGCAGACATTCACAATCAAGACTAGGACTAGGATTTAGTACTATGGGTCCAGTTAATAATGATGATTACTGCTTAGTCATCACCAACCATTTGGAATCGATAAGTTCTTTTCAAATCATGGTAACTCATATGAGAGGTGTGCTTAGAAACTTGATGATCCAAATGACTTTGAAGTCGGATGCACCTAGAGTTCAAAGAGGAGATCGATCAACTATCGATGAGCTCAAAGAAATCAACCTAGGCGAAGAAGATCCACACCCAACATACATGAGCTTTCTATTGAATGAAAAAGAAACCAATGATTTAGTGAAGCTATTGATTGAGTTTAAGGATTGCTTTGCATGGAGTTATGAAGAGATGCCCGGTCTATCTCCTGACATAGCAGTCCATAAACTAACAATAAAACCTAATGCTAACCCCATCAAGTAGGCTTCTAGATACATGCGATTAGACATTGAATAGTAGGTCACTTTTGAAATCAAGAAATTGATCAATATTGGCTTCATTAGGAAAGAAAAATATCCTACCTGGTTGGCCAGTGTCATCCTAGTTAAGAAAAAGAATGGCCAAATTTGCATATGCGTTGATTTTAGGGATCTAAATAAGACATGTCCTAAGGATGAATTTCCACTTCATATACCATAATTAATGGTGGACATCACCTCATCTCATGCAGTATTCTCCTTTATGGATTGGTCATTTGGCTACAACCAAATTAAGATAGCCCTAGAGGATGAACGAAACATTGCCTTTCAACCCGTCGAATCTATTTCACAAAATGCTACCACATACTGGGCCATGACTCAAATCTTTGATGAACTCATTCATCATCAAGTTGAATGCTACGTTGATGATCTCGTTGTCAAAAGCAAAGAAAAGGAAGACCATCTCTTTGACTTGAGAGTAGTTTTCGAATGGTTAAGACAATACAACCTCAAAATGAACTACTTGAAGTGTGCATTTGGAGTAGCTTCAAGAAAATTTCTTGAGTTAATTGTCCAACACCGGGGAATTGAAATTGATCCATAAAAGATCAAAACAATATTAGAAATGCCACCTCCCAATAGCCTAACACAACTCATGTCATTCCAAGGGCAGTTGGCATATCTAAGATGCTTCATTTCCAACTTATCAAGAAGATGCCAACCATTCTCAGCACTTGTCAAAAAGGATGCCAAGTTCAAATGGGATGACAAGTGCCAGAATGCTTTTGAAGACATCAAGCAATATCTGATGACGCCACCAGTTTTAGCAGCCCCTATCCCGCAAGCCACTCATATTATATACTGTTGCATTAGATGACTCCCTTGGTGCTTTGTTGGCTCAAACCAATGATGAAGGGAAGGAGAATGCTCTCTATTATCTCAGTCATCATCTAATCCTGAGGCAAACTATCCACCTATTGAAAAGCACTGCCTAGCTTTAATCTTTGCATCTCAAAAGCTACAGCACTACATGCTTTCTCATAAGGTGAACTTGATCTTTTGAGACAATCCACTGCAATATCTCATGACACGGCCAACCTTAACTGGACGGTTGGTGTGTTGGTCCATGATTTTGTTTCAATTTGATATAATATTCGTACCCCTTCATGCCATAAAAGGACAAGCACTTGCGGATTTCTTAGCAGCGCTTCCACTCCCTGTCTTGGCTTAATGATGATCTCCCCGATGAACAAATTATGAACTTATGAGGTACTATTGCTCGCCACTGGGAGATGTACTTTGATGGTGCAGCTTCCTCTCAAAGAGGAGAAGAACCATAATTTACTATCCCAGGGAAGGCAGGGATAGGAATAGTTCTCCTAACTCTAGACTGTGATGTGATGAGATTCTCATATCATCTATCCAATCCATGCACCAACAACGAAGATAAATATGAGGCTCTGATTGCCGGTCTGGAGTTAGTCATTATATTATGCATCTAGTGTATCAACATCTTTGGGGATTCTCAGTTAGTCATGAACCAAATTGTTGGGTCTTACAAGGTTCTAAAGCCTAAGCTTCATCATTACCACAAGTATACCATGGAATTGTTGGCCCAAATCTCAGAAGTTACCATCTACAAGATTCCTCCGAGGAAGAATGCGAGAAACACATTAGCCAAGCTTGCCAAAGAGTTGGCATGTCTAGAAGATGAGTCCATTCCAATAAGGATCCAAAATAGACAAGTCTTATCCCTTATTGATGCTAAACTCATCAAAAGATTCTCTCTTGAAGGGGAGGTTGCCATTGCCAAAAAGGATGAGGAGTCAGATTGGAGGTAAGATTATTTAAATGTAGGCTAACTACCTCAAGAGAAATCACTTACACACCAGGTGAAGTAGAGAGCCCTTTCCTATGCTCTCGTAGGCAGCACCTTATACAGACAATCATTTGATCATATGTGGTTACGTTGTCTAGACAAACATGAAGCCTGTAGGATTATGACCAAGGTACACTCAGGGTTATGTGGAGCACATCAATTTTCGAAGATGAAAGCCCAGATCAAGAGACTAGGATACTGCGGCCTTGATGATCATGACATGGCGTAGCTAGGAGATGCCACCAATGTCAGGTACATGGTGTGGTCCTACATCAACCACCCAACATTCAACATCCTACATTGGCCTCATGGCCATTTGAGTGTCGGGTCGACATTGTGGGTATCGATCCTCCTTCTTCCAAAGGTCATCGATTCATTCTAAGCTACTAGTACTTTTCTAAGTGGAGGCAATCCCACTTAGAGGTCATAGCTCAACATGTGCTCCAATTTTTTCGGGAACCATATCATATGGGTCTGAAGCCGTTCTACCATTAGAAGTCCAACTCCCATCACTAAGGATAGTCATGGGTAGCAAAATCACAATGGAATAGAACACCAAGTTGCGGTTGGAAGAGCTCGAAGGTTTGGAGGAGAGACGCCTATGGGCATGCTAGAACCTCAAGTTATACAAAGCCAAGATGATTCAAGCTCATAACAAGTTGGTTGGTCTAGATCCAAGTGAGCTTGTTTTAGTTCTAAGGAGGCCAATTATTGCCGTTGAAGATGAGGCAAGTTTAAACCCACTTGGGTAAGGCCCTTATGCCATAGATAAGGCCTACCAAGGAGGGTCTTACCAACTCATAAATTGTAAAGGAGAGCGCCCGATGCTTCCAATCAATGGGATCTACCCAAAGAAATATTATCCATAAATCTTGTTTGAAAATAATTATCAATAAAATTTCTTTTCATCTCAAATTTCATTTGTTCTGTGCTAGAAATATCTTTTGCTTGCAAATCTGCCACGATATATTCAGGGTAGGTATAAGAGAACCCAAGAGGCATCTTATCCCTCATCAACACAAACACAAACTACATACAATCCTCCAATGCTATAGGATAGGTGTAAGAGAACCCAAGTGACATCCTATTTTGACTAGAACAACCAAGTTAGGTGTAAGAGAACCCAAGCAGCATCCTTTCTTGGTGGAGTCACAATTACCCCTGCGGTGCCATTTCATCCATTCTTCGATGTGTTTAGGATAGGTGTAAGAGAACCCAAGTGGCATCCTATTCCCTCTTTCACAACACAAATAAACATATATCTTTTCCTTGCTACTTTGATGTGGGAGCAAGCCCCTTGTGGCACTCACTCATTAAGCTCTAGGTCCTAATATGCTACCTTGTTAGTGTGTCACCCAATGTTCATTTGTCAGCATTTGAGTCCGCATTTTCTTCGACTTGACCATTGTACAAACCCGAGCCTTATCGTTTGATAGGCCTTACTGCGATAAGCTACCCTATGTTGACTTTATTTAAGAGGATGTAAGCTTGCTTTCTTCTAGCCAATATCATTGACTAGGTCAGTATATTTGAGGTTTAGGATAAGTCCCCAGGCTCCTTTCCTCCTGACTACTTTAAGCTTGTGCTTAGTCCTTATACAGAACTCCTCGTTTAGTAGTCGCCCTAGGTCGGATGGCCCTTGTCAAGCCAAAGACTTAGTGATCAGTTTCACTTTAGAGAGATGTAAGCCTACACACCTTCTTTCTAGATTGATTATCGTAAACTGATAGGCACCTTAGGTTGGTTGATGTTCACTATACTGACAGTGACTCACCTGATGGATACACCCCTCTTGGCAGATGTGAGTCCCCATACTTTCTCCTTGAGTTGGCCACCGAATACGATATATGACTAGCCATGTCATCTTCTCTAGGGTGTTGGATTAAGACTTTAGTGGCCCCATCCCACTGGGCATTCTATTTGGATCATGTCCTGCGACCATTTAGAACTACCCGGGTTACTTTTGGATTGGGCAGGTCCCCTAGCCACCCCGTGGTTGGAGAATTTGTTCGGATGCAGATTCTCCTTGGTTCAAGAATCAGATAGGTCTAGCCGATATAAGCTCATTCTCGATTTCACAAACCAACATGGTCCACGTTAAAATAAACTAAACAAATAAATAAAATCAATTTGATTATGGATTAGGAATTCAAGCCCCTAATGGCCCCTTTCACAAGAAGGCATCCTATCTTTAGGGCAGTGTCAGCAAAACTCCCTATAGGAATTTCCTGACTACTTTGAGTTGAGATAAGTCCCCGGGTCGGCACTCTCTAGTCCCTTATCGGGTTCAACTTATTGTGCCACCAATGAGTTACCACGATGGTCATCTTTGCTTTGAAAGATATAAGTCTATTACGCATTCTTTCCAGCACGATTGTTGCAAACGATGGGCCAGTCGGGCTTGATTTATTGTAGTTTATCAACCCGAGTTCTTTATTTAGGAAGATGTGAGTCCCCGCACTTTCTTCCTAACTTAACCATTGCAAATCGAAAGGAACCCCTTAGGTTAGTTAGTTCTACCTAATGGCTAGTAGACTATCCCTTTGGATTTGTAAATCTAAGACAGGTCTAGGCTGATATTAGCTCCTTCTTAGTAGATCCAGCATCATGGTCCATCTAAAATTAAATTAATTAAGACTATTCTTGAGTCGATATGAGTCCACATTGACATTCACTCAAATAGTCTCTAGGTCGGATTGATCTGTGCACCATCAATATCACACCAACCGATCCTACTTTGGAAGATGTAAGTCCACGCTTTCTTCTAAGTGCCGCATTGACAAAATAACCCTTAGATGGATAGTTCTACCTGTGTCGGTAGACTACCCTTTGGACTTGTAAATCTGGTTAGGACATAGCTCTTCTGGGGTCCATCGACGCAACAGGGTCCATAATATAACACATCAATTAAATTAAATCAAATAAATCAAATTAATCATCGACTACTCTTGAGGTAAGACCAGGGTTTCACAAGAGTCACCTAGATCGATTGATCTGTTGTATCAGATCACCCCAATGGTTGATCCCTACTTTGGAAGATGTAAGTTTATGCTTTCTTCAAGACATTGCACACCAAAAAGAAACTCTTGGATAGTCCTACCTGTGGTTGGTAGACTACCCCTTTGGATTTATAAATCTAAGACATGAGATATTAGCTCCTTCTTAGTAGATCCATTGCACACCACATGGTCCATCTAAAATTAAATTAAACCATTTTTGAGTCGATATGAGTCCATAGTGGCATTCGCTCAAATAGACGCTCTAGGTCGAGATTGATCTGTTTCTCCATCAACAAATCACCCCAATGACTGATCCCTACTTTGGAAGATGTAAGTCTGCTACACTTTCTTCCTAGTACCGTTGTTGCACACTGAAAGGTAACCCTTAGGCTGGATAATTCTACCTTGTAGCTGGTAGGCTACCCCTTTGGACTTGTAAATCTGAGACAGTTAAAGGATGATATAGCTCCTTCTCAGTGGGTCCATCGCACGCCAACAAGGTCCATAATATAACACACCAAATTAAATTTAATCAATTCAAATCAAATTGATATATATCAAATTAATCATCAGGATTACTCTTGAGTTGAGGTAAGACCCCTCGACACTCACTACTCACTCTAAGTCGATTGATTTATGCCATCACGGATCACCCCAATAGCTGATCCCTACTTTGGAAGATGTATGCTATGCTTTCTTCTTAGTACAGTCATTGCACACCTAAAAGGCAACCCTTAGGATAGTCCTACCCTAGATTACCCATTTGGATTTGTAAATCTAAGATAGGTATAGACATATTAGCTCCTTCTTAGTAGATCCATCACATATCCAGGTCCATCTAAAATTAAATTAATTCTGACTATTCTTGAGTCGATATGAGTCCATAGTGGCATTCGCTCAAATAGTCACCAGGTCGATTGATCTTATGCCATCAATGATCACCCCAACAAGATCCTTACTTTGGAAGATGTACGCTTTTTCTAGATCATCATTGCACACTGAAAGGCAACCCTTAGGCTAGATATTTCTACCTTGTGGCTTGTAGACAACCCCTTTGGACTTGTAAATTTGAGACAGGTCAAGGCCGCATAGCTCCTTCTCGTGGATCCATCGCACGCCAATGGGTCCATCAATATAACACACTAAATTAAATTAAATCAAATCAAATTAATCATCGACTACTTGAGGAGGTAAGACCCTAGTGACACTCACTTAGAGTCGCCCAAGTTAGGATTGATGCACCATCGATGGATCACCCCAACGATCCCTACTTTGGAAGATGTAAGTCTTCATTTTCTTCCTAAGACAATCATCACACACCGTGGAAACTCTTAGCCGGATAGTCTACTTTGTTGGTAGACTACCCCTTTGGATTTGTAAATCTAAGACAAGTCTAGGCTAATATTAACTCCTTCTTAGTAGATCCATCGTACACCGACAGGGTCCATCAAAAATTAAATAAATTCTGACTATTCTTGAGTCGATATGAGTCCTTAGTGGCATTCACTCAAATAATCACCCTAGGTCAAGTTTGATCTATTGTGCCATCAACATATCACCCCAATAGCTGATCCCTATTTTGGAAGATGTAAGTCTATCTTTCTAGTACTCACAATCAAAGGCAACCCTTAGTCGGATAGTTCTACCTTGTCAAGACTTTCCCTTTGGACTTGTAAATGAGAGTCAGGCCGACATAACTCCTTTTTAGTGGGTCCATCGCACGCCAACAGGGTCCACAATATAACACACCAAAATAAATTAAATCAATATAGATCAAATTAATCATCAGGACTACTCTTGAGTTGAGGTAAGACCCTCGACTCACTCAGCCTTTAGTAGGTTCGATTTGTTGCACCATCGACATATCACCCTAACGACTGATCCCTACTTTGAAAGATATAAGTCTACTATGCATTCTTCGTAGTACAGTCATTGCACACCGAAAGGCAACCCCTTAGGTCAGATATCCTACTTTATGGAAGGTAGACTATCCCTTTGGACTTATAAATCTAAGACAGGCCAAGGCTCCCGTGGCCCCTTCTTAGTATGGTCCATCGACACCGACACGGTCCATAACAAAATAAATTCATAAAACTAACCTCCCCAGTGGAGTCAAATTAAACATATCAAACAAACCAAATTTCTCTCAAGCGGGGTGCAAATCAAATTGGCCTCCCTAGTATAGCTTAGACCTAAATAAAATAAATTTAACCGAGTGTACATCCCTGGCGGATATGCCCTCAATCTAGAACCCTTCTCCCTAGTGGAGCCATAAAAAATTAAACCAACCTCCTAAGTGAAGTCTAATTAGATAAATCAAAGAAATCCAATCAAATTCTTATCCCCAGCGGATACACACCCAAAAAATCATACTCATAATCAAACTCAGATCCATATCCCCAGCGAATAGCTTGAACCTGTTTCCCTAGAGGAAGGTTCATGTACTCAATCCCCAATGGATTCTTTCTTGCTCTCTTATGCCCTTGGCATAAAGAGAGTTGCATCACACTAAGATCGTGATTCTATCTACCTTTCGGGTCTATATAGATCACTTCCATTGTTTGTTGCAATCTTCTAGATGTTGTTGATCATTTCGGTCAACGCCAATACGTGTGGTGTGCCTTGTCAATTACACCACACCTATTGGGGGTCCTTTAGTTGACCTCTCTTTTGGAGTGAGCTCTTAACCTCCTCTTCTTAAACTTAGACTCTTCTAGACACTAAGAACTCCTTAGTCATAAGACACTTCTAGTGATTAGGTGAACACCTAACCTAAGCCTAGAGACTTAGAAGTGTTAATCATAAGATTAGGCTATGCCTTAGGATTTAAGGAAATTACCTATCCCATAACCTAAACCCAATCTAGATACACTTTCTCAAATCAAACCCAGACTAAATTCTCAAACCAAATCTCAAATTCAAATTCAAATTCCAAATCTAATTTCAAATTTGACTCCAAATGATCAAACCCAAAAATCAAATTCAAATCCTAAAATCCTTCCAAAAGCTATAAAGTTAGCCAAATTTCCTTAAATCAAATCAATTGATCTCTTATAAATCAATTATTCCTTCATTTAAGATAAATGACCAAAATTATAGAAAATCAAATCCAAACTCAATAACTCTTTAAATTCTTTGGACAGCCAAATTATATCCAAATCAGTTAGAACTAATGGATTTTCTCTGATCAATCTTTCATTCGATCATTTATCCAAATATAAATAAAACCTACAATCATCAAACCAAATTCAAGTCAACCCAAGTCAAGCCTAACCCTTTTGACTTAAAACTTTCAATTGAGCCGAACCCATTGGACTC
The DNA here is from genome assembly GCA_021442155.1 of Cymbidium sinense. Taxonomy (NCBI): domain Eukaryota; kingdom Viridiplantae; phylum Streptophyta; class Magnoliopsida; order Asparagales; family Orchidaceae; genus Cymbidium; species Cymbidium sinense. The sequence goes on along the minus strand of CM038219.1, from coordinate 155,208,409 downwards.
CAAATTTATTGCTGTTGGATTTATATTTTTATGGTTCATATATAAGTTCAACTAACTCGAATCAAAACTAAACCAATTGACCCACTTAGGTCCACTTGATCCAAAATGACCTAAAGGGGAGCCAACTTCTAATCCAACCCAAATTGGATTGAACCAAGATAAAACCTTCCACCATGATTTTTGATCACCCTAGGATGATCAATTGCAATCAATTGGGCCAAACTAAGCCCAATTGGCCATTTGATCCAAATTGACCTAAATTGGCCTAAGACCAAATCGGGTCCAATCATGATCTAACCAAAATGGATTGCAACCAATGGCTCAAGTTCATTCCAAATTGATTATTGAACATGACCAAAGCCATAATTAAATCCAATTTGATCAACTGAGCCCAATTGGTCAACTTGACCCAACCTAGCCCAAATCGGCCTAAATCCAAATTAATTCAAATCAAAGATCACAGTCATCTTCAATCAGCCAATTGAATATGAATCAACCCATAATCCAAGCTAATTTTTCCAATTTGGGTTTTTCCAATTTGGGTCAAATGGGTCAATTTGACCCATATGACCCAATTTGGGCCAAATCCTTGAAACAAGCCAAGACCCATTGGGAGGATCAAAACGACCCAAACCCATTTGGGATCAGCCCAAAACTAACCCATTTAAATCTCATGGATCCTCCCCCATAGATTCCACCCAACCTCATTTAATTCCCCATCACATGCAACTTCTCTCCCAATATTTGCATTGAATAGATTTGATCATATGGCAGAGAGGACTTTGGAGAAAAATCCAAAGTCCTCGACCAATCCATCATCCATCCCAACCACCCAAGAAAGATGACAATCAATTCGGAGCCAAAAAATTCAAAAAAATAATGGATTTTTGGCCATTATAAAAGGAGGGGAAATGAAGCTTTAGATCTATTCCTCCCACCACCATTCAGCCCCAAAAAGCTCCCCAAAGAAAAAAGGAACCCATCCCCCACCTCTTTGAGCCATTTTTTAGCTCAAAAATACAAATAATTACTTTACCAGCAAGGCGACGGTAAACATCAGAGAAGACAACGTTTTGAAGGGAGGCAAGGGTTAAAGATCATTTCAAAGCTTCCTCACATACCAAGTTGTGATCTTCTTAGTCAAAACCATCCCCAGGTAAATTTGCCAATAAATTTGGCCTTAGATTTGGTGTTTTTTATGTTAATTTTCTTGCAATTGTTGGAATTTCCCCTAGATAATCCCCATTTTTTACTTTAAATCATTCCAATTAGAAAATAGAATTTTTTCGGTGAATCGACATGAAAATAGGTCCATTTGGATAAGTTTTTACTTAGAAATCCCATTTTTCCCTAAAGAAGCCTAAAAATAGTTCATCACGGTGGGCTGCTTTACATCCGATCCGTGGTTCATGGGATCGACGCCATTGCGTGGGATGATGGGCCTTCGATCATGATCTGACCGACATCATGTTCACTATCGATGGCTTGGATCATGCGTGGATTGCATGATCCGCCTTCGTTACGATGAGATCTCGGGCTTCGATCCGTGGTTGCGTGATTGGGCGGCTCTCGCCACCGTCGCGTGATCCGGCCTCACAGATTTTATTTCGTCTGGACGTCATCTACAATGAGTTTAGAGGAGTGTTGTTTTCGCGGGTTGTGACTAGTCATCGCCCTACTTGTTAGTGCGCCGTATTTTCTTTTTTTTTTCTAAAATAATTTAATCACCTAAAACTTCAAAAATTCATAAAAAAATAAAATACTTAACCAAAAATTACAAAGAGGGGCTCCTTGGATTTGTCTTCTTGAGAGGAATCCAACAAATCCAAAATCCCTAAATTTCACTAAGTACTTTGAGCTTAATATATATATATATATATATATAGTATATATATATATATATATATATATATATATATATATATATATATATATATATATATATATATATATATATATATATATATATATATATATATTATATTTGAAATTTCTAGGAATTGAAATTAAAGTTAAAACACACCTACCATAAAAATTTCAAGTGAAAAGGACTTTTGGATTGGGAGAAATTAATTTTTGAAATTCAGATTGTCTCTTTTAATAAATAAATTAAATAAAAATTCAGAAATTTACAAAAATCTTGAAAATGGCTTAAATCACTTCAATTGATATCTAAGACTCTTAAGAAAATAATGTGATCTTGAATTTAATGAACCCAAACAAACAAAACTTAAGAGTAGAGTTTAATCAATTAAGGAGTTAATTAAAATATAAAAACAATTTTATATCAAATCAAAATCACAAATGAAATAGCACTTAAGCAATCATTAATCAAATATCAAATCGAATAATATCATCCTTAGGAAATTAAATTAAATATGATTAAACCTATTTAAGTTAACAAAACTAAATGATTAAATCTTAAATCAAACTCAAAATTCAATAAATTTAGAAACTTTAATGGGTCAAACTAATATAACCACTAAAGAAGGAGTCTTCATATGAAACTTCTTAATGAATATAAATAAACTAAAACTAATTAATCATTAAATAAACTAAAGATCAAATTGATTAATAAACTATTTCAACATAATCATTTGATATTAATCGAATTAAACCAAATAAAATTAAAGTAAACTTAATTAACATATGATTAAATCACATCCATTTGGAATAAGATAACTAATTAACCATTAAATATTTCAAACTAATAACTAAATCAAATATATTAGTGAAATCAAATAAACATAATAAACGAATCAAACCAAATAAAACTCTAATCATAAATAATCAAACCTTATTGAAATGAAATAAACAATTAATTCACTTAATAACAATGATGGTAATAATAATAATCCTTTAATCGAATCAAACATAAGGAAAATACTTAACTAAATCAAATCATTCACATGTGGAAAATTAAGTCATTAATCTCTAATTAAACAAACCCTTAACTAATCTAATGATTTAAAATTTTATTTACCATTATTCAAACTTAATTAATCAAACATCTAATTACTGCAAACTTAATAAATTATCCATCATCTTAAATAATCAAATTAATTTAAATAAGTTACATTAAAGCTAACTCTAAAATTAAGCTTAAATGATAAGGTTCTTTTTCTGTAATTACAGCTTAGAGGGTGATTAACTTCTGTAATTAGCTTGATACGGTGAGCTTGAGTGATAAATTCCTTACGAATTGAAGTGCTTTTCTTTATTCCAATTGGTCTTGGGTGTGAGTTGAGTCAAGAAATTGAGTCAAACCCTTTCAAGTGAGTGGAGTTAAAGAAGGAAACGTTATCGGGAGCTTTTAGATCCGTTGGATCTAGCGCCTTTTCTTCTCGGCCGTTGGATGGGCTCCTTGGATCGAGTTTTCTTTCTTCTTGAGTCGATTTCCGTGTTTCTCTCGACCCTTGGATTTGTTACTCTATCTTGCGGTTTGATCAATGATATTACGGGATTTGTTGTCACAGCGGCTTGATCTCTTGGGATCGTTGGATGAGCTTTAGTGGAGTACACGCGTTCGATGTCGGTGGGATTGAATGGAAGGATTGAATGGGTTTGAATCCCCTCATTCTCATTTTCTTCAGGTCTCAGTTGTCTGGGGTTCACGAGGTAGATCGGAGGAGAGAGAAGAAGATCCTTACCGGAGGTCGATCCGGTGAAGATCCTCGTAAATGATCTGATGTCGGCGACCTCGAGGAGAAGGAGAGCTCTGGGGATTTGCTCTTACATTGGGTGATTTGGCTTCCAGAGAAATGTTGAGAGGATGAAAGGCTGGGGAAAGAGGGAAAGGCGAGAAACAGGAGGAGTTCTTGAGATAAATTCTTCAACCCTTTCTGTGATTTCCTCAGTTCTATTTATAGTCTTTGTTCTGCTCTTCTAGAAGGTTTTTTGGGTTCTGTAACTAATTTACATTAGAGTCTTGCCTCTGTCGTGTAGTTAGTTAGATTTCTTGATCTTCATGCTATTAATCTTCTGTTTAGAGTCTGTGCTGGCCGTTAGATTTCTTGATCTCATGCTTATTAATCTTCTGTTTATCTGCTGGGCTAGCTTGTTATATGTTATACTTCTTGATTCTTCTTGTAATCAGTTCTGTTGGGACTGTCTTAGTGATATTTTCTTTTATGTAGTCTGGAAATCCTCTGTAAAAAGCTAATTATTTTATTTATTTACCTATTGATTTATTCTCTGTTTATTCTGGATCTTCTTCTGGCTAGTTGTTAATGAAGTCTTTTAGCCAATTTGGCCTTTTTCTGATTCTTTGGTCTCTGTTGATGGCTTGGGGATATGTGTTCATATCATTACTCCCCTTCAGAGACCTTGCCTCAAGGTCAAATTGGTAAATTTCTTTTATTTCTTTCTAAATCCAAGAGGTATCTGTTTCGATAGGCCTTGTATTAATACTTCTTTGATTTGTTGATCTCCTTGTATAATTCTATGATCCAACATCTTGATTGGTCTAATAATCATTTGTCCTTCTCACGATTTGATAAGTGTCTTTGGATGTATAGTCGTATCTTGTCTGTAAGGTTTTAGTCTGGATATATGAAAAATATTATGTATTCCGTTTGGAGGTAGTTCCACTGTAAGCTCTTGTTCCTATTTTCTTAGCACTTTAAAAGGTCCATAATACCTTCTTTTTAATTTGGTGTATTGTTTTGTCACTTGAAATTTTGTAAGGTTGTATTTTGACCAATACCAAATCATTGACTTGTAATTGAATGTCCTCTATGCTTATCATATTTGTTTCATTCTGTTTGGGCTTGTTGTGTAATTTTTTCGGGATGTATGATTTGGTCTCTTTGTTGTAATACTGAGTCTACTTCTGGACTAGTACTTGTAGTGCCCTCATATGGAATTAATGTAGGAGGAATTCTACCATAAACTGCTTGGAAAGGAGTCATTTTGGTTGAAGTATTGATGGATGTGTTATAGGAAAACTCGCCCAAGGAATAAATTGTAACCAAGTCTTAGGCCTATCCATAACAAAACTCCTTAGATACTGTTCTAATATTCTTAGTCACCTCGGTTTGTCCATCTGGATGATAGCAGCTTTTGGCTTAATGTAGTACCGAGTTTGAATATTTCTTGCAGAAATTACTCATGAATATAGGGTCTCTATCGAATTATTCCTTTGGGTATCCCATGCAATTTGACAATGTCAAACAAATATATGGGCTATGTAGCTCGTAAAGCTGGTTGGTAAAATGAAATGTGCATACTTTGACAATCAGTCTACCACCACTAGTATAGCGTTTTGTTATGAGACTTTGGTAGACTGTAATAAAATCCATTGATACTTCTTCCCAAATGTTGGTTTGGTATAGGCGAGAGGTTGTAGTAATGAGTATCATATTTCATTTGTTGACATATAGGGCAAGTTGCTATGAAATGTTGTATATCTTTTTTCATTTTTCCAATAGAATTGTTGAGTAATTCTAGCCCATGTTTTATGAACTCCCATGCCCTCCGGTTGGTGTAGAATGTAACTCTCGATAATTAGATTTCGAGATCGAATTACGGCATATGACAATCCCGCTTTTATAGTATATTAGTCCTCTGAGATATTTATGTTTTGGAAACAATTCGGTCTGCTGTTGTTCTTTGCGCAGCGTTCAGTATTGGTGGTTTCTTCTTTAATTTGCATAAGACCATTGACTTTGAGTATATCTTGAGAAGTTTAATGACATTAAAGTCTTTGATCCTTAATCAAAAGTCTTCATGTTAAACATTTTTTACGGTGCATCTCTTTGCTTTGTTTTAATGCACGGTTTATATTCAATACTATAATCATACCCGAAGTTTGACTAAAATCTTTCGTTCGGGGTTTGAATTGTTTCTTTGCATTAATTCTCTTATGCTTTGTTGATCGATTCGATGGTAAACTTATTTCCTAGATTGTCTCCACTTTATTGTTTACATTTATAGCATATAATTCTCTTGCATATGTTGATGTTTTTGTAAAGTGGTGAAAGTTTCTTCTTGAAGTAAGCAATTGGATGTTTGTTTTGTGTGAGAACTGCTCTATTCTGATACATCTGTTTCAATGATAAATGGTTGAGCAAAGTTTGGATATGCTATCTTGGTAATGTTGTCATTACTTGCTTTAATTTGATAAAAGCTGATTCTTGTCCTTGGCTGTTGCTTGGCTAACATAGATGTTAGGGGAAGCAATTCTTTGCATTGACAAATTTTACGTAATAACATTAAACCCAAAATCCTCTTAATTCTTTGGTGAATTAGGTACCCATGTTTTGACTTGAATCTTGTTGGGATCCACTTGTATGCCTTGGGCGATAAGATGTGACCTAAGTAGTCAATTTTCTCTTGTACAAATGAACATTTTGAGGGTTTAATAAACATTGAATCTTTGTTTGAGTTGTTTGACACTTCTTGTAGATGATATTGATGTAGTTCTAATGTCTTCTATGATGAGAATATCATCAAAAAATACTAAAACAAACTTTCTTAGGAATGGTTTAAGGGTATTCATTAAAGCTTGAAATGTTGAAGGTGCATTTGTGAGTCCAAAAGGCATAGCACTCATAGTGTCCTTCATGAGTTCTAAAGGCTGTTTTATAAATGTCTTCCTTTGCCATTCTTATCGGTGATATCGACCTTAGATCCGGTTTAGAAAATCGTGGCTCCATATAACTCATCCATGAGTTCTTGAGTTGGAATAGGGAATCTGGGGTATAGTAACTTTATTGAGGGCTCTATAATCTACAGAACCTCCCATCTTTCTTTTGATTAATAAAGGCGGGAAGAGAAAGGGCGATACTTTCTCCGATTATACCACTTTCGACATTTCTTTAATTAATCTTTCAATTTCAGTTTTAAAATGTGGATACTGTAATTTTCACTCTCACGGTTGAGTTCCATGGCGGATGGATTTGATGGTCTATATTTACGCTTGGGGTAAGCCTTTTGGGTTTTGAAATAACTCACGGTAAGTGTGTAATACTGTTGTATTTCTGGCAAATGTATTGAATTTACTATAGAGGGATCTGTTTCCTGTTATTTGACTCATTTGAAAGCATGATAATATTTCTTTACATTCTTTGCAACTTAGTGAGCGATGAAGGAGATTACGTCCCTGTATTTCTTTGTATTTCCTTGTAATTGTACTAATGTCATTAATGTAGAATTTCATTGTTAGCTTCTTGTAATCAAATGTACATTCACCCAACTGTTCTAACCATTGAACCCCCAAAACTATATTTGCTCCTTGCATGGGTAGCAGTGTAGTAATAAAAGTATTGCCTTGTAGTTGAATAGGAGATTAGAACATATGCGAGCATTTTAAAGTTTCCCCATTGCCTACAATACTTGAAATCACGATCTTTGGAGTGATTTTAAAATCAATAAATTTTGCTAATTTTGATTGAATGAAATTGTGGGTAGATCCTTTGTCAATCAAAACTTGTACCTTTTATTTCCAATTAAACCTTGTAATCTCAAGGTTCTCGGGTTAGACACTGTAAATGCATTGAGGTGATTTGGAAATCTTCTTGATTTTGTATTTCCGACTCATTTTCTTGTAAATCTGGTCTTGGTCCTCATTGATTCTTGTTAGAGTAAACATTTTTGATTTGCAAATATGACCTCTGATACCTCATCACAATTAAAACATAATCCCTTCTTCCTTCTTTCATCCGGTTGTGTTGGGGTCAATTTACGTATGGGAATGTTTTGTTTATTGGGTATTCCATTGCTTTGATTAATTCTTTGGCATTAGTGGGGTGTTGGCGAAAGGTGGTTGATAGTTACGGTTTTGTTTACTGTTGGGCTTGGTATGTTACATTTATATCTTGGTATTATATCTTGACAAGTCTATCCTCCATCAATTTAGCTAGTTGGAAAGCTTCTTTGCGGTGAGCTAGGCTACAATGCTCTAACTTCCCTTTTTATGTCTTGCCTTAAAGCAGATTCAAAGCAACTTCAGAATTGGTGGAATTCACGATATTTGGTTTGCTAATTCCTCAAATTCGTTATAAAATTATTTTGTTGCTTTTCTGTAATTTTGCAAGTTCACCCTTAAATCTCTATACAATGAGGGCCAAATCTCACGAATAACTTGCTCTTTAAATTGTGTCCAAAGTGTAATTGGTGATTAAGATGCATCCATTGGTACCGACTTAATGCTGGTCGTCCATGTATATTAAGAATTTGGTCTTCAGAGGCTATAATATTGAAAGAATTGGTCCGCTTAAACAAACAACCTCAGGATTCTCCATCAATCTGTCTACTTTCACTAGCCTATTGTTTCTTTTGAGTTTGTTGTCTAGAGGAAAAGAGATTTCGTGAGTGGGTACATACCGTGATTGTTGTTGTTCGCGATTATTTCCAATTTTTCTTCAATTGAGGAGAATCTGGATACATCATCAGATCAAGTTGATGGATTGCATTTGTTCATCGCTTTGTTTTGTCTAATACACATTCCTCAATAGTTTTCTGTTGTCTTGTGCCTTGCCATGTTTTCCATTGAGATTAGATGTGAGTTTTGGGAATCAACCAGAGCACCAATGATAATTCTTATAATTAGGGTGATTAACTGTAATTAGCTTGACATGAGCTTGAGTGATAAATTCTTCCTGAAGTCCGCAATCGCTCCAATTTCCTGAGTTGAGTCAAATTGAGTCAAATTTCAATGAGTTAACCAAAAAGAAGGAAATTATCGGAGCTTTAGATCCTGGATCATGCCTTTTCTCTGGATGGCCCCTTGAAGTTTTCTTTCTTCTTACTTGAGCCGATTTGTTTTTCTACCCTTGGATTTGTTACTCATCTTGCGCTTTGATCAATGATATTCAAATATTATGTGTGTTCACCCCCTTGATCCGCCTTTTAAATCTGTTGGATGATTTTGGGATTAATTGCTTCGATGGTTAATCAATAAGGATTAATCTTTGAATCTAATTCATTCAATTTCCTAAATCAGTTTATAATAAAAAAGAAGATCTTACCCTGACTGAAGATCCTAGAGAAATGATCTGATGTAATCTAGACAAATGGACTAATTTGCTTAAATTTTAATTCCAATGAAAAATTCTAGAAGAGAAAACTTAGGGAGAAACTAAAGCTAGAAACAAATCTGAGATAAATTCTTCAATCATTTTCATAGTCTTGCTCGCTTCTCTCTAGAAGGTTTTTCATTCCTTAATAATTAAAGTCTATCATGTAGTTAATTTCTTGATCTTCATGCTATTTAATCTTTGAATTCTCTAATTAGATTTCTTTTGATCTCATGCTTATTAATCTTTTACATTGTTAGCTTGTATATGTTATACTTTGATTCTTCTTAAATCACTTTACTGCCTTAGTGATATTTTCTTTTATGTGGTAAATCCTCCTAAAAAGCTAATTATTTATTTACCCATTGATTTATTCTCTACTTATTCTGATCTTCTTTCTAATTGTTAATGAAGTCTTAGCCAATCCTTCTCCATTCTTTTTGGTCTTTTTATGGTTATATGTGTTCATATCATTAAATCAAACCCCTAATTAAATTTAATAATCACACCCCTCAAGTAAACTAATTAACTTAATCAAATTAATCATATTAAACCTAAGTTTAATCAAACATAAATAAGATGCAATTAAACACTAATCAAACCCAAATTAAACCAATCATTAAGTCATTAATCTCTAATTAAATAAATCTTAATAATCTAATATTTTAATTCCAATCAAACTTAATTAAATCAAACACCTAATTAATGCAAACTTAATAAATTAATCCATCATCTTAATAAACCAAATTAATTTTATAAATGACATTAAAATTAATTCAAATCAAACACTTAATTAGTCTACTAATTAATTTAATCACACCTATTAAATAAATTAATTAAGTCAATTAAATTAAACATATTAAACTTAAGCTTAATCAAACATAAAATGCAATTAAATGCTAATCAAATCCTAATTTGAACTTAAATCATTCACTCATTAATTACATCGTTAACCTAACTAAATATGAAATCAAATTAAAAATTAAAGAAATCTTTATTTAATTTAATAATTAATCACACCTCTTAAACAAAGATTAAGTTAATCAAATTAATCATATTAAACTTAAACATAATCAAAATGCAATTAAATACTAATCAAAACCTAAATTAAACTTAAATTATTAAGTCATTAATTACATCATTAGTCTAAATAAATATGAAATCAAATTTAAAACTAAACAAACCTTTATAATTAACATAAATACACTTCTTAATTAAACTAATCACATAATCACATTGAACCTAAGCAAACCCATAGACCAATAAAGCTAATCAAATCAAATTAAATCAAATTAAATTAAATTAAGAAAGACTCTCATCAATTTAATATGTAATCAAATCAAATCTCATTCAACCTACTTAAATAAGATAAAACTAATAACTATCCCAATGTATGAAATCAAAATACAAACCAAACTTTGATGAACATGACAAATGGATGTGATTAAAAAAAAAATCCTAATTATAAAGAATCAAACCAAAAAATTAAAATAAAATCTCAATTAATCTAATCCGATCAAACTACAAATAAATAAACCACAATCAAATTAAATAAACATAAAGTTAAGTCAGATAACCATAATCAAAGAAAAGAATTAGACATTAATTTAAAAGGATATTGAATTATTAAGATTTAATTAAACAAAAACATCTAATCTGAAATTAATCAAAAGCACATGAATTTAAACAAACTTAAACTTCACTAGATATTAAGGATATTAATTATTAAGATGTAATTAAACCAAAACATCTAAATCAAAATCAATCAATCAATCAAATACTTAAACAAACTCAAATTCTAAATTCTAAATCAAATTAAATAAATCAAATCAAATGAATTACACAAATTCAAATGGGCTAATTAAGATACTTAAGGACCTTAGTTAGACTCTTTAGGAGTTAGGGATGTAGAATATGAGTTCTATACAAATGAAATTCATTCTACTCTTCATTCTTGAAAACTTAAACATCATTTAACCAAATAAAAGTGAAATAAAAATAAAATAAATCATTAAATCATTTAAATTGAAATTACCCAAAGGTAAGATTTAAACAAATTTGAACTTTAAATTGAAACTTAAACTAAAGAAGCCTAGTAAAGTCTTGCCACACAAGCCTTAAGCACACAAATTAAGTCACCACTTCTAGTGCTAAGTTAGGCTATATGTATGATGTTGTATTTTATTTTGTGATGTAATATTTTAGACCTGATGTTGGGGTGTATATTTCAGAGACTGATGTCATTATTTTAATCATATTTCGAGGAGGGTTTAAGGGGCCTGTAATAAATATATAAATTTTGTTTCACAGTTGCTGCCCTAAGCATAACCCATGTTAGAGGGGTTTTTGTTACCCATGTGTGGTGCTAAGTCCAAATTATTCATATAATTGCTTGTATGGTGTGTTTAGCTAACATTTATTTTGCGTGTAGCTAGATTTACTTTTCCTATTTTTGATGTTTTATATTGAAATTAGGATTAGTGTTATGGGGATTAGGATGAAAGGGAAGGCTTAGTCCCTGGGTGCCCTATGATGCCTTTGAGCAAATCAAATCAAAAGAAAGAGAGAATGAAGAAATGAAGAAAAGAAGACCCAAGATGTATGTTTTTTAATGGTTGTATAAAGGTAGAGCTACCCATCTTTTTTTTTCTATTTTTTGTATGGTGAAACCCGACCGCGAGACCTTTTATTCTTTTATGGTAGTCTATAAAATTATTTGATGTTGTTTAGATTGCATTAGAATAACATGCTTTTATAGTTTCTTTATGATTGATGCTTGAATGTGTGGCCTAGATGAGTCTTAGATAAATTAATTTTTCTACCCTAATTAACAACTCATAACTAAAATTTTAAAATAAGTCATAACCTCACATAAAAGCCTAGGAATTAAATCAAGATAATAAAATTTTGCAACCCCCTGGATGAATGAATGTATAGTATCATGCATGTCATATTATTCTATAAAGGGGGCTTCCATTTTTGCCAGAGAATGAAGGCTTAACCCATGAAGCCTTTGATGGAAGAACACCCCTTCCTCTCTTGATTTAGCCCATAATCAAATTCTCATGCATTTAGGCATACAAAATCCCATAGCCTGTGTCAAAATAAAGAGTTCTAAAGAATCAAATAAATTTGATAAAATTTGCATTAGATTAAGGCATGGATTCATACCACTCACGCTCTAGTCGCTTAGGGAGTGAGTTTAAGGACTTAGTCTCTTTTTTAAATGAACAACAACCTAGCCATCTTACAAGCATAAGACTTGCTTGCATGAATTTAAAGCGTAGGAGGAGTTAGCCGGCTACCACTCTAGGAGGTAATAAGTCTAGTAGTCGGGTGGTTTATTCTTTCCTATGGAGGTAAACCATATACCATTTTTGCCTTAGATTTAGGTCGTTCCTTTATTTTGTACCAAAGCTTCTTAGTTTAGAAATCTGAGGTAGCCTTTTTCTTTGGGCTACAAGCATAAATCCTCACCTCTTAGGTATTTCCACAATCTTATGTTATGGAATTATAAGCTCTAGCAATCTAATAAAATGTCAACTCAAATAATTAACTCTTCAATTTCAAAAAAAAATATAAAGCCAAATTATATTTAGATTGAAATGCTCATTTTCCTGAATCATGAGCATTTCCTACTTTCTCCCTTTGATTCAAAAAAAAAAGTCTTCTCCTTGATCCATCCCATTTGATTTCTAAAATAGCCAATCCTTTGATAGACTTAAACTTGAAATCTTTAGAGACCCTAATTGTCTACTTTAATCTATAGTATTCTTAAGTAATTCTCATTCCTTATGATGTAATTAACTATAGGGGCTTACCTCCATAGGGAACTTAACGAACCCAGCTTAAAATAAACCCCACTTTACTTTTTGATGTAAAGTAGATGAAAGATCTTTGGTATATTTGAAGACCCATCAAGCCTTAGGAGTCCTTATTAGATTAGTCCATTGTGATTTCTATCTTGATAGTACATCATTCCTTAATGTCGCTCTGATCACTTTAATAAGTACCCCTAATATCTACGCAGGTCCCATCCCAAAAATAAATACAATAGTAATAATGATACTAATCCACTCCCTATGACTAACCAAACCTAATCCTACCCATGACCTAGCCCAAATAGGTCAAATGGGTAGGTCAACTTGACCCATTTAAGCTAAATGAAGTCGTTTGAGCCAAATTCAAAATTATACCAAATTGAACCAGACTAAAGCTACCAAAATATTTAAAATGGTCATATGAACTTGACCCAACCCTTGGTTTGACCCAATTTGATCAATTGGTCAACTTGAAAGTATTTTGACCTAAATGGGTCAACATGAGCCAAACATTATCAAATGAATTTCAAATCTCATGAAACTTGGCCAAAACTAGCTTCTCCATATACCTGACATATCCAAATTGAAAAATCAGCAAAATAACCATCCTACCCCTAGACCCTAGAACAAATTTTGGTCTAATCCATGGGTAATTTGGTCATGTCCTCTTCATATCAACTTGATGCCTTCCTAATAGCTCAAGTAGACCTAATGGAGACTAGTGCACCCAACCCAATGGGTTTGGGTCAGCCCAAATGGACCCAAGGCCAAACCTACCCCATGGGTAAAATTGCTCATTCTAAAATCCTCCTTCCACTCAATGTGATTTATGGGAGGTCAATTCAAACCCGACCATGTGCAATGAGCATGTGATTAAACAACCTCTCCAATGTGGTCAATTGGATCAAAATGGCAAAGGAGGTGTCGGTCGTCCGATTACCATAAAGGGAGATGAACTCTCCTTAATTCAATTCAAAAATTTCATTCCCTCATTCGATTGAAGCCTAGAGAGTATTAGGAGAGATCAGAGAGCCATCTTAAGCTTTCTAAGAGAGATTTGAAAAGTGATCTTTCTCCATTGAAAATAGGGAGCTCTCAACCTTGAACTTCTTCCTCACTCAAAATTACTCCAATTTCTCTTACACACTCCTTTAGAGGATCAAATTGAGTGCACTCAAGCTCTCACTTGAGTTCCCAAAGCAAGGAAAGCCTCAATTGGATCAAAGCTGCAAGAGAGATCAACTTGTGTTGGTCCATAGGAAGATCCACTCAACCCCAAGGTTTGAAAATTTGAACAGGGCATCATCTCCACTAGATGAAGCTACCTCATTGAGCTTGAGCACCGGTGATCACCTTTGATGAGGTAAGAAATTATTTGACCACTTAGCATAGGAGGTGTTGGTCTTTTGTGAAAGGAATTTTCAAGTCATGAGAAATCCACCGTTGGATATGCTTCTTATTAGCTTTAGATGGCGTGGGAACAATTTCATTCCAATCCAAGCTCAATTGAGCTCGAATCTTCCCTAAGATCATGGATGACCTTGTTGATCTAAGAAATAGAAGATCCGCCATCCGCAGATTTTGATGGACTAATACCCAAGCTTGAATTAATAATTTATAAATCAGAGGATCGCCATCCCATCTTGATTAACGATGGTTGTGTTTTGGAGCTCAAGCATGCATGTAAATGCACCACTAATCATCACATGTCTGAAAGGGATTAGTTAAGAAAATTTAATTAATGTTAACTAATCTCCTAATATTTTAAAATTCATATCTCTCTCAATAGAATTCAGAAAACTATGAGGTAAAATCCTATGAAAAGATAATTCAACCTAGAATATTTTAAAAATAATTTCAATAGATTTTAAGTAATTATTTTCTCTAATTTTAGGTTTTAAGGAAAATCATATTTTCCTAATTATCTCTTAATTAAACCTCTGATTAATCTCAAACTTCTTGGGTATGTTTTAGGGGATGATCTATAAGTCTCCTAATTTTTTTGGGATTTATTGATTGTTTAATTATGGAAATTGCAAATGTGTTTCCTAATTACTCTCCTTATGTAATTTAGGATAATTAGGGTTTGGATTAATGTTTTAATTTATTGTTAACATTGATTAAGGTTAGATCTAGTGGATATGAGATTTAGGGAATAATTTTGGGGTATTTCCCCTAAGCTATTTCCTAAACCCCTTTTCTTTCCTTAATCCTCTCTTAATCAAGGGTTAATTCATTAATTATCCCCTTAATAAATTTCTAAAAATTCTAAAAACTTTTAGAACTTAATTAATCTAGGGGATTCTTGGGAGTTAAATCAAAACCCAATTCATATATGTGAAGGGATGTTTTGAAATTACTTAAGCTAAACCCCTTAGCTTAATTAACCATTAATGATGAGCCAAATTGCATTAGGCTCTTTTCTTCTTAGGTACATTGCAAATTTAAATTCCTTGTGAGTTTTTATGTCATCTCATTGGATCATAATTACTTTGTTAACTATGCTAAGGTGGTGTAGGTATGGGTTAATTAACTTTTTAATGCATATTCTCATTTCTGTGTATTGATATACTTAGAATTCATTCATATGCATGCTATACATGTTGGGAAAGAAATGAAGTAATGTGTGTTATGTAAATTTGATTCATTTTATTTAATCTTAATGAAAATAAAATGAAATTTGAATTGCATTAGATTGAGGTCATTTGAAGCATGCCCACTACATGAACTAGTCTCTTTAGGGAGTGAGTTCAAGGATTTAGTCTCTTTCTAAATAAATAACAGCCTAACTATCTTGCATAAGCATAAAGACTTTCCTACTTGTATTTAAAATTGCAGGAGGAGTTAGTTGGAAGCCACCCCCAAGTGGTTGTAAGTCCAAGCAGTCGGGTGGTTTGTCCTCTCTTATGGAGGCAAACCAATTACCCATTTTTTGCCTTAGATTTAGGTTATTTTTGGCCCTTGCCAAAGCTCCCTAGATTTAGGTTTTGAGATTGCTCCTCCTCTTTGTGGGCCATAAGCATAATTTCTCACCTCTTAGGCATTTCCTCAATCTTGTGTTAAGGAATCGTAAGTCCTAAATTTTTAATGAAAAATTTAACTTAAACAAATTAAATCAATTTCAAAAATATAAAGCCCAATTATAAGATAGTTTGAGATGCTCTCTAGGTTTCCTAGCATCATGGGCACCTCCTATTTATCTTCTATTTTGGCTTCGAGCACTCCCCACTCTTGATCAATCCCATTTGATCTTCAAAAATGAACTAATCGATTGGTAGTCCTTTCCTATTGAAATCTTTGAAGATAATGAATACTTACCTTAATAGAGAGTTTTCTTAAGGAATCCCCCATTCCTTAGGGTATAATTAACTATAGGGGCTTGCCCCTGTAGAAAACTTAACGAACCCGATTTAAAATAAACCTTGCTTAACTTTTCCATGTAAAGTAGGGAAGAATCTCTGGTACATATGTAGATCCATCATCCTTAGGAGTCCTTATTGAGGTGATTAGGTCCATTAAAGGGTAGTCACTTCTCCTGAGATAGTACATTATTCCTTGATGACATACTCGATTACCTGAATAAGCACATTTGTGGATCTACATGGCATCTTAAAAAGATGAATTTATATATTTTTTTCGTTTTCTTTTCTCCCCACAGATTTGAAAGGTGACTCTATATAAATTTTTCTAACCAACATCCCTTCATCGCTTTCTATAGAACATATGTAATATCAAATTGTAAGCAATCGTCATCTTGCTGCTACTGTCAATGCTAGTCTTGTCATTAAGTACTTCAGCAGATCAATCCTTGAGATGAGGGTAATCTTGTGAGATAACATGTAGTGACGTAGCTTTTGGACTACAAAGATCAATGCCTAATAGTGCTTCTCTATTAGAGAGTATCTCATTTCTACTCCTATTAAACTTCGGTTGATATAATAAAGAGCATTCTCATTGCTTTCTTCATTATGTTGTGCCAACAATGCTCTAAGGGACTCTTCTAATGTAGTTGTGCATAGAATGTGGTGCTTCCCAGGAGTAGGCACTGCAAGGATTGTTGGATTTAATAGGTTACTTTTAATGCTATTGAAGACTTCTTGGAACTCCTTGTCCCACTTGAATGGAGCATCCTTCTTCATCAACCTTGCAATTGGTTGACAGCGTCCTGATAGGTTTGGTATAAATCGATGGATGAATGCAAGCTATCCTTGTAAAGAATGAAGTTGATGCAAACTCTTCAGTGGAGGCATCTCC
The DNA here is from genome assembly GCA_021442155.1 of Cymbidium sinense. NCBI lineage: Eukaryota > Viridiplantae > Streptophyta > Magnoliopsida > Asparagales > Orchidaceae > Cymbidium > Cymbidium sinense. The sequence continues at coordinate 155,191,317 of CM038219.1, read as the reverse complement.
ACAATAGCCTTGATTTTAGAGGGATTAATTTTAATTTCTATGATGTACAATACCCAAGAAATTTTGGAGGATAAATGCACATTTTAGAGGATTCATCTGAGATCATATTTTGATTCTCTAATACCTCAAGTCTTGTGTGATTTTATGATTCAAGCTCTTCACCACCAAATCGTCAACATAACACTCCACTTTTCGGTGAATCAACTCATCAAAAATATGCATCATGGCTCTTTGGTATGTAGCTCTAGTATTTTTCAAGCCAAAAGGCACCACTGTGTAGTAATATATACCAATTAGCATCATAAATGATGTGCGCTTCTCATCTCAAGTGCCATCTTAATTTGATTATATCTCGATGATCCATCCATGAATGAGAACATGTCATATTAGAAGTATTGTCCACTAGTAGTTCTGATATTGGAAGCAGAAAGTCATCTTTTGGGCATGCTTTATTTAGGTCCCGGAAGTTAATGCAGAGACAGATTTGATCATTCTTCTTCCAAATTGGGATGATGTTGGCTATCCAATCTTCATACTTCTCTTCTCGGATGAAGCCTGCTTTGATCAGCTTCTTAGTTTCTACAATTACCTATTCTTCGATCTACAATCTCATTCACTTAGGAGCTTGCTTAACAGGTATCGCATATGGTTTAATAGCAAGTTTATGAACTGCTATATGTTGATGAGAGGTTGCATTCTTAGCTACTTGTTGATTAGTAGACGAAACAGGTACTACACTTGATATGATATTCTTCTACAATATCTCCATCATGATATTCATTTGTACCATCATATCGTTCATCTTGGTACCAAGCTGTGCAATCTCCTTGTCTTTGACCTCCATTTGATGTTGCATTTCTTTGCTCTTTTGCTAGCCACTGTCAACAAGTATAGGTTCTTCTTCTTCCTCTATTCTTTATATTCTCGCTTCTTTCTCATCCTTAGGGAAGAACTTGATGTCCCTTCTCCTTGTGCATTTACTATTGATAAGGCTAAATGATGATTGATTATTGCTAATTAGTGATCATTTGGTTCAACCATATAAACAGCTTCAACGCCCATGATCTCTTTTCCATTTTGGTCTTCTTCTTCATCATCTTCTTCCAGTAGAGATTGAAGATTCATCTTTTATTTGTTTATGTGAAAACTCTTCTTCATAAATATCGAATTTAGGTTTAGGTTCCCGAGTTGTGTTCATTGATCCAGCGGAGAGTTCATCTATATTTCTGATCATATAGATGACTTCTACTTCCATGTCCCTTCATCATCTTCTTGCACATGAATTCTCGATCAATGTTTTCTAGTTCAATGTATGGAACGAATACTTCTCCATTAAAGGACAATCAAGTCAACTTTCTCTTGTGAGGGTGAATCGAGATGGGATCTCCTAGGATTCTCTGGTGTCGACCATCATGTCTTTCATCAATGATATCCCTTGTTTTGGGTATCCACTTCTGATGAGTTATTTTTGAGGCATATTTTTGAGTATATATGTCAAATGTCTCACCTATTTCATTCTTTGGGATTTCATCACGGGGCCTTGGCCTTCATATCTACTTATCCTTTTGTCGGGGCCTTTTGACAGTGGATTCTTAGACACGTGGTCTGAGTGTCACGCTCTGATGCTCACTGCGCAAAGCATACTCAGCTCGATGACTAGTTACCAGAAGAGATGGCAACCTCATTGGTAGTGTTTTAGTATTTTCCATCACCATAACCCTCTGTAATCTTCATTTAATTAAGCCTCTATCCTTGGCTACTTTGAGAACTTTATATATTCTGGTAGATAGTGTTTTAGGCTGTCTCCTCTATGGTGGTGGAGCTTGATGTGGTTGGTTATGACTGCTTATTTTACTAGTAGAGTTCCTTTTACCCACTTTAGTCAAAGTTGTGGGTAGAATACTCACTAAAGATCACTTATTCACTAGTTCATTTGAAGGGAATCTAGCCTCCAAAGATTTCTTCTTCTCAAGTTATTTTCTTTCGATGAGGAAGCTTCATGATAATGGGTTAATCAAGACAAAGGCATTATAAACAATTTGCCCATAATTTCTTTGAGGGCTTTACTGAAATTTCTTTAAAAACTGGAGTGAGAACCCTAGTTGATGAATTAGCAGATAAAAGCATAAACCAGAAAATCAGAAACAGATATTTTGAGAATTCTAGTTTGAAGAGAATTAGTAATTATTATTTCACCTCATACTGAATGAGGTACTGTAATAAAATAATAGTGTAATAAAAATATACTTTATAGAATAATTTATTTGATATAGAGTCCATACAATAGTAATCTAAATTTATTACACATTTAAATAGCCATTTTTTATTTTAAATTTTCAAATATTTTATTGCTACTATAGCATGTATATGACTAGAAGATGGAAAGTGAATCCCTCGATAGAGTGAAATGTGGGCTCCAAAAATTTTCTACTGACCTCTTGATAATTGAATTAAAAAGAGTATGATTTGAAGTGTCGATGTAATTTTCAGAAAGAAGATGGAATAGTAGATAAGACACTACTGAAAGATTTCATCCTCATTTGGTGTGGACTTTAGATCTAGTTCTAGTTTTCCTATAGGTGCAAGCCGCTATAGTTACCTCACCCAATAAGTGAGAGAAACTGATAGTCATTAGATAGCTTAATGTGTGTATAGTAACAACATATGGAGTTTTAGAATTTAAAATTATGAAATTCATAATTTAAAGGATGGTTGGGGAATGATGATGTACCCAATTTAGATCCCATGGTCACATCCGGTAGTCAGTAGAATGAGGAGGTAGGACCCAACCTCAAGGATCCATCGAACATAGGGTTACGGCCCAAGAAATTCTTGTGACCTAGGGTGGTGTTGTTTTTTAAGAGATAGACTTATGTCTATCTTAAATGTGAGTTGTTTCCTTATCAAGTATACTATGATTCATAACTCAGATAGCCATTGGGAGCATACATGGTGTGATCATAATATAATATTCATGCCAAACCACAACGATGGCTATAATCGCATAATGTGGAGCCCACTGGCCACAATAAAGGACATGCCACATTTTTATTAGCAAGAGATTGATTGAGAGTGAACATAGCAAAATACTTGATTTAACATTGACTCCTTTATGAGCTAGAGTTTTCTTAATTTGTCATCCTTAATAAATAATTACGAAAGGTGGATAGATTGAATTTTGCTTTAAGTTTTTAATGATTGAGTTTTATTAAAGCCATTTTTAGAATTATATTTAATTTGAGTTAGATTTGAAAATAGAATCACATTTTGATGGAAGTATCCCTTCTGATTGAAGTCACCATTCAACACATCCATCATCGGGGTAGTTAATTGAATGACTCAATTAGAACTTCACATGTTTAGCTTCTAATGAGGATCGATCCATTGTCACATGATAGAATTAGCTTCATTATTTTACTAAGTTGAAATTCTAATAATATATTTTTAGGTTTTGTTAACAGGTTAAGACTAAACCGGGAAGCAACCCATGCAGCATCCTCAAACACTTGAATTTAAGCATTCGACATAGTGTTGGGGTCCATGCGGGTGTATTTAAGAATGCCTTAATTAACGCCTTCTATTCTCTTGTACGATGTGTTGCGAATTTGGTTGCGTAGAAGACATTGTAAATTGATCTAATATCTTATTAGATTTTTCAGATTAATATTTAATATATTTCAATTTAGCCTGCATATCCTTTTCAGACATTAAAATTTGCACTTAGTTTACTTGTTGAATTTTTCAATTCTCCCAGCTTGATTATGTTCAATTTAAATATCTTTTAATAAGTTATACAAATTTTAGTGTTTATTCCTTTAACCCTACTCATGCTTATTAGTTAGCATTGTAATCATCTCCATATTCATACAAGAGTTATTAAACCTAATTTAGATTCATCCTTAACTCTACATCAAGCTCCATGTTTATTTAAAAATTAGACTTTAAGTTATACTTGCAGGGAAAAGTATTATCTCATACAATTTTTTTACTTGGGATAATTACCCATCTAATCCTGTCATCATATTTAATTTAAACAAAGATGGGTCCCACATTGCTTCTTTTCATTTCTACAAATAGGGCTAATGGAGGGCCTTTCATTTCATATAATTTGTTTAAGGTGTTTTGGAGTTTGAGAGGGGAAAAAGCTCTAATTACATTCCCAATGTTTTATTCGTTCAAAGTTCCTTTAAATATTTCTTTTGATTTAGTGTTTGTTGCTTTTAATTTGAATTTAGTTTTAGGTTTCCTTGCCTAATATTCTTAAGCCGGTTCATTTTGTTCTCTAATTTTCTTAAGCCAAAAGATTTAATGCAATTTTGGTAGCCTCCCGACATCATCCCCACATAGGGGGCTGCATCGAGAGTATTTTGGCTTTCTTGGTACCCCCTAATGAGTGTAGCAAGTAGTGTCATGTGACACCACAACTGATTTCCATCTCGTCTTATCTTAATAAACATGATGAGGCCTTTAAACTTGAGAGAAGACAAATGTAATGCAACATATATTCATTCATTTTTTCTAAGTCTAGAAATTTGGCAAAATTTTGGTAGCATTTCGTCTAAGGGGATGTGGTGAAAATATTTTCACCTTGATCTATCCTTTTGAGAGGATAAATGAAAATAGAAATATAGGCTTTTTTGTTGTGACACGATGTAGATCCGCAGATGTTCTTATTAGGGTAATCTAGTATGACATTGAGGAGAGGTGTATTATCTCGAAAGATAGAAGTCACCATCATATAATGGACATAATCACCAATAAGGACTCTAAGGACATCTATATATGTATAGATTCTTCCCTACTTTATATGAAAAGTAAAGTAGGGTTTATTTTAAACCGTTCATTAAGTTTCCTACAAGGGCAAGCCCCCATAGTTAATTACATCCAAAGGAAAGGGATTCCTTAAGAATACTCTCGATTAAGGTAAATGATCATTATCTCCAAAGATTTTAATAAGTAGGACTATTAATCGATTAGTTTATTTTTGACAAATCAAGTGGGATCGATCAAGAGTAAGGAGTTCATATCAAAAGTCAAATGGAGATGAGCAGGATGATAGAAGCCTAGTAAACATTCCAAACTATCTATGGTTGGGTTTTACTTTTTTAAAATTGAATTATTTATTTGAGTTGAATTTTATTAGAAGTTTAGGACTTATGATTCTACAATACAAGGTTATGCAAATGCCTAAGAGGTGAGGATTTATGCTTATGGCCCAGAAGGGAGAAGCAACCTCTGAACCTAAATCTAGGGAGCTTTGGTGAGTGCCAAAAGCACGACCTAAATCTAAGATGAAAAATGGGTATTTTATTTACCTCCACAAGAGAGGATAAATCACCCGACTGCTTGGACTTACAACTATCTGGGGGTGGCCGCCAACTAACTCCTCCAACAGTTTTAAATTCATGTAGGCAAGTCTTATGTTTATGCAAGATAACAAGGTTGTTATTTATTTAGAAAGAGACTAAGTCCTTAAACTCACTCCCTAAGAGACTAAATCATGTAAGGTCATGAAAAATGACCTAGATCTAATGGAAAACATATTATATTTTACTTTGATTTTTGGATTCATATGCCTAATGCATGAGAAATAAGATTATGGGCCAAAATCGGCAAGAAGGGGGAGGTGTGTTTCCATCATGGCTCTCAAAGATCAAGCCAAGTTCTCGAAAAGTGAAAGCCCTCCAATCAAGAGTGAATCAATGCTTTTTTTATGCATGATGTTATAAAAGAAATACTCATCCATAAGGGTTGCTTATTCTTTTATCTTGATTTTAACTTAGGCTTTAAATGAGGTTATGAGTTGTTTATTTTTAATTTTGAGTTGATAAATTTGGTAAAAGATTTATTTTTCCCTAAGAGTGTAATCACCATCCAGGCCATACATCAAAGTATGAAAGAAACTACGAAAATATGTCATTTCTAATGCACAAGCTAAACGTATTTTCAAACATTTTATAAAGCTAATGCAAAAGAATAAAAGACCAAGTGTGGTCAGGAACCACCGCACAAACCTGAAAATAAATTGGGTAGCTCTACCCTTATACAACTGATTACAAATGAATTAATTACAATTAAGCAAGGAATTCATGTATGGGGGGTCTTCATTCTTCATTTTTTCATTCTTTCTTTTCTTCTTTTCTTCTTGGTTCCTTCTTTTGATGGTTGAAATTTGGATATTCCAAAGGCTTCACATGGTACATAAGATGTGATCTTATAACCAAGGTTCATCCTATCCCATAATAATCATTCCAAAATTCTAATTGCAAAAAAATTACATGAAAAGGAAAAGTAAATCAAACTAAACCTCAGAAAAGATCAACAAAACAAACCACATATTCCCAAGCATGATAACTTAAGCACCCCACATGGGTAACTAAGTCCACCTATTGATTATGCTTAGGGTATAAGCAACATACACAAAAGCTTTATTTTTTATTAAAAGCTCTTAAGCACAATCCCCTATAGAAAATAATGATTAGACTAAATTGTCCTATCATTCATTCTACATACATTCATCCTAACATCTAGACTAAAACATATATTTCAAAATAAAAGCAAGTATCAAACCATGCACCGCCCTAACCTAAAGCTAGAAGTGGTGACTTAGCCTAATGTGTGTGCTTTAGAGGTTTGTGTGGTATGCTTAGCTATGGCTTTAAGTTAGAATTTTCTAAGTGTGAAGAATGCTTAACTTAGAGGAAGGTTTTATTTAAGTGATTTAATTATTTTGGGTTGATTTTATTTTATGTTTTGATTGGGTTCAAATGTATCCTACAATTAATTGCTAAGTTATAGAGGGAAAGAGAGAGAAACTTCTTTCCTTCCCTAACCTAAGTAATTTCTAAAGTGGATTCATGTTTTAGTTTTGTTTAGTGAATATTTTATTATATGTTTTAATTAATCCTAAGTTTAGATGAACTCTAAATAAACCTATTCAAAAAGAAAGACATTTTAAGATTAAGTAAAATGAACTAAATTCACAAAACATATATCACTTTATTTCTTTTCCAACATGTATAACATGCATATGAATGAGTCCTAAACATATCTATACATACAAATGGGAATGTTTAAGACACTTTATGTTGCATGCTAAGTAGTTCATTTAAGAAAATTTGAATGTTTATGATGCATGATTTTCATTAAGTAGCAAAAAGGTTTCTTATCCAACTTTCACATGCACATATAATGTATGAAAGGCTTAAGTGAGTACGACGCCATTGTTAACCAAGGGTGTAAGGTACAAGACCTACTTAGGGCTACTTAAAGTCTCGCAACCCTGGGGTTATCCAGACTAATATACCACTTTTCTTAAATACAAGCATGTGTGCAAAAGAAATGAATGGAAGAGAAAGAATGCAAAAGTTTGTGTTGGTTGATTTATTTTTGTTTATATAATTTATATGTACAAGTATAGGTTTCCTTCTTAAGTAATAGCATGGGAATGAATAGGATATGGAATTAGGCAAGTGTTAGGTTCTTTTCAAATGAACTATACACTTTGTCAAATCCTATTCAAAACTATGCTAAAAGAGAGGAGAAGAAAACTACACTAAGCACATCCTTATATTTTACTCACATGCAAACTTATAAGTAAGATATAAGTAACACACTTTTAGTTTTGATAATTTGTTCATATATTTTGGAAATAATTTGGATTTAATAGTGATAATAGCCACTCATATTCTTACTTTAGCCAACATATACAATTTGACATAAGGAAACATTTTCATTTTAAATTTGATTTTGAAAACATAAATGTATGAAACTATATGACACATATTTAGAATATTGAAAAAGAACTAAAGTAATGAAAGCATGTAAACACACTCATCTTAATTAATTCCTAAAGGCAATCTTATGAAATAAGAAAGCTTAAAGTAAATCAAAGTTTACTTAATGTGATTTTATTTGATCCTCAGTTTGATTTAATTTAGAAAATGTGAGGTGAGTTTCCGCTAACCCATTCCCACATGTGTTTGATATTTTTGTTTAATTTTAGATGATTAGATTCATTTTATATTTTGATTAGGTTAATATGAATTAAGCATGTTAATTATCTTAACACCACCTTAGCATAGTTAATCAAATGATTATGAGCCAATGAGATGACATAAAATCTCATAAGGAATTTTAAATTTTAATGCAGTTAGGAAGAAAGGGGCCTGTCATGATTAATGATTAATTAAGCTAAGGGGTTTAACTTAAGTAATTTCGAAACACCCTTCATGAATATGAGTTGAATCTTGATTTACTTAATTGTACTTAAGCTCTTGAACACCTAAGCATCTACCACAAGAGAATTAATTGAGTTATGGAAAGTTTTAGAATTTTAAGAAATTAATTAAAAGAGTAATTAATGAATTAACCCTTTAATTAAGAGATTGGTTTAAGGAATAGCTTAGGGGAAATGCCCCAAAATTATTCCTTAAACCTTCTATTCACTGAAACAGACCTTAATCAACTTCAAGAAAGGATTAAATCACTAATAAATCCCAAAATTACATTAAGGGGTAATTATAAAATGAATTAGTAATTTCCCCAATTAAGGCACCAATAAATCCCAAGAAAATTAAGAAAGGTAGAAGTCATACCCCAAAATATACTTAAGAAGTTTGGGAATGATTTGTGGATTAATTAAAGGGTAATTAGCAAATTAATATTCCAATAAAACTCAAAATTGAGAAAGACACTATTCAAAATTAATTAAAATTAATTTTATAAAATTCCAGATCAAATTATCTATCCAATGCAATTTATTTCATATTTTTTTGATTTTCTATGTTGAGATATGAATTTTAGAAGTTTAGGTGATTAATTAAAATTATTTAAATCCCTAATTAAATCCTTAATCCTATGATGCCATGCGAACAACTGACATGACATGAACTTTACACGTGGCATGCTCTGATTGGCTTTTCAAAACATCACATCATAGCACCATGTGGATGAGCTTTCTCCTCGTCATCAGATCAAAATCAGATTAAAGAGATCGGGGATAAAATAAATATATAGCATGTTTAATCTCGCCATCCAAAAATGCGATGGATGGCCGAGATCCTTCCCAAAATGCTTTGAGCCATGGAGACCATCCATGTTTGAGGTTTTGATTGAGCTCGATTGAGCTGATTGGGATGAAACTCAACCCACACCATCAACATGCATCTTAGATCACATCTAACGGGTCAAGATCCTATGACAAAATTTCTTTCATAAAGCTCCACACTATATGAGTTTAATGGTCGAAAATGGCTAACCTCATGAGGTGATCACGCTTCGATTCCCTTGGAGAAGCTTCCTGTTGAGATGAAGCTTTGAAAGTTTGAGGGTTGAGGTTGAGTGGATCTTCCTCACCTCCTCCTAAGCTTGATTTTGCTGGCACTCCTCCCGCCTTTGGAGCTTGTGAAAGAGTATGGGTGCACTGACTTGATCCAATGAAGCTTAAAGAAGGAATTGAGTGGAGTTTGAGTGTGGAGAAAGTTGAATTCAATGGACCTCCCTATTTTTACTTAAAAAAATCAGAAGATGCAAATTGAATCCCTCAGGAAGCTTAGGATCACTTGCAAATGGCTCCTATGACTCCCTCTCACTCAATCAACTATGGCTGTGAAGATTCAAATCAATTGAGTATATCTCCCTTTAAATCGGACAAGCATGCTTGCCATTTTGATCCATTTGCCTTGATTGATTGTTTGAGCTATTAGAATCCTTGAGTTCGATTTGGCTGGGGGAGTGGGAATATGAACTTCCCATGTGCTCAAAATAAGTGGACGCATGATTCCCATGTGGCCATTCCAAGGGGAGTGGTCGGTTTGGCCATTGGATCAAGTTGGGCTAACCCAAACCCATTGGGTTGGGTACACTACCCTCCCTAGTGTTCGCTTGATCTATTATAAGAGTATCAAGTAGGTATGAAGAGGATTTGACTAAATTCCAAGTGGAATTGGCCAAAATTTGCTCTATGGCCTAGGGGTAAAATAGTTAATTGGCTGATTTTTGAGTTTGGATATGTTGGGTATGTTGAGAAAATAGGTTTGACCAAGTTTCATTAGATTTGGAGTTCATTTGGTATGGTTTGACTTATGTTGAACCATTTAGGTAAAAATAGGTTAACTTGGGTCAAGTTGGCCAATTGGTCAAATTAGGTCCACTTTATATGACCATTTGAAATATTTTGGTGGCTTTGGTTTGATTTAATTTGATTTATGTTTGAATTAGTTCATGTGATTTAGATCAAATAAGTTGATTTGACCCATTTGACCTATTTGTGGGTCATGGTTTAGGTTGAGTATATGAAGTGGATTGGTATCTTTGTTTCCAATCAATTTGGTGAAGTTTGAATTTGTCTCAATATGGCCCCTTGGTCAAGTTGGCAAGGTCAATGGTGCTTTGGTCAAGTTCAACAAGTGATTTAGAATAAACTATTGGTTTCAATTAATTTGGGTTAGATCAAGTTTTAACACATGACTTTTAGATCAAGTTGGTCAACTCAAGTGGCCAATTAGGTTAGTCAAATGTTGACTTGGTTTAAACATTGGTCATGAATGAACTTCAATTTTAATCAATTTGGCCTAGGATTTTGGTTGGTTTCATTTTGGCTAAGTGTTGACTTGGTCAACCCTTAGGCTTTATTTGCTTTGATCCAATTTGATTGATTGATCATCCCATGATGATTGTTGATCATGATAAGAGGCTTTGGTGAGTTTGATTCAGTCCAATTTGATTAGGATTAGAATTTGGCTCATAAGAGTAATTTAGGTCACTTTGGGTCAAGTGGGTCAAATGGCTAGGTCAAAGCTTGATTTGAGTTTGATTGAACTTTTATATGTACTTATGATTAAAATATAAATCCACTTGCAAGTGGTTTGAAGTCAATGGGTTTTGATTCATTTGATAATTTCAAGTTCAAAGGGTGAACATGAAATAAATTTTGGCTTGATTTTTGAATTGAGTTTTGGTTAAGTAATTGAAGTTTGTATTTATATTTGGATTCCTGATTGAAGGATTGATTGAATCATGAAGGAAAATCAAGAGTTTGGCTTGATTTGAAGTTGATTTGGCTAAGTTTAAGATTTTGACTTGAAAGGCTTAGGTTGGGTTTTGAATGAGTTTAAGTTTGATTTTGGGAAATGGTTTTGATTGTTTGAATTTATATTTCATTTATATATGTGAATATAAATGAGAATATAAATGAATTATGAGAAAATTTCAAGGATTTGAAGTGATTTGATCACATGATCTAAGCCCTTAAGAGGAAATTTAAAGGCTTAGGAAATATTTGGAGTTTGGATTTTATTTTTTGAGTTTAGTTTGATTGATTTAAATTTATATTTAATTTATATATAAATGAGAATATAAATGAGTTGAGAAAATCATGATGAATTTTGATAATTTTGGCTAAGTCTTTAAGAGAATTAAAGGACTTAGAAAAGATTTGAATTGATTTTGAATTTTGATTTGATTTGATTGATTGAATTTATATTTCATTTATATATGTGAATCAATTGAAAATATAAATGAATTATGAGAAAATTTCATGAGTTTGATTTGATTTGAAGATGATTTAGGCTAAGTTCAAGAGAGGAAATTAAGGACTTAAGAAATATTTGGTTTGGAATTTCAATCATGGGTTTCAATCATATTTATTTTGATTGAATTTGAAATAAATTAGGCTAGAATTGATTAGGTTTGATGTTGATTTGATTTGGAGTTTGATTTGAAGGAAGGAAGTAAGAAGTGGTCTAAGCTATAGACAAATTTTTCTAACAGGCATGACCTATTATGGTTAACTCTTCTAAGTCTCTGGGCTTTGAGTGTCCACTAATTTAGATGTGTAAGAATAAGGTTTTAAAGTCTAAGAGAATATGAAGATGATTGAGAGCTTATTCTAAAAAATGAGGTTAACAGGAGAACATTTGGATATTTGCTTATGATGAATATAAATGTCTTGATAATAATTTTTCATCTCGATTAGAGTAACAAGGCATTCAAATATATATCCACATCAATTGATCCCACAATTTTTTTTTTTTAGATTGCAATGATCGAAGGATACTGGGTTGGATATGAAAACAAAAGAAAGAACCCACCTAATGATGATGTTTCCTCGTGTGATGAAGGAAAGGTTAAAAGGGGACAAAAATGGGTAATGCGGAAGCCAAGAGAGAGACCACCTAATGATGTTCCTTAAGGCAAAATGGAATTGGAAAAGGTGGAAATGGCGATGCTGAATGAGGAAGAAGATAATGAGTGTTCTTCAGGCGAGAAAAAATGGAAATTATTGGGAGAAAATGAATTTTCAATTTTGAGTGAGGAAAGAGAGAGATGAAAGGGGAGAAGAACCAATGACAAGAATTTAAAAAAAAAGAAAGGAAGAGATTTTCAAAAAAGAAATGAAAAGAAAGAAAGAAGAAGAAGATGAATTTTCATTTTGCTTTGAGAGAAAGGGAGAAAATGAAGACGAGAAGAAGAAGGATGAAGAGGAAGAAGAAGAAGGGGGAACTACCTTACTATTTTTAGTTTTGGGAGAGGAGGATGGGAGAGAGCCCTTTTTTTTGGAGAAAGGAGGAAGGGAAAAAATGGAAGAAAACCCTTTTGCATACAATTTGGAGCATACCTTTGAGGAGACCAAATGGAAGAGTAGGTGGGGGAACCATTCGCTTGTGGAGGAGGCGAGAGTGAGAGGAGCGATGGATGGTTCTCACACCACTAAGAAGAGGAGAGACTCGAAGGAAGCGTTCTGGTTAGGGCTGTGAGGGAGAACCAGTTTAGTCGAATAGAAATAGGGATTTAGGTTAAATTTAGAGATTTAAATTGACTTTTAAATTGAGTAATCAACTTTAATGTGAATTTTTGCAACATGATTATAATTAATATATATGTTGACTTAAGATTTTTGATATTTGAACGCAACGCAAGTCCGCAATAAGAGTCGTTTGTCAATGTCAAATTGAGTCAATTTCAACTCAAAATATGCATCGCTGCTTTCAACCGCTCGATTTTCATGTAAACTTGTCTGGATTGAGTGCAAACAGCCTCACTTGATAGATTTCGATATTTTGAAGCTAATGACAAATCAATTTTATGAATGTAGATCATTTGGCTGTGTCGATGCCTCCGACTCGATATATATGCAGACACGCGATGACTTGATCGCTTAATCGGCCGATCATCAAGTTGTGCCAATATTTATATTCTGATCAGTTTTGATGCTCAATGTGGCGAAAGTTAGTTCATCGACGGAGTCATTTAGGTTGATTTTGGCAACGTGTATTTCGCCATTTCGTTGTCATCACTTCAAATCATTCGACATTTGCAGACTTGTCATCCATTTAAGCGTAGAGCAATCTCATTTGATAGTTTTTGTTTTAAATCTAACGAATAATGATAATTTCATGAATGGAGGTTATTTGCACGCCAGCTCACTCCGCGTCGACACATTGATAACTCGATCGCTTGATCGGTTGATTTTAGATTATGCAATATTTATATTCTTCAATTTGACAAATGACATAAAGTCTATTCATCGATTGAAGATCTTTTTTTTGATGACGCATTTGCATTTTGAGCCCCGACGATATCACTCCAAGTCCATCAAATTAGACTTGTGGGCTTGACTCGACTTATGACACATATGTGGAGGTCAACATAAATACATAAAAATTATGTTGTATGTATGTAAATCCCCTTAAAAATAATCATAGCATGAAAATATTCTATTTAAAATAAAATGAAATTTATTAATTTAATGACTACATTAATTTTCTAATTATTTATCTATATTTACGCATATTAAATATTTTCATGAAAAAGATATTATTATTATTATCAAATGTTTAAATAGAGTTTTCCATCATATTGAAGTACTAATGGTTAAATTCTAAATTAGACTTTTTTCTTAAAATAAATAATGAATTTTCCTATTCAAAAAATAAAAATTTTATCAATAAATATATTAATATAACCTTTTAATAAATATAATGATCAATTATATAATGCATTGTCTTAATCATCCCACATAAAATTGAGTATTACTATTTTACTCTTGCCGGTTTGACTTTGAGATCCCTCATCTCATTAGTGCTCATAATTATGCAATATATATATATATCATTACAATGGACGTTACACATATATCTTAATATAATCATTTACTTGCATAACTCCTTAGCATTTTTATTGTATAGATTTACATACATACCACCCAATTTCTATGAATTTAGATATCTAAACACCTAAATTTTAATATTTACATTTATAACACTTATGCATGAAAAAATACATCAACTTATAAGAAGATAAATGAAATGTCAAAGATTTAAGTTTTATACATATAAATATCAAACTTGAGTTGTTAAATACATAAATATATAAGAATTATGTGATATGAATGAAAATTGTTCCTTTAACAATAAGAGATTAAATACATATGATTATTTGATCAATCACATTTCTTACCCAGATTATTATCATGTAAGGAATTTGCAGAATTTGTGACCTTTATGAAGACATCTTCCAGCGTAGCATCAGATAAGCCCCAAGCCTGAATCTTCAGCCTTCTCTTTGCTGCTTCAACTTCTCTGAAGATCTCAGAAAGCTTGATCCCTTGCTTAGGTAGATGAAATTTTTGTGTTCATGATAAATGATATACATTAGTTGCATATGGGGATATCTGTTGCACTAATTTCTCCACTTCTTCGTCTTGATTGGAGGGGGTGGTAACTATGAGTACAAAGTAACCTCCATATCTGGCTTTTAATTGCACAAATTAACAACACCAATTAAATTTATGAAGGTAGAAGACATGAGAGTAGTAACTGGCTTTGTCAATAAACTATGATTAAGTCAGTGGAAGATGAGAAAATTCAAATTTTTTGTCAATAGAATAAATCAGTGAAATGTTGGTCAAAGCTAAGGGCCTGTTTGAGATCAATTATATATATATATATATATATATATAATTTTTAAAAATAATTAAAATAAATTTAAAATATTTTGAGTATTTTTGAAAACAACTATCATCTTCGAACACAATTTTCTTGGAATAAAATATAAAATAAATTTGATCATAAACAGCCTCTAAGGAAATAAACTTTAATAATGTTTCAAAATGCTTGTCTATATAAATACCTCAACAGGGCTTCCAAGACATTGTAGATACCCATCCACGAAGATTCCAACACGATCACAAAGAGCCTCAACTTCTTCCATGGAGTGGGCTATTATAATCCCAAAATAAAGTTTTCAATTACAGAGTTTTCTGGGATATCCTCAAGTAGCTTATTTCTATGAATGAGCTGAGCATTGCTAAAGCTAGGCATTTAATTGATTCAAATAACACATAGATATAATATATCGAGGAAGAGTAATAAAAAATAGAAATTTAAAATGCATTTTGTGCTGATAGAAAGTAAAAAAGAAGCAAAACTCATACTTGTGAGAATAACGACTCTATCCTTTTTGTATGTTGCACAACACTCCATAGTTTTTTTCTTGATGTTGGATCTAGTCCAGTGCTAGGCTTATCCATATATACAACCTAGAAATCAATAGTAAAATCAAGTTTCTATTCTCTCTATGCCATAATGATGATAAAATCAGAGAATATATATAAGCTACATTGAGCCTTTCATATTTTAGGATTGCCAATGAGAGATATGGCTACACTAAGCCTTCTCTTCATGCCACCACTATATTGTCCAACTAACTTGTCAGCCACACCTTTGTCTAATAGATTGACTGCCTTTAATGATTCATCAACTGCCTGCAATTTATGAAGGATAAGACTCTTTTCCTTTACCATAAAAGCTCTTTTTTCTGTAGAACAAAATAATCAACAAATTGATAGTTTCTTAAATGGAATAAACATATGCAGTAATTAGTCACTCTGGATGTCTTTTCTCAAGCAATGGTTTAGTTTTTTTTACTCTATACTTAAGATTATTATGTTCTTAAGTTCCAATATAGTAGTTATATGGGGTCCAAAAAATGTTAGAGATTATAAAATATTTCGCTTTTATTCACTCTTGCAACATCCAATGATTAAGACATTTCCATATGGAAAATAGATTGTGACAATAGGTAATTTACCCGGATCAACAAATCTCCTTTAAGGTTCTTCAATCTACAATAAAATAAAAGGTGTTCTCTACGGCCATCCCAAGTCAAGCTATATAATCAAACAAACTATTTTAAAATCATGTGAAAGAACATGAAAAAAAGCCTAAATCTTTCTAATATTAATTATAATAAAATCAAGTGGTGTCAACCCTGCCTGCTATATTTCAATCATGAAATAATATCTTTTAAATTGTATTGTTGATGATAAAATCACTAAGAAAATGCAACCTTGATGATAACACTATAAAATAAGGATTGGGCATACAAGTTAAATATTAAATAAGTTAATTTCTTATTACAAAATGATTAAACTACCACTCACTCATGTTGTGGGCATACACCCATTAAAGAATGCGCTTTGTCCATATCTTGATATCTAGTCCTTCAAATAACACCGTTAAGTCGGTGAGCCCAATCATCGAAAAAATGTTAGAAAATATTCACCTGAGTAAACACTAAATAATTGCTCTTCTCCTTATCATGATGTTATATTGATTAGATACATGGTATTTGATTGATTCTATTTAGTGTACAATAGCTTCAAAATTAAAATTATCTGTATTGTTCATGACTTCAGTAAATATTAGATCAACTAACCATGTTTATGAAAGAAGTTTTGCTTGCACCATTAGGGTCGAGCATGCCAAAGCATTCCCTTTGAGGAATAGCAAGTGATAGGCCACGAACTACATGTTTATTTGGATTTCCATCACTTCCTGTGTACACCTTTCTTAAGTTATCGCATAGAACGACTTGTAATTCTAAAGGGTTCTTGTATCGCTTTTCAACTATTCTCTCGAAAAAATTGAACTTATTATTAGCCCATGGTAATGGCTAAAAAAGTAAAGGTTATCAACATTGAATAGTTTTAGAATCAAGGATTCAGTAAGAAAAAGTAGATAACATGCAACATGCATATCTAATTACCTATGGATTAAGGATTATCCATATAAGAGCATGGAATTGAGATCTAAATGGAACCATGGATGAATTGCAAATATTAGAGTTAAATATATATAAGATGTAATTAATATAAATGAACCATGGACATATTTACTATATATATATATATATATATATATATATATATATATATATATATATATATATATATATATATATATATATATATATATATATATATATATATATATATATATATATATATATATATATATATATTATGCATGATATAACCTCTTTAACGAGAGATGAATCTTTCTTCTCATTAAATAGGATTCATCTAGTAAATGATATGATATAAATTCTGATTAAGTAGATTTTGGAGGTAGTTTAATCCTAAAAATGATTTGATATGATAAAAATTAAATTCAATTAAAATTTGTGAAATTATTATGTATTTATTTTAGGATTTAAATTACTTAGATCAAATAAGATTTTAATAATAATTAAATAAAAGTTATATTTTATAAATAATTATTTAGCATAATTAATTTTAATTTGGCTTATTAAATCATAATTAATATTTAATTAATCATTTATAACTGTTCAAAATAATAAAATTTTATAATGATATTTACTTAAGTTAATAAATGTAATTATATAATATTAAATATTAATTTAATTAATAATATATTTTATATCTAATTTATTTGAGAAATATATAGTTATAATATGTTATCTTAATTAATTATTAATTAATCTATAAACTAAATAATAATTTTTATTAGTTATATAATAATATTAATTTATCCATTAATTTTCAATTAGTGAAAATTAATCATTAAATTATTAAAATATACTAATAATATATTAACCACTAATTAATTTACAAATTCATTAAAATAAATCTATTTAATCAAATTAAATTAAAAAAGTATTTTATATAAAATTATTGATCAAATTTTATCATGTAATATAATTAAAATGTTAATTAAAAATTAAATTTGCACCTTTTTAAAATTAATATTCATTATTATTCATAATTCAAAATTTATCAAACCCTATAAACAAAAAACCACTCCTACCGAAAGCACCGAAGCCTCCAGCCTCTCCTTCGCTTCGAACAGGAAAAAGGAAGTCACAACCTAGCGAGCTAGAGATGGCATTGACGGGACCAGCAGCATGCGAAGGAGAAGAATGGTTTCGACAAAGGTAACTCTCTCTTTCGCTTAAAGCCGCCTACCAATCGGATTTACTAAATCCGGGATTTAAGGGAAAACGGAGGAGAATGGGATTTACGATTCTGTAGGATTTAAAGTTGCCATTTTGCTGCTTTAGCGGATTTAGGTTAAATCATGTGGCATGTAAAATCTCCATAAGCATCCAATCATTGCTCATGCATGGAGAGCCCTTATATATCCAAGTAGTCTAAAATGGAAAATATGCTTGCTCATCCAATCATTAAACAATACTTGTAAAGGCATGCCTTGCCTCAAAACTCTTGTCAATAATGTTCATAACCTATAAATCACAAATGTCAATCTTGAAAGAACATATTCAAAACATGCATACATTTTTACCCCAATCTACTTAGGATGTCCTTGATGAAACATATGGTTGATAATCAAATATATTTGTATCTTGATCTAATGTTGGTAGAATGTATCCATTGATATACTCAAGATGACAAAACATTAGATTTTGATATAATCTAGAGCTCTTCTCTAATAATAGGAAGGTAATTAATGGGTTTGCAGTCATCTTCATTTTCAACCCCATCATTAAATAAACTTTTGTTTAACATCAACAAATTGGATTAAAACAACACAATCTACTTCAAAAAAATTACTAACTCTCATCAAATTCAACAACCTTGAAGGGAAGGGTTTTACTTTTCCTAAGCAATTATTATATTGTACTTCACAAGAACTCTCTAGAGCATTTATAGCTAGTTTTAGAAATCCTAGCTCAAATTTTATCAATTTTATAAATGCAATGTGCATTTTAGAAGTAGTTATTTTGTTTTCTTGACCAAGCTAGTTAGATGTGGAGCATACCTCTTGAACAACATCAGGTTTATCCATATTAATGAGAATGTCATATCCTTGCCTTTGCTTGCTTTATATTTGTCTTCTCCTGAAACTTTGTTAAAACCAAAGTGGATGTTTTGAACTCCTTTGCCATTTGAAACAACTTGATCCAAGTAATATGAAAGCAGTGAGACCGCTGCCCATTCTACAATCATGATGATCAAAACAGCTCGCATCCCTTGCTTGTCATTTTTAATGTCCTTCCAACCCATATGAGGTGCTCCAAGAGATTCCACACGAAGAGAATACTGTGCGAGTTCATAAAGACCACATATATAGGAAAACCAGGGAGAATTTCCATCACCTCAAGTAGTTCTCTTGTAAAAAAATGGTAAGATACATGAACTGATAGAGAAGGATAATTTTTTATATGAGTGTAGGTTCATGAGTGCAGCTTACTTGGATAGGAGGTGTCCTAGATAAAGCACTCAAAAAGGGATGATCCTAGAAGGCCTGAAACAAAGCCATACAAGTATCCAACCACTGCAAGTGGATGCACCATGTCAAAATCATAATTTTGAAACCAGATTTAGCAAAGTATTGGAATTTTCCTTTTTGAAATACCTGCAGCAGTCTTCACCTCTGAGAACAGTGCTGAGGTGAAAATTGCAAGAGAAATCTGCAAATTTATGCTTACAAAGTAGAATACGAACTAGAGACTGTACTTATTTAAGGTGAATAATTTTATCCCTATAAGAAGCATGCTCAGTTTACAAAGACAACAAATAAGGGCAATAAGGAAAAGCATTAGGGTGCTAGCTTTCTTGAGGTCATCGATATAACGTACCAATCAGGGAACCAAATAAGCTGAAACATAACATGTAAGAGGCTGACAAGATAAAGAAATATGCATAGGAAATTATCCAGTATGGAGGATCACCAAGGCCATGCATTTTCATCATCATTCTCATGTTCTTTTGCTTTTCCTGAACTAGATCAGTCAACATTACCTGCACGCATTAGATTAATCAAATTGGTTCGGATAAAGATAATGTGATTACCATTTAAAATATAAGTTTCCAAGACCTTTTGCAAACACATTTTAATTTCATACATGGAAAAATTGCTAATTCTCATTCTCAATGATTTGAATGCATCAAATGCAAATATATAAGTTTGCTAGTTCATTTTAAACTTCATTTTAGGTCCTGGGAGGAGGTTCCATAAGTAAAAAAAAATATCTCACTGATACACACTTCTAATAACTTACAATATGATAAAAATGATATTTAATTTAAATTTAAAATCAACTAAAAATTTGCTACGTAAAATTCCTTAAGTTGTAGTGTTACCTAGCAGATATTGTAATATTAGACGATGAAGCAACGTTAACAATATTTGTTTCGTTGGTCATGCTTGGACTAGAAAGAAGATAACAATATAGGGAAAATATTTCTAAAGACATAGAATTATGTTGAATGAACAATTATACAATCAGCTTATACTTTTAAAATCTCAAAGGAGTAATTTTAACCACTTTACTTTTAGGCTTACGGAAAAAGTTTAAATGACCCATGTGAAAACACAAGGGAGTAAGAAGAGTAGAAACATTTATGATGCCTGGTTTTGTTGCACATTTCTTTGACAAATTCAAGCAGCATCTTCACATTATCCCCTTTGAAAAATTGAAGATATGCATTTATTTAATATAATAGTATCTTATTCACGTTTCCAAATAGTTACATACATGATAATAAAATAATCCAATATAATTAGTGCCAAATTAATAAACAAAGAAATGTGTTAGTTGATAGGTGTAATAGAAGAGCTCTTTCCACATCTCAATTTCAACAAACCTCTTCCTTAAACGCAACATAACCATGGTGAAGAAGAAAAGGTTGTGTGGAATTAGAATTTATTCAAAGGATTAAAAGGTTGTGTATGGCTGCCCTTTTCTTATTTCAAAAGGGAAAAAACATAAATCTACCTGCACTTGCCCTCCCTCTCATGCACTCTCTCTCATTTTGTGCCTACCTCACATGACCCATCATGTGGCTGTTGCCACTCCCGACAACATCGACTATACCATCATCTCTCACCCGTCCGTCATCATCCTCAACTCAGCACCCCGAGTTCATCGTCACCAATGCAGCCTCCCTCCTGCTCTTCTCCATTTTATTCCTTCTTCCTTCTCCTCTCTCCTCTTCTTTTCCTTCTTGTATCTCTTTCCCTCTTGCTCTCTCTCTTCTTACTCACTACCTCTTTTCTTTTTTTAACAGATAAAGTCATAAAATTGATCAAAAAATTTGGGAAAACAAAAAAAGAGAGGAAAAACATAGGAAAAAAGAAAAAAAAGTGTGAAAAAGAAGTAAGAAGCAAAAACATTTTTATTCTAGTCAACTTTTCATCAACCTCATGTTCTTCATTGTATAGTTAACACCTTACAAGAAAGTATAATACAAAAGAAGCTTGATAAAATATATTATGCTTTCACTTTTCTTATGTAGTTATTTCGATACACTTTTAGCAGTGAGAAAAAGATTCATATGTATCTTTTTGGTGCAGTATGACTCGAAGACCTGATTGCTAAAATAAGCATCTGACTATCTATACATGTTAATCTTAGTTTGGAGGGAAAATATGTTTATATTTTTATAAGTTTAATGCAAAAATTCATTCACACTTCACAATTGTTTGTTAAGTGTGACAATTTTGAGAATATTCTATACCACAAATGAGTCAATATCATATTGAATGCATCACTATATTCACACTTAAATTATTTCATATTAATAAGAAAGTTAATTGTGTCTTATGCCTGTGTGATTTTATTATAAATTTGCACCACAAAAAATAGCAATTATAACTAAAGCCCCTTCTGAGTGAGTGATTTTCATGAAATTAAACCATTAAATTACAATCATGACTATTGCTCGCGAGGTCTCTAATGTTTTACTTCTGAAGTAGTGAATTATAGAGTACATTCATTCGGACATAAAGTTCTACGTTAGCTAAGATCGACTTAAATTTAGAGTTGCAAATGAATAGGAGAGAGAAAGAAAGATATGAGAGAGATGAGAGATAAAGCATAAGCTTGTGAACAAGCTCGTTCGACAAGCAACTCATGCGTTTGACAAGCAACTCGTGGCTAAGCTTGTGAACAAGCTCGTTCATGTTCATTTGATTAACTAATCGAACGAGCTTGAACACTTTTTGAAATACTCAATTTCTAAATGAACAAAGCTTGAATATCTTGTTGTTCGGGTCATTTATGTTCATGAATATTATCATTTAAAGCTTGTGAACAAGTTCATTATGGAGCTCGATTATGGCTCAATTAAGGCTTGTTTGTGAACAATATTGTTCAAATTATTATTTTTTAAGCTGAATAAGCTTTAAATGATATAGCTCATGTTTATTTCTCAACAAACTACTTGTGAACAAGATCAATTAATGATTGATTAAAGCTCATTTATTTTATTAAACAAGCTTGAAATCAATTTAAGATTTACAAATATGAGTTTGAGCTCATAATGGTAAAAAGCTCAAGCTTGAACACTATTCTAAAAGCCAATTGAGCTCAAATTAAACTTCGATATTTTAAAAATCAAGAACAATACATGCTTGGCTTTTTCATTTTGAATAATTCTTTTCTTAATGTTCTTTTCTAAATCAAAATGTGAAATCAAAATGTTAAGTTTCATGATATTTAATTTTGAATATCATTGTTTTACATTTATTTTAATTGAGTGTAGGAAAAATTATACAAAAATGCGGATGATACAGAAGACTTATAGACCTGATTGATTGAGGACATGTTTTGTCAGAAAAAAAAATTCAAATGTATCAAATACTGTACTTGTTAGCTAATGGTGTTGAATGACATTTCTTATCTTATCTTAATGTTGTTTGATGTTCATTCCATCATAATTTTACTACTTGTATGCCATACCATGATGTGGGATTGCTTGGTTTTCTATTTAGTGATGTATTATCTTTGCATAATGTCGTCACTTAATTGATACACAAGTTGCTAATCTTTTAAAAAAAAATATCAAATAAGTTAGTTAGTTTTTTATGTTGAAAGTTAAAATTGTTCTAATAATTTATAATTCTCAAAATTAATTTCTATTTTTGATCATACCTACAACATTTGAAGCATAAAAATTAGGATGATTGTTCTTTAGTCTCATATGCCATATGGTCACATTAAAATATTGTTGTTACTATTGTAGAAATCATAAGATGGTATGAAAAGCATTTATTCAAGTAAAATAATGGCAAATCAAACATTTTGAGTAATTTTGAAGGTGAAAAATCAATAAGTATTTCATCAATTTATGGTCGAGGTTTCTTAAACCCATAGATAAATCTTTGTTTATCTTAGAATTTTTTATGCTTGAGTCCATCCAAATACTAAGCAATTAATTCACACAATCTATTTTTATAATGCATGCCAAAATATTTTTTTTTAAAAAAAAAATAAGCTCTCAAGAACAAATTGAGAGATGAAAACCAACCATCTTGATTGAACAAAATGTTATATTTGCATATGAACAATGTAAGTCTTTGGATCATGAAAATTCATATAATGTTGTTAATTTTATTGTTCCATAAAAGAGATTTTAAAAGCAAAATGCACATCAATTTTTCAAAATTGTTATCAAAAGAAATAAATAGACAATTGAACTGGCTTACCAACATAAATTTAGAAAAGCACCAGCTAATAGAATTGAATTCTCCAAAGGTTTGCTTGAATAGATTTCTAAAGAACTATTTTCTCTAGCATTAAACACAAGATGGAAATATCATAACTATTCATGGCATGCAAATGCTTACTCACCAAAGTGCGGTTTTTATGATTAGTATGGTATTAGCAAGATTCATTTTTTGAAATTATTAGCCAAATTCAAAGCAAAAAAAATGAGCTACTACTTCTTTTGCTTTGAAAGAACATTTATTGAAATAATTGGAAGGCATTTGTACTTAGGCAATATGTTGATTTTAACATCATATCAAAGACACTATTTTTTTTTCTCAAGGTTCATCTCTTTTATCATGCATTAATTTGTATCTCATTCAAATGTAATCATTGAAGCTAGTTTTTGAATGCCAAACAACATGAAAAGCAAAAGCTATGATTAGTCAATTTGTTATGATGTTTCTTCTAATTCATATCTGCATTTTAAAGACATTGGCAATATGTCAAAAGAAATATTTTATGAGAAAACAAAGAGTTGAAGATAAAGAGAATATAAAAGACACAAGGTAATTCTTCCTCATGAGTGCATTAACTAAGAAAATGCATGGTGATATACAATTGTCCATGGAGATTTCTTTGTCTCAAGAAGTGATATGACTGCTAATTTTCATAACATGAAAATTTTAGAAAAATGATAAAGGCCAAAGATGTTATTTATGCTTATGTTTCATAATAAGTGGTACAAAATTAAGAAATAATAGTTTATAAAAAACATCAAGAAATACATAGATTGACATAAACACTCAAGCCAGGTTTAAAAAGAAAAGAAAAGAGAAGAAAATCAAAGGTGAAGAAGATGAATTCACTATGTGGAAGAAATAGAATAAGTGGAATTCTCATATGACATAATAAAACTTTTATGTCAATTTATATGCAAAAAAATAATTTGATAGGCCTAATTTCATGGTCCATAGATTTTTCAAAATTCTTTTGAATTAAGTTGAGCATAATGCATTAGCATTTTCTTTAAATCTAATAAAATTTAAGTTAAAATGCTTAACAATAGCATGAACATTAATATCATAGTTCAAAATTTTATTTTTTTTATATAATGTACTATGCTTTACAAAATTATTATTATTTATTTTTTGAAGTTTTCTATTAAAAGTACATAGTAATTTGATACTAAAAATTATAATAATCAAAACTAATTATTTGAGGAGCTTTCATCCAATATAAGAATTATTTCTAGGAACAACTTTTTCTTTGAATGAATGTGGATAGTTTAATGACTCTCCGGCTTTTGATTAGAAATTAGTTTTCACCATTGAAAATGTTCAAAAGACCAACCATTTATTGCCAAAATTATTTTCATTATATTTTATTGTAGATGGAAAATAATTCCAATAAATAATTGTTATAACATAAACTATTTATAAAATGGAACAAATCATGTCTTGAACAATGTTTGGTCTTGAGTTACTTTAGTTTACCCTCCTTGATAAATATGGTCATAGTAATTTAGATTAATTCAAACAATAGATAGATCTTTCAACTTTTATAGATTATGTATAATAATACAACTAGTTTTAGTTGGTTAAAATGGTTGTTTGAAGGGTGGCCGTGAATATATCTAATAGAGTTGGAGTAGGTAGTCTTACTCTTAGATCACAGTTAAATTTCTCTAATGTTTCTTAGTCATATATTCTTCTTACAAGTAATTAAAGCATCCTTTAAACATGATTGAAATATAATGCATACTTTATGGAGGTTACTAGATTAAGCATGAATTTTAATACATTTTGGAATTAGAAACTTTCATCACATATGGCATTTAAAATCATGAACAAATAAGTAATGTTAAATTTCTCTACTATTTCTTTGTCATATATGCTTATTACAAGTAATTAAAACATCCTTTAAACATGGTTGAAACATAACGCATACTTTATGGAGGCTGCTAGATTAAGCACAAATTTTAATGCATTTTGGAATTAGAAACTTTCATCACATATGACATTTAAAAGCATGAACAAATGGGCACCATTAAATTTCTTTACTGTTTCTTTGTCATATACGCTTCTTACAAGTAATTAAGGCATTCTTTAAAGATGATCGAAACATAACACATACTTTATGGAGACTACTAGATTAAGCATGAATTTTAATATATTTTGGAATTAGAAACTTTTATCACTTATGGCATTTAAAAGCATGAACAAATGGACACAATTAAAATTTTCTACTATTTCTTAGTCATATACGGTTCTTACAAGTAATTAAAGCATCTTTTAAACATGTTTGAAACATAACACATACTTTATGGAGGCTACTAGATTAAGCATGAATTTTAATGTACTTTGCAATTAAAAAATTTCTTAACAGATGATATTTAAAAGCATGAAAAAATAGGTACCGTTAAATTTCTCTACTATTTCTTTCTCATATATGCTTCTTACAAGTAATTAAAGCATGCTTTAAATATGATTGAAACATAACACATACTTTATGGTGGCTATTAGATTAAGCTTGAATTTTAATGCATTTTAGAATTAGAAAATTTCATCACATATGGAATTTAAAAGCATAAATAAATAAGTACCATTAAATTTCTCTACTGTTTTTTCATCATATATGCTTCTTACAAGTAATTAAAGTATCCTTTAAACATGATTGAAACATAACACTTACTTTATAGAGGCTACTAGATTAAGCACAAATGTTAATGTATTTTGGAATTAGAAACTTTAATAACATATGGCATTTAAAAGCATGAACAAATAGGTACCATTAAATTTCTCTACCATTTCTTTTTCATATATGCTTTCTACAAGTAATTGAAGAATCCTTTAAATATGATTGAAACATAACACATACTTTGTGGAGGCTACTAGATTAAGCATGAATTTTAATAAATTTTGGAATTAGAAACTTTCATCACATATGGCATTTAAAAGCCTGAACAAATGGGTACTGCTAAATTTCTCTACTGTTTATTTGACATATACGCTTCTTATAAGTAATTAAGGTGTCATTTAAACATGATTGAAACATAACACATATTTTATTGAGGCTACTAGATTCAACATGAATTTTAATACATTTTGGAATTAGAAACTTTCATCACATATGGTATTTAAAAGCATGAACAAATGGGCACAATTAAATTTCTCTACTGTTTCTTAATCATATATGCTTCTTACAAGTAATTAAAGCATCTTTTAAACATGATTGAAACATAACACATACTTTATGGAGGCTACTAGATTAAGCATGAATTTTAATGCATCTTAGAATTAGAAACTTTCATCATAGATGACATTTAAAAGCATGAACAGATATGTACCATTAAATTTCTTGACTGTTTCTTTGTCATATATGCTTCTTACTAGTAATTAAAGCATCCTTTAAGTATGATTAAAACATACCGCATACTTTATGGAGGCTACTAGATTAAGCATGAATTTGAAGTCATTTTGGAATTAGAAACTGTAATCACATATGAAATTTAAAAGCATGAACAAATGAGTACCGTTAAATTTCTCTATTGTTTCTCTGTAATATACACTTCTAATGAGTAATTAAGGCATTGTTTAAACATGATTGAAGCATAACCCATACTTTATGGAGGCTACTAGATTAAGCACAAATTTTAATGAATTTTGGATTTAGAAACTTTCATCATAAATGGCATTTAAAAGCATGAAGAAATGTGTATCGTTAAATTTCTCTACTATTTCTTTGTCATATATGCTTCTTACAAGTAATTAAAACATCCTTTAAACATGATTGAAATATAACACATACTTTATGGAGGTTACTAGATTAAGCTTTAATTTTAATGCATTTTAGAATTAGAAACTTTCATCACACAAGACATGTAAAAGCATGAACAAATGGGTACTCGTTTCTCTATTATTTCTTTATCATATACACTTCTTACAAGCAATTAAAACATTCTTTAAACATGATTGAAACATAATGCATACTTTATGGAGGCTACTAGATTAAGCACGAATTTTAATGCATTTTGGAATTAGCAACTTTTATCACATATGGCATTTAAAAGTATGAACAAATGAGTATCGTTAAATTTCTCTACTATTTCTTTGTCATATACGCTTCTTGCAAGTAATTAATGCATCCTTTAATATGATTGAAACATTTTATTTTCTCAAGTTTTCTATTAAATGTACATACTAATTTGATACTGAAAGCTATAATAATTTGATCCAAAAACTAACATAATGAGTATTTTGAGGAGCTTTCATCCAACTTCTATAAAGAATCACTTCTAGGAACAACTTTTGCTTTGGCCACACCAGCGAATGTGGATAATTTAATGACTTTCCTGACATTTCTTTGATTCAGAAATTAGTTTCACCATTGAAACTATTTAAAGGCCAGCCATTTATTGCAGATGAAGCTATTATTTTCATTATATTTTTATTGTAGATGGCAAAAATGTAATTCTAATAAATAATTGTTATAACATAATCTATTTATAAAATGGAACAAATTGTGTACTGAGCAATGTTTTGGTCTTGAGTTACTTTAGTTTATCCTTCCTTGATAATAAGGTCGATAGTAATTTAGATTAATTCAAGCCAATAGATAGATCTTTCAAGGCTTTTATAGATTGGCCATTGTGGTGAATTATTTTCATTCTTCATCTATCTTTTGAGAAAAATAAATAAATGAAGAACAAAAATAATATCTTGTTATGTTACACACAACGTAGATCCACAGATGTTATCATTAGGGTGATTGTGCATGACATTAAGGAATGATGTGCTATATCAAGTGATAGAAGTAACCATCCTACAATGGATCTAATCACCTAATGAGGACTCCTAAGGACTATGGGTTTTTAGATGTACAAGAGATTCTTCTCCTACTTTACATAGGAAATTAAACCATGATTTATTTTAAATCGTGTTCATTAAGTTACCTATGGAGGCAAGCCCCCATAGTTAATTACATCTTAAGGAATGAGATCCTTTAGGAATACTCTCGATTAGAGTAAATGATTGTTGTCTCCAAAGATTTCAAAGATGGGACTATCAATCAATTGGTTATTTTTGGAAGATCAAATGAGATTGATCAAAAGGAGGGAGTTATTATCGAAACCAAAAGGAGATAAGTAGGGGATGCTTACGATGCTAGGAAACCTAGCGAGCATCCCAAAATATCTTATGGTCGGGCTTTATATTTTTAAAGTTTGAAGAGAGTTAATTGTTTGAGTTGAATTTTATTATAAATCTAGGGCTTATAACTCCACAACACAAGACTATGGAAATGTATAAGAGGTGAGGATTTATGCTTGTAGCCCACAAAGGGAAACAATAACCTCTGATCCTAAATCTGAGGAGCTTTGGCGAGGGCCAAGGAATGACCTAAATCTAAGGCAAAAATCATGTATTTAGTTTACCTCCACAAGAGAGGATAAACCACCTAACTATTGGACTTATAACCGCCTAGGGGTGGCCCCCAACTAACTCCTCTTATGATTTTAAATATATGTAGGCAAGTCATATGCTTTTGCAAGATAGCTAGGTCATTGTTTATTTAGAAAGAGACTAAGTCCTTAAACACACTCCCTAAGAGACTAGATCATGTAGGGCATGATTAATGACTTAAATCTAATGCAAATTTTGTTATATTTTATTTTTATTTTTGGATAATTAATTTGACACGCTATGGGATTCATATGCCTAATGCATGAGAAATTAGTTATGGGCCAAAATCAGCAAGAAGGATGTGTGTTTCCACCATGGCTCTCAATGGTCAAGCCAAGTTCCCTGCAAAAGGTGGAAACCCTCTGTAAGCAAGAGTGAAGCAAGATGTTTTTTTATGCATGATGTGAAAACATAGAATATCCAGCTAAGGGGTTGCTAAATCTTTTATCATATTTTATAACCTAGGCTTTAGGTGAGGTTATGAGTTAATTTTTAATTTTAAGTTGATTAATTGGATAGAAAATTTATTTTTCTCTAAGAGCCTAATTGCATCTAGGATATTCATCGAAGTAAGAAAGAAACTATAAAAAACATGTCATCTTAATGCACAAACTAAACAAACATCAAATAATTTATAAAGCTAGTAAAGAATAAAAGGCTGTGGTCGGCTCCGAACAAACGAAAGAAATTGGGTAGTCGAGCTCTACCCTTATACAACCCAGATTATAAATGAATTAATTACAATAAAAAAGGAATTCATGTTATGGGGGTCTTCATTCTTCATTTCTTCTTCCTTCATTTCTTCTTTTCTTTCTTCTTTCTTCTTTCTTCTTTTTCGCTTGGTTGGAATGTGGTTACTCCAAAGGCTTCACATGGTGCATAAGACATAGTCTTATGACCAATGTTCATCCTAATCCCCCATAACATTCATTCCAAATCTTAATTATAAAATTACATGAAAATGGGAAAAGTAAATCTAACTAAAACCTACAAAATAGATTAGCTAAACAAACACACACAATCCAAGCATGTATATGAATAAATTGGACTTAGACCACACATGGTAACCAAGTCCACCTAGCCTATTTTGGATTATGCTTAGGGGTATAAGCAACACTGACAAAAGCATTTATATTTTTATTACATCACCCCTTAAGCACAATCCCCTACAGAAGATAATGATTAAAGTAAGATCGTCCTATCATCCAGTCTACACATATACATCCTAACATCTAGACTAAAAAATTACATCACAAAATAGAATCAAGCATCAAACCATGCACCACCCTAACATAGGACTAGAAATGGTGACTTAGCCTAATGTGTGTGCCTTTTAAGGCTTGTGTGGTATGTCTTAGCTAGGCTTTAAGGTTGAAGTTTTCTAAGTGTGAAGGATTCAACTTAGAGGGTGGTTTCATTTAAGTGATTTAGTTGATTTGTTAATTTTATTTGATGATTTGATTTGGTTTGAATGAACCTACACTTAATTACTAAGTGTTGTAAAGAGAGAAAAAGAGAAGAGAACTTCTCTTTCGTCCCTACCTTAAGTAGTTTCTAAGGTAGATTCATTAATGATTTTTTTTAGTGAATTTTTTTAATTAATCCTAAGTTTAGATTTGCTCTAAATAAACCTATTCAATAAGAAAGGTATTTTAAGATTAATTAAAGTGAATTACTATCATAAAACACACAACACTTTATTTCTTTTTAACATGTGTATCATGCACATGAAATGATCTTAAACATATCTATACATGCAATGCAAGTATTTATCACACCTTAATGAAGAATGCTAAGAGATGTTGCTTAAGAAAATTTGGATGTTTCATGATGCATAATTTTGTTAAGTAGAAAGAAAGGGATTCTTTTATCCATTAATCAAATGCACATTTACATGTATGAAAGACATAAGTGAGTACGATGCCATTATTTTTTACACCAAGGGTATAAGGTACAAGACCTTCTTAGCTACTTAAAGCGACAACCCAGGATGTCAGACTAATATACCACTTTTCTTAAATACATGTGCATGTACAAAAAGAAATGGATGAAGAATCATGCAAAAAGGTTTATGTTTATTTTTGATTTGTTGGTTTGTTTTATATGTACAATATGAAGATCTTCTTAATTCATGACATGAGTGCATAGGAATAAATTTAGGCAAGTGTTATGTTCTTTTCAAATGAACTATACACTTTGCAAATCCTATACAAACCATGTTAAGGAAAGAGAAGAAAATTACATAAAATATTTTAAACTATAATGACATGCAAGCTTATAAGTATTTATAAGTAGCATACATTCATTTGTAGTCTTTGATTTATATGTTTTGAAAGTAATTTTTGATTTAGTAGTGATAATAGCCACTCATATTCTTACTTTAGCCAAAATATGCAATTTGACATGAAGAAAACATTTCATTTATTTGATTTTTCAAAAAGATGTGAATGCATGATTTTCATATGGCACACAATATTTAGCATACTTGGAAAGAAATAAAGTGATGTAAGCATGTAACTTCATTCATCATAATTAATTCTTAAATACAATCTTATGAAATAAGATCATTTAAAGTGAATCAAAATTTCTTTAAAGGGATTTTGTTTTAATTTTGAGTTTGATTTGATTTCAAGAAATGTGAAAAAGGTTTGCTG
Organism: Cymbidium sinense; assembly: GCA_021442155.1. Taxonomy (NCBI): domain Eukaryota; kingdom Viridiplantae; phylum Streptophyta; class Magnoliopsida; order Asparagales; family Orchidaceae; genus Cymbidium; species Cymbidium sinense. The sequence goes on along the minus strand of CM038219.1, from coordinate 155,159,447 downwards.
GTCCTAACCCATCTCCCACATATGTGAATCAATTTAGTTTAATTTTAGAACCATTAGATTGATTTTATATTTTTATTTAGGTTAAGGTGTGAATTAAGTCCATTAATTACCCTTACACACACCTTTAACATAATTATCCTAATTATGAGCCAACATATGATATGCAACCACATTGAATTTAAATCAGCAATGCACCTAAGAAAGAAAGGGCCTAATGCAATTGGCTCACAATTATTAATTAATTAAACTAAGTGTTTTCATTAAGTACTTTCATAACCCTTCCCACACATGTAGGATGGATTTGATTTCATTAAGCTTACATTAAGCTTTTGAACATCTAAGGATCTACCCAAGAAAGGATGATTAGGTGATTAAGTTTCTTGATTAATTTTTGATTTTGAGTTTAGTTAATTAAGCTATTTAGTGAAATGATCAAATCATTAATCAATTTGTAATTAATTAAGTTTTCATTTAAATGAAATAGACTTAGGAAAAAAGATTTGGAAAAGGCATACTAATTTCATTCCTTAAGTATATCCACTGTTCAAAGATGATTAACAAGCTTAATTAATAGATTCATCACCATTTAATAGATTAATTAATCATTTAATTGATTAAGGGAGTGATTAGAGATGAAATAAGCAATTACCTAAATTAATCCAATAATAAATTCCAAGAAAATCATGGGAGGTAGAGGTCATCCCACTAATTAACCCTAGGGAGTTTGGTATTAATTATTGAAATAATTTATGAGTAATTAACATAATTACATCCCTAATAAAAGTCAAATTGAGTTAATGTTACTATTTAAAATCAATTAAACTTAATTTTATATTATTTCCCTTTGAATTATCTTTAAAATGAAGTTGAGTTTGCATTTTTTGGATTTTTCTACATTTAGTTATAAATTTTTGAAGTTTTTGTGATTAATAGGTCATTAAATAACCTAATTATATAACTAATCCCGTTAGCGCCATGTGGGTTGCTGATGCGGTGCACACTTTTCACATAACGTGATAAGAATGGTTATTTAAGTTATCAAATCAGATGCCGTGTCAACTAGCGGCGCTACGCATTTTCTCCTTGGGCCATCCGATCAAGGATCAGATGGTTAGGATTAAACTTGCGATTTCAAAGGATAAAATCATTGGATCTAATGTGTTTTAATCAGGATCGTCCATCCAAAACACGTGGGATGGATGGTCCATGATTCATCCCTGCCCTTGCTTGGGGGAGATGGAGGCCGTCCATCCTCCATGGCTTGATCCGAGCTCACTTGAGCTCGAATTTGGATAGGATTCAACCCACACCATCAAGAAGTGTGAGGAAGAACATCCAATAATCAAATTTGATTGAGATACAATTTCCTTCATAAAGGACAAAGAATTTCTCTAAGCTTTTGAGCATACCTCGAGGCTATCACTTGAGTAGCTTAGTCACAGTGGAGAAGCCATTGAAGGTTTGAAGGCTTGATATAAAGTGAATCTTCCTATTGACCAAAGCTTGCTTCAATGGCTTGCAGCTTTGGTCAAGCTCCTCCTACTCGTGGCTTGGTTGCTTGGGATTTAGTTTGGATGAGCTCGACTTGATGCCTTGATGGTGCTTGCAAGAGAATTTGGATTTTGGTGGAGAATTGAGTGTTTCTCCTCACCTCCCTTATTTTTAGCTTAGGAAAACGAGAAATGGGAATTTTGAGCTTAGGAATGCTTGGGAGAGCTTGGGAGCTTTCACGAGTTCTAGGGTTTAATCGAACAAGTGATGAGTGGAATGAGGGGGAATATCTCCCCCAGATCGGATGGTGTGAGATTCCTTGTCATTTTGATCAATTGAGATTGGATGGGTTTTTTTATTTGTTAGAGGGCCATGTGATTGATTTTGGCAAGGAGTGTAGTGGAGGAGTGCCCATGTGTTAAATGAGTGAGAGTAGTGATTCCATGTGAATTTTCCATTGGGTGGTTAGTTTTCTTTGGGTTGGGTTTGGCTTATCCAAACCCATTGTCATGTGCACCACTCTCCTGTCCATGGACCACTAAGAGGATGCCAAGTGGCCTTGAGTTGGAATATGATCAAATTCAAGTGAATTTGATCATATATTTACTTGACCTAGGGTAAAATGGTCATTTGGCTTTGATTTTGATTTAAGTAGATTTGGAATGATTGAAAAATGGATTGTGCTAATTTTCAATGAATTTGATGTTGATTTGATATCATTTGGCTTAAGTTGATCCATTTAGGTCAAAATGTGTCAACTTGTGTCAAGTTAACCAATTGGTTAAATTGGGTCAAACCAAGAGTTGGGTCAAGTTCATATGATCATTTAGAGTAGTTTGGTATCATTGATTAGGTTCAATTTGGTTTATATTTGCTTTTGGTTCATTTGAGTTCACTTAAGTCAAAGGAGTCAAGTTGAGATCAATTTGACCCATTTGAATTAGGTTAGGTGGGTTGTTTAGGTTTGGTTGGTCATTTGAAATGTTTTGCAAGCTTTGGTTTCAATCAATTTTGGTTTGGTTTGATTTTGTCTTGATTTGACCTTTTAGGTCAAGTTGGGTTCATGGTCAATTGGGCTAGGTTGGGTCTAGTTGGCCAATTGAGGCTTTTTGGTCAACAAGTGATTTAGAATGAATTTCATTGGTTGCAATCAATTTGGCTTAGATCAAGATTTGACATATTTTGACTTTTAGGTCAACAACTTGGGTCAAGTGGCCAATTAGGTTTGTCAAATGATGACTTGGTCAAGTCAATCATTGATCATGAATGGTTTTGATCAATGGTTTCAATCAATTTGGCCTATGGTGGATTTTGGCTAGTTTAGGTTTCATTTGGGTCAAATGTTGACTTGGTCAAAGGCTAGGTTTGACTTGGTTTGACCCAATTTGAGTGATTGATCATCTTATGATGATTGTTGCTTACAATGTGAGGCTTAGATGGGCTTAGTTCAATCCAATTTGGGTAGGATTAGAATTTGGCTCAAAAGGTGCTTTAGGTCACTTTGGGTCAAGTGAGCCTAAGTGGGTCAATTGACTTGATCAAGGCTTGATTCAAATTTGGTTGAACTCACATATGGACTTATGATTGAAATATAAATCCATTTGCAAGTGAGTTGGAGTCAAATGGGTTTTGATTCATTTGATAATTTCAAGATCAAAGGATGAACATGAGTTCAATTTAGGTTTGAGTTTTGAATTTGGTTTTGATTTGATGATTGAAGTTTATGTTTATGTTTTGTTTGTAATTGAAGGATTGATTGTTTGAGGAGAAAAATCCAAAGGTTTGAATTGATTTGAGTTTGATTTGGTTAAGTTCAAGAATTTTACTTGAAAGGGTATAAGTTGGTTTTTGATTAGATTTGGATTTGAGTTTTGAATTTAGTTTTGGTTATTTGAATTTATATTTTATTTATATTTATGAATATAAATGAGAACATAAATGGTTATGAGAAAATCTCTTGAATTTGGAATGATTTGAATTTGATTTGAGCTAAGTCCATAAGATGAGGTCAAAGGGCTTATGAAAGATTTTGGATTTGGAATTCAATCATTTGGAATTGATTTGAGTTTGAAGTTGATTTAGAGTTGAAGTTTATTTGAATTTGAAGTTTGACTTGAAAGAAGGAAGTAAGGTTTAGTTCAAGCTATAGGGTAGGCAAGTTTTCCTAACACCATTAAGGCATGACCTATTCTTATAACTAACTCTTCTAAGTCTCTATAGTTAGGTTAAGTGTTCACCTAATCACTAGAAGTATCTTAATACTAAGAAACTCTAAGTATCTAAGAAGAGTCATATGTCTAAGATGGAGAGGTTGAGAGCTCATTCTAGAAATGAGGTCAACAAAGGGCGCCCTATATGTATGGTATGATTGACATACACCTATAAGTGTTGATCAGACAATGACAATGCCAAAGCGATCAAAGTAATAGAAATGATCTACTAAGTAACCCAGGTGTAGAAGGAATCAAGAGCTTAGTGCAATGACTCTACTCATGTCGATAAGAGAGTGAAGGAGGAATCCACATTGAGTATGTGAACCTTCCACTAAGGGAAGAGGTTCAAGTCATCCACTAGGGGATGATAGGTTTGATTTGATTTGAGTCTCGCAAGGGAGAAATTGATTTGATTTGTTGATTTATGATTTGGTGTCTAGTCATAAAAATGTGAACTCTTCACTAGGGGAGTAAGTTTAAGTCATCCACTGGGGAAAAAAGGTTGTGAAATCCACTGGGGGAATTAGAAAGATTTGCATCTCACTGAGGAGAAGCAGATTAATTTGATTGATTTATTTGGTTTGATTATTTTGATTGCTTGATTTGATTTGAGTCCACTGAGGGAGGTTAATTGAATTTGTTTTTTTGTTTAGTTTGGCTCCACCGAGGGAGGAGGGTTGGATTTATTTCAAATTTTTTAATTTTGGATTTTGAGATGGACCCTATTGGTTTGCGATGGATCAGAGTAGAGCCATGTTGGCTAACTAACTTCAGTTTACCAATCAAAGGGGTAGTCTACCAACACATGATAGGACTATCCAACCAAAGGGTTGCCTTTCGGTGTAGCGGCGTATACTAGGAAAGAAAGCATAGACTTACATCCTCCAAAGTAGGGATCGATTCTGGGGTGATCCATTGGTGAGGCAACAAATTGAACCCAACCTTAGGCTGACTATTGAGTGAATGCCACTGAGGGACTTAAATCAGGTCAAAGATTATCAAGATTAATTTTATTTTTAATTATTTTTTATTGATCCCATCGATTTACGATGGACTGCACTTAGTAGGGGACGTGTTGGCCTTAGGCTAGCTCAGATTTACTAATCCAAAGGGGGTAGTTTACCAACCACACAGTAGGACTACCCAACCAAAGGAGTGCCTTTCGGTTTGCAATGGTCAAGTTAAGAAGAAAGCACGGGGACTTTCATCTTCCAAAATAAGGAACCACTGGGGTGATCGGTTGCTTGTGCAATAAATCAAACCTGACCTAGGGCTGACTATTGAGTGAAGCGACTTAAATCAGCTCAAAGGTAGTCAAGATTAATTTCATTTTTATAGTTATTTTTGATGGATCCCATCAGTTTATGATGGATTGCACTGAGTAGGAGCAATATATGCCTTGGGCTAGGTCAGATTTACCAATCCAAAGGGGTAGTCTACCAACCACATGATAGGACTATCCAACCTAAGGGATTGCCTTTCAGTGTGCAACAGCTGTATTAGGAAGAAAGCATAGTAGACTTACATCCTCCAAAGTAGGGATCAGTTGCTGGGGTGATCTATTAATGATTCAATGGATTGAGCCCAACCTGAGGCTAACTATTGAGTGAATGTAATTGGGACTTAAATCAGCTCAAGGATAGCCAAGATTAATTTTATTTTTAAATGTTTTTGATGGATCCCATTAGTTTGCGATGGACTGCACTGAGTAGGGGTCATGTTGGCCTTGGGATAGCTCAGATTTACCAATCTAAAGGAGTAGTCTACTAACCACATGGTAGGACTATCCAACCAAAGGGCTACCTTTCGGTTTACAATGGTCAAGTTAAGAAGAAACCTCAGGGACTCACATCTTTCAAAATAAGGAACAATTGGGGTGATCGGTTGCTTGTGCAACAAATCAAACCCGACCTAGGGCTGATTATTGAGTGAATGCCACTGGGGGACTTAAATCAGCTCAAAGATAGTCAAAATTAATTTCATTTTTTAATTATTTTTTATGGATCCTATCAGTTTGTGATGGGCTGCATTGAGTATGGATCATTGGCCTTGGGCTAGCTCAGATTTACCAATCCAAAGCTAGTAGTTTCCCTGCCGATGGGAGAACTATCCAACCAAAGGGGTACCTTTCAATTTGCAATGGTTAATTCAGGGAAGAAAGCATGGGGACTCACATCTTTCCTAAATAAAGACCAGTGACACACAAATAGGTAACATGTCAACCGACCTGGGTCGTCGATTTATGCTACCATGCTAGAAAGAATGCATAGTAGACTTACATATTCCAAAGCGAAATGATTACCTGGGCAACCTGCTTGTAGCAAAATAGATTGAACTCAACCTAAGGGTGACTATGGAGAGAGTGCTGACTCGAGGACTTTTCTCTCAACTCGTAGTTCTATTCTAGGGAGTTCTCCAGACACGCTAAAGATAGATGCCTCGGAAAGGGGCCACTTGGGGATTGAATTCTAATCCACAAGGAAATTAATTTTTATTTATTTATTTTATTTATTTATTGTGGACCCTGGATTCATAAGGGATCATACTGAGAAGGAGCTTATATTAGTCTAGACCTATCTCAAATTTATTGAACCAAGGGAGAATCTGCATCTGAACAAATTCTCCAACCAGTGGGTGGCTATGGGAAAGGGATTCCAATCCAAGAGTAACCCAAGTAGTGTCTAAATGGGGAAAGGATGATCCAAGTAGAGCACCCAGGGAGAGGGGGCTTTATCCAAAACCCTAGAAGATAATTTGCATAGGTATTTGGTGGCCAACTCAAGGAGAAAGCGTGGACTCACATCCGCAAGAGTGTATATCCACGGGTGAGTCGATAGCAAACATCAACCAACCAAGGTGCCCATCGGTTTTGCAACTAGAAGAAAGCATCGGGACTCACATCCTCCTATAGAACTAATTGTTGGGATAGTCTGCCTTTTCACGACAGTGCAATTCGACCTAGGACTCGAAAGTGAATTCCATTGGGGGACTTATATCAACTCAAATGTAGTCAAGAGGAAAGGAGCATTTGGGGGACTTATCCTAAACCTCAAATATATTCGACCTAGTCAGTGCATGATGGTTAGTTCAAGAAGAAAATATGAGGACTTACATCTTCTTAAACAAAGTAAACATGAGGTAGCTTACTGGCTGTGTAGTAAAGCCTACCAAACTAATAAGATGCTCATTGGTTTGCAATGATGAAGTCAGGAAGAAAGTGCGGGGACTCACATATGCCCAAAAAGTGACCATTGGGGTGACATATTAGCAAGGTAGAATGTTAACCCGACCTAGAGTAGTTAATGAGTGAGTGCCACAGAGGGTTTGCTCCCACATCAAAATAGACCGAGCCAAAAGATATGTGTTTATTTTTGTGCTTGTGTTAAAAGGGAGTAGGACGCTGCTTGGGTTATCTCACACCTACTTTAAACATGCTTGGGGAATTTGATGAAATGGTGCCATGAATGAAAGTTGTGATCCCACTAAGAAACGATGCCTCTTGGGTTCTCTTACACCTAACTTAGTTGTGCTAATCGAAATAGGATGCCTCTTAGGTTCTCTTACATCTATTCTAGTAGCATTAGGGAATTGTGTTTGATTATGTTCTTGTTGTGAAAGAGGGATAGGATGCCTCTTGGGTTCTCTTACATCTATCATAAAATCGTCAAGATAGATTCACAAACAAGTATACAACGCTTCAAAAGAAGAGAAGATTTTGATGAATTGAAAAAAATTTTTTGTTCTTTTGATGATAATTATTTTCAAACATATTTTTATGGGTAATATTTCTTCAAATAGAGCCCATTAATTAAGCATCGGTGTTCCCTTTACAATCAATGAAGTGATAAGATCCTTGGTAGGCCTTTTCTATGATAAAGGGCCTTCCCAAGTGGGTTCAAACTTGCCTCCCATCTTTCAATGGGCAACAATCTCTAGAACTAAAACAAGCTCCTACTTGAAAAGCTCTAGGGCAGACTAGCTTGTTATGAGCTTGAATCATTTTGGTCTTGTACAACTCGAGATTTTGGCATGCTTGCAGGGGTCTCTCCTCCAAATCTTTGAGCTCTTCCAACCGCAACTTGGCATCCTGCTCTATAGTGATTTTGCTACCCAATGCTATCCTTAGTGATGGGAGTTGAACTTCTAACGGTACAATGGCTTCAGACCCATACACTAAGGAGAACGAGGTAGATTGAGTTGAAGTTTTGTATGTTGTGCTGTATGCCCATAAAGCTTCAACTAACTGCTCATGCTAATGTCACTTATTATCATCAAGCATCTTCTTTAGTATCTGGATGAGAGTTTTATTGAATGCTTCTGCTAGGCCATTTTCCCTAGGATAGTAGATGATGGAGTATCTCCAATCTATACCATGTCTTAAGCAAGTTGATCTTGGTGCTTGAATGTAGTACCATTATCAGATATAATTTTTCGAGGCACCTCGAACCTATATACGATATAGTTTTTAAAAACTGGAGCACATGCTGAGTTGTGACCTCTTTGAGTGGGATTGCCTCCACCGACTTGAAAATGTAATCGGTGGCAGCTAGAATCAATCAATGACCCTTAGAAAAAGGAGGATTGATAGGACCCATAATGTTGGTACCCCAACACTCAAATGGCCATGAGGCTAATGTAGGATGTAGAATGTAGGGTGGTTGATGTAGGACAATACCATGTACTTGACATTGATGTCATCTTCTAGATACATCCATGCCATCTATAATCATCAAAAGATAGTAGTACCCTAGTCTCTTGATCTTTGCTTTCATCTTCGATTGCTCATAGACTCCATGTACACGACCCTCATCCTAGGGCTTTGTATCCAAACAACACATTTGATCAAGACTGCATAAGGTGCCATCCACGAGAGCATAGAGAGAGCTCTCTATTTCATATTGTGATTTCTCTTGAGGTAGTTTGTGTTCAAGTAATCTATGAACGGTTGCCTCCAATCTAGCTCCTTTGTCCTTTGGCAAATGACAACCTCCCTTCAAGAGAAAGTCTCGATGAGTTCAACATCAAGAGATAGGACTTGTTTGTTTGAACACTTATTGGAATGGACTCATCTTCCAAACATGCCAATTCCTTGCAAGTTTGGCCAAAGCATCGCTACTGTTCTCTCCTAGGGACCTTGTAGATGGTGACCGTATTTGGGCCAACAACTTCATGGTATACTCATGGTAATGAAGCTTAGTTTTGAGAACCTTGTAAGACCACTCTAGTTGATGACCAAAATCCCCATGATGTTGATGCTTTGACACACACCGTAATGGCTAACCTGCATCAAAAATCAAAGCCTCATACTTCATTGGTGCAGGGATTGAGAGATAGTATGAGAATCTCATCATAATATGGTCTGGAGTTAAAAAAACTATTCCTACCCTTACCTTTCGTGGAAGAGTAGATCGTGGTTCGTCTCCTTTGTGAAAGGAAGCCGTACCATCAAAATACATCTCCCAATGGTGATTGTAAACCTCCCTTAAGTTCATGATTTGTTCGTGATCACTATCGGAATCAAGAAATGGGTGTGCCGCTAAGAACGCTAGTGCTTGTCCTTTCACGCACGAGGTACAATGTGATATCAAATTGTGAGAGAATCATAGACCAACGTGCCAAACGTCTGGATAGCATTGGCTGTTTCAAGAGATACTGCAGTGGATTGGTTCTTGAAACTAAGTTTATCTTATGAGAAAGCATATAGTACCATAGCTTTTGGGATGCAAAGATTAAAGCTGTTTCTCAATAGGGTAGTTCAAGAGGATCGACGATCTAAGGTAGAGAGGACTCTCCTTCCCTTCATCATTAGCTTAAGGCAACAAAGCACAGAGGGAGACATCCAATGCAGCAGTGTAAAGGATGAGTGGCCTACCCGAGATAGGGGCTACTAGAACTGGTGGCTTCACCAAATACTGCTTGATATCTTTAAAGGCATGCTGGCACTTGTCATCCCACTTGAACTTGGCATCCTTTTTTTATAAGTGCTTAAAATGGCTTGCATCACTTCGATAAATTGGAGATAAAGCATCTTGGATACGCCAACCGCTTGAAAGATCCGAGTTAAAATTTTAGGTGGTGGTATTTCTAAGATAGCTTTGACCTTTTATGGATCTATTTCTATTCCCCGATGTTGGACAATAAACCCAAGGAATTTCCCAGAAGCTACTCCGAATGCACACTTCAGGGGATTCATTTTGAGGTTATATTGTCTTAACCATTCAAAAACTACTCTCAAGTCAAAGAGATGGTCTTCCTTTTCTTTATTTTTGACTACTAGATCATCAACATAGCACTCAACTTGATGATGAATGAGTTCATTGAAGATCTGAGTCATGGCCCATTGGTATGTACCAGCATTTTTAAGGCCGAAAGGCATGACCGTATAACAATAGATTCATGGTTCAAAAAGTAGTGTTTTTTCATCCTGGGGCCATCTTGATTTAGCTAGATGACTCATCCATGAAGGAGAATACCATGAGATGAGGCGATGTCCACCATTAATTCTAGTATAGAAGAGGAAACTCATCCTTACATGCCTTATTTAACCTTGAAATCGATGCATATGTGAATTTGGCCATTCTTTTCTTAACGACTTGCTAACAAGGTAGGGTATTTTTCTTCCCGATGAAACCAGCATCAATTTCTTGACTTCAAATAAGTTGTTCAATTTCTAATTGCATGCCTAGGAGCTTGCTTGATAGGGTTAGTGGTCTCTAGTTTATGGACGCTCTAGAGATAATCCGGCATCTCTTCATAACTCCATGCAAAGTCCTTAAACTTAATCAATAGCCTAACTAAGTCATTGGTTTCTTCTTCATTCAACAAACCGATGTATGTGTGGATTTTCTTCCATCCAGGTTGATTTCTTTAAGCTTGTCAATTATTGAATGGATCTCCTCTTCAAATTTTGGTGCATCTTTGATTTGGAGATCATCGATCATCTAAGTTTCTAAACACACATCCTCATAAGAGTTAGTGTGAGAAGAAGAACCTATCGTGATTTAGATGATTGGCAGCAAAGTAACCATCATCATCGAATGGACCCACTATTCTGAATCCTAGTCCTGATCTTGATTGTGCATCCTTGCCTTTATTGTTCCACAGCTTCTCAAAATACTCTGACCTATGCTTGGACCATGTATAAGGAATCAAAAACTTCTTTGTAAGATTAAGAACACAAGGCAAGTACCAATCAAAAGGTAATTCCATTAATTATTTATATGAATTATCCTCAAGTCTTACATCAATTTATGGACTTGAGGATGATGATCCTAATAGGATTCTCTTCGACTTGACATCCCTGAAAGGATGATGGGCTTTCTTAATTACACAACCTTCAACTTTTTGAGAGGAAAGTGAGGTTAAAGCTAAGGTTCCTAACTACGGCTTGATAGTTTCAAATAAACTTGATTCAAATACATTCGTGCTTTGCTTGGAGGCCTAGTCTTCATCGCTATCCGGCTCGAGTGTCTCCTCCAATGAAACCTGCTTAGATGGGTTGGCTGGTATACTAATCACATTAGACTCATCCTCTAAGCTGGATTCCAAGTCTATGTGAATAATAAGGGTACTCCTATGAATTAGAACATAACCACTATTGGAGATCGAGTCACCCTAACCATATGTCCCTATGATGGAATGAACTATGGGTGGAATGTGACATGCGGCTCTACTTCTTCCTTGATGTCCATTTCTCATTCACTTGTATTTTCTTTCTTCTATTCTTTTTCTTTCTCCTTTTCTTTTTCTTGTTTTTCTTTTTCTTTTGCATTTGCATTTTGACAAAGTTCACGAGAAAATATGTTTTGAGGAAGATAGTAGGTCGCATCTTCATATATCTCAACCTCTCTGACTGAAAGTGGCTTTTCATCACCTTTGACACAGTATTCATTTCCATCCTTTTTGAACTTGATGCATTGATGAAGGGAGGATGGAATCATCTTATTCTGTATCCAAGGCCTACCAGCAAGTAGTGAATGTATTCAAATCAATGATATAGAACTTGGTCTTAGTCTTTTATTTCCAAAGGTAACACTATGGAACCTAAAGCCCTCACCTTTCATTTAAATCCTCTCAACATCATTTGATCTCCTCGGGTGTGGAGATGTGATCCTCAAATAGGCAGGGTCTTTAGACTCATAATGTTCATCCATGCACGGATCAACAAGAACCACGGAAAGTCAATCGCCCATATCCATTTATAATGTAGAGGGCGGTTATGCTTATGTCCCCAGAAGAAGGTCTTCATATGTGAAGTGACTCCTTCTCGAATAATGTGCCTCCTCTCAATAGTGGTCAAGAGTTAAGCATATCTCTAGATTAAGAAGAGCCTTAGTTAATGATTCCCTCATCTCTTTGGATAAGACAAGGGCATCATATATGCTTAATTTAGATGACAACTTTCTCAAGTGAGAGAGTACATTGTAATCAACTTTGAGTTGATCCTCCACAAGCATATCCATGGATGGAGCATCCTGTGGAGGGGTTTCTTGATCATCAGAATCAATGACTTATTGTGGGAAATGAAAATTTTTCACCCTTCATTCTAATCTTTGAGGAGGTAAAATGAAGTTTCTCGATTACTCTTATGTTGGTGCATGCATATATTCTTATTAGGGTGATGGTGCGAGGATTGATGTACCATCGAGAGATAGAAGTCACCATAAAATGAACTAATCACCTTAATAGGACTAAGATGATGATCTTTAGAATGTAGAGATTCTTCCCACTTTATATGGAAAGTAAAGTATTTATTTTAAATGGGTTAGTTAAGTTTTCTGGAGACAAGCCTCCATAGTTAGTACATCTAAGAAATGAGATTCTTTAGAATACTCTTGATTGGGTAAATGATCATTGTCTTGATTTCAAAGAGGGGATCAATCATTGGTTTATTTTTTGAGAAGATCAGTGTGATTGATCAAGAGGAGAGAGTTATCAAGGCTAAATGAAGATAGTGATTCTTAGGTTACTAGGAATTTGTAGGCATCCCAAACTATCCTATGGTTGGGCTTTATATTTTTGAAATTGAAGTGATTTATTTCTTTGAGTTGAAATTTTATTAAAAATTTAGGGCTTACAATTCCATGACACAAGATTAAGGAAATGCCTAAGCGGTGAGGATTTATGCTTATATCTTGCAAAGAGAAGTAGCAACCTCTGAACCTAAATCATGCGAACTTTGGCAAGGGCCAAAAGCACGACCTAAATCTTGAAAATGGGTATTGTTTTACCTCCCAGAGATAAACCCATTTATTGTACATGTGGGGTGGCAAACTAACTCCTCATTTTAAATACATGTAGGCAAGTCAATGCTTTTGCAAGATAGCTAGTGTTGTTTATTTAGAAGAGATAGTCCTTAAACACACTCTTTAAGAGAGATCATGTAATATGATTAATGACTTAAATCAAGACAAATTTTTGCTATATTTTATTTTCATTTTGGAAAATCAATTTGATGACTTTGTTCATATAATACATAAAACTTGATTATGGGCCAAAATGAAGGAGGTGTTTCAAGGCTCTCAAGGTCAAAAATTCTCGCAAGGTGGAAGCTCTCCATAACAAGAGTAAAACAAGATACTTTTTTATGCATGATGTGAAAACATACAACATCCAGCTAAGGGGTAGCTAATTCTTTTATCTTGATTTATAACTTAGGCTTTAAGTGAGGCTATCAGTTATTTAGTTTTAGTTTTAAGTTGTTTTAGTTGGATAGAAAATTTATTTTCAAAGGTATCTCATTAGAGCCATACATCAAAGTAAGAAAGAAACTAGGAAAACATGCCATCTTAATGCATAAGCAAAACAAACATCAAATAATTTATAAAGTAGCACAAAAGAATAAGAGGATTTTTTTGAATGCTCCAGACAAACCAAAATAAATTGGGTAGCTCTATTATACAAATTTAAATGAATTAATTACAATCAAGAAGGAATTCATGCTATGGGGTCTTCATTCTTCATTTCTTCTTTTTTTCTTTCTTCTTTCTTCTTTCCTTTCTTCTTTTGGTGGGTTGGAATGTGGTTGCTCCAAAGGCCTCACATGGTACATAAGACATAGTCTTATAATAATGTTCATCTAATCATAATAATCATTAATCATAAGTGCAAAATTACATGAAAATGAGAAAAATAATCTAACTAAAACTTGAAATAGAGATTAGTTAAAACAAATTACAATCCCAAGAATGTATGTGAATAATTGGACTTACTTGCATGGGTAACCAAGTCCACCTATTTTGGATTATGCTTGGGGTAAGGAACCTCACAAAAACATTTTTATATTTTATTTGATAAGCACAATCCCACAGAAGACAATGGTTAGACTAAGATCCCTACCATTCATCTACATTTTGTACACAACATTAGACTAAAACATCATCACAAAATAAAAGCAACATCAAACCATGCACCATACATAAGTTAGAAATGGTGACTTAGCTTTAAATGTATTGCCATTTAAGGTTTGTATGGTATGTCTCATTAGCTTTAAGGTTGTTTTCTAAGTATGAAGATGTTACAGAGTGGTTTATTTAAGTGATTTTGGTTGATTTGGTTGATTTTTATTTTATGATTTGATTTAGTTTGAATGAACACAATTTACTAAATGGTAGAGAGGAAAGAGAGAACTTCTCTTTCCTCTACCTTAAGTAATTTCTAAATAGATTCATTAAAGATTTTTGTTTAGTGAAAGTTTTATTATATATTTTAATTAATCTAAGTTTAGATTTTCTCAAATAAACTTATTCAAAAACAAAGGCATTTTAAGATTAAGTAAAGTGAATTATACAAAACACACAACACTTTTCTTTTCAATATATGTAGCATGCATATGGATGAATCCTAAGCATATCTATACATGCAAATGGGAATGTTTAGCACACTATGGTGTTTATTTTTGAGATGTGGGACACCATGTAGATCTTAGGGGGTACTAATTGAAGTGATGGTATGACATTGGGAATGATGTACTATCTCAAAGATAGAAATCACCACTCTATAATGAACTAATCACAATAAGGACTCTAAGGCATGATGGGCTCAAATATACTAGATCTTTCCCCTCTTTACATGGAAAAGTAAAGTAGGGTTTATTTTAAGAGGTTTGTTAAGTTCCCTATGAAGGTAGCCCCATAGTTAATTACATCTAAGCAGATTCTTTAAGAACCTCTCGATTAAAGTGACAATCATGATCTTCAAAGATTTCAAGGTTAAGACTATCAAAGGATTGACTATTTTAGAAAATCAAATGAGATATATCAAGCAGCAGACTTATTTTTGGAATCCAAAGGGAGAGAGTAGGAAATGCTCATGATGCTAAGAAGCCTAGTAAGCATTTCTATCTGCCCTATAATTGGGCTTTATATTTTAGAAATTAAAGAGAGTTAATTATTTGAGTTAATATTTTATTAGATTGCTAGGGCTTATAATTCCATAACATAAGATTATGGAAATGCCTAAGAGATGAGGATTTATGCTTTATAGCTGAAGGAAATACCTCGGATCTTAAATCTGGAGCTTTGACAAGGGCCAAAAGCATGACCTAAATTTAAGAAAAATGGGTATATGGTTTACCTCCATAGAGATATACCACTCTTGGACTTATTATGCTTGAGTGGTAGTCTAACCTCCTCTTTAAATCCATGTAGGCAAGTCTTATGCTTTGCAAGATGGCTATGCTGTTGTTCATTTATAAAAGAGTCTAAGTCCTTTAACTCACTCCCTAAGAGACTAGAGTATGAGTGGTATGAATCCATGACTTAATCTAATGCAAATTTTATCAAAATTATTTGATTCTTTTGGACTCTTTGTTTTAACACAAGCTATGGGATTTTGTATGCCTAAATGCATGAGAATTTGATTATGGGCCAAATCAAGAGAAAGGGGTGTTCTTCTATCAAAGGCTCTCACAGGTTAAGCCTTCATTCTTTGGAAAAGATGGAAGCCCCTCTTAACAAGAGTGGAATAATATGACATGCATGATATTATACATTCATTCATCTAGCTAAGGGTTGCTAAAAATTTTATTATCTTGATTTAATTCTAGGTTTTATGTGAGGTTATGAGTTGTTTAAATTTAGTTATGAGTTGTTAATTATAGAAAAATTAATTTATCCTAAGAGCCTCTGCATCCAGCCACATTCAAGCATCAATCATAAAGAAAATATGAAAAGCATGCTTTAATGCACAATCTAAACACAACATCAAATAATTTTATAGACTACCAAAGAATAAAGGGGCTAGTGAGTCAAATTCCATGACACCCCAAAAAAAGATGGGTGGTTATCACCCTTATACAACCGGATTACAAAAAATAATACATGCTATGGGGTCTTCTTTTCTTCATTTCTTCCTTCTCTTTCTTTTGATTTGATTTGCTCCAAAGGCATCACAAGGCACCCCAGGGACTAAGCCTTCTGGCCACTGCTCATCCTAATCCCCCATAACACTAATCCTAATTCTAAATACAAAATTACATTAAAAATAGGAAAAGTAAATCTAGCTATACCTGTAAAAAAAAATGTTAGCTAAACAAACCATACAACCCAAGCAGTTATATGAATAATTTGAACTTAGTAGCCCACACATGGGTAACCAAGCCCACGTATCCTAACGTGAGTTATGTTGGGGCTAAACACTAACAAGCATTTATATTTTTATTATTTGACCCCTTAAGCACATCCCTATAAAACATGATTAAATATGATCATCAGAACATACACCTAACATCTCTAAATATTACATCATAAATAAAACACAATATCATACATACAACGCTAACTTAGCACTAAGTGGTGACTTAGTATTCTAATGTGCTTGCTTGTGTGACAAGACTTTACTAGGCTTCTTTAGTTTAAGTTTCAATTTGGAGTTTGAATTTGTTTAAATTTTACCTTTAGGTGATTTCAATTTAAATGATTTAATGATTTATTTTTCAATTTTATTTCACTTTTATTTGGTTAAAATGATGTTTAGGTTTTCAAGAATGAAGAGTAGAATGAATTCCATTTGTAGATGGAACTCACCCTTTTCTACATCCTAATTCCTAAAGAATATAACTAAGGTCCTTAAGTATCTTAATTAGCCCATTTGAATTTATGTAATTTACTTTATTTGACTTTTTGATTTGATTTAGATCTTAGAATTTGAATTTGTTTAAGTATTTGATTGATTGATTTTGATTTTGATGTTTTGGTTTAATTACATCTTGATAATTCAATATCCTTGATATCTAATGAAGTTTAAGTTTGTTTAAATTCATGTGTTTTGATTGATTAATTTTGAATTAGATGTTTTGGTTTAATTAAATCTTGATAATTCAATATCCTTAATATATGAAGTTTAAGTTTATTTAAATTCATGTATTTTTTGATTGATTAATTTGATTAGATATTTTGGTTTAATTAAATCTTGTTAATTTTAATATCCTTGATCTTATGAAGTTAATTGTTTAATTCATATGTTTTTTGATTGATTAATTTGATTATATGTTTTGGTTTTAAATCTTGATAATTCAATATCCCTTTAAATTAATATTTAATTCTTTTCTTTGATTTTTGGTTATGTGACTTTTATATTTGATTTGATTATGGTTCATTCATTTGTAGTTTGCATTAGATTAATTGAGATTTTATTTTGATTTTTAATTGAATATGATTCTTTTAATTAATTTATCTTTTAATCTCATCCATTTGTCATGTTTATCAAAGTTTGGTTTGCATTTTGATTTCAAACATTGGATAGTTAACTAGTTTATCTTATTTAAGAAGGTTGAATGAGATTTGATTTGATTACATATTAAATTGATGAGAGTCTTTCTTTATTTGATTTAATTTGATTTGATTTGATTTGATTTATTAGTCTATGGGTTTGCTTAAGTTCAATGTTATTATTAGTTTAATTAACAAGTGTGTTTAGGTTAATTATAAAGATTTGTTTAACTTTCAATTTGATTTCATATTTGTTTAGGTTAATGATGTAATTAATGACTTAATAATTTGGGTTTTGATTAGTATTTAATTGCATTTATGTTTGATTAAGTTTAAGTTTAATATGATTAATTTGATTAACTTAATTAGTTTATTTAAGATGTGTGATCAAATTAATTAGTAGATTAATTAAGTGTTTGATTTGAATTAATTTTAATCTGATTTATAAAATTTGGTTTATTAAGATGGTGGATTAATTTATTAAGTTTGCATTAATTAATTATTATTAATTGGATTATCTTAAGTATTAGTTTAATTAAGAGTATGTTTTTAATTATTAAATTTAGATTTATTTATTCTTAATGATATAATGACTTAATGATTTAAGTTTAATTTAGGTTTGATTGGTATTTAATTGCATTTTACTTTGAATTAAATAAGATGATAATTAATTCATTAAGTTTATTTAGATGTTTGACTTTAAGTTTGATTAAGGGTAATAAAATTTTAAATCATTAGATTAATTAAGGGTTTGTTTAATTAGAGATTAATTACTTAGTTTCCCACATGTGAGTGATTTGATTTAGTTAAGTGTTTTACTTAAGTTTGATTTGATTAAAGGATTATTGTTATTACCATCATTATTATTAAGTGAATTAATTGTTTATTTCATTTCAATTAAGTTTGATTATTTATGATTAGAGTTTTATTTGATTTGATTCATTTATTATGTTTGTTTGATTTCATTAACATGTTTGATTTAGCTATTTGGTTGAAATATTTAAGGGTTAATTAATTATCTTATTCCAAATGGATGTGATTTAATCATATGTTAATTAAGTTTACTTTAACTTTATTTAGTTTAATTCGATTAGTATTAAATGATTAAGTTGTATTGGTTTATTAATCAACTTGATTTTTTAGTTTATTTACTGATTAATTAGTTTCAGTTTATTTATACTCATGAAGGAGTTTCATATGGTTAAGATTCCATGCTTAGTGTAAGTTTAGTTATATTAGTTTGACCCATATTAAAGTTTTCAAAATTTGTTGAATTTTGAGTTTGATTTAAGATTTAATCATTTAATTTAGTTTTATTAACTTAAATAGGTTTAATCATATCTAATTTAATTTTCTCTAAGGATGATATTATTCCGTTTTGAGGTTTGATAAATGATTGCTTAAGTGCTCATTTCTAATTTTGATTTGATATTTAAATTATTTTTAGATTATGTTTTAATTAACTCCTTAATTGATTAAACTTTAATCTTAAGTGTTTGTTAGGTTCATTAGGATTCATAAAAATCACATTATTTTCTTTGAGAGTCCTAGATGTCAATTGAAGTGATTTAAGCCATTTTGAAGATTTTGTAAATTTGAATTTTTATTTGATTTATTTTATTAAAATGGACAATCTGAACTTCAAAATTTAATTTCTCCAATCTAGAAGACCTTTCTTTTCTTGAAATTTTTATGGTAGGTGTTTTAACTTTCAATCTTTAAAATTTCAACTTAATATGACATATATTTTTGGTTTAATTGATGAAATTTAATTTTCAATAAATCTCAAATTAAGCTTAAAATACATATTAAAATTTGGAGATTTTGGGTTTGTTGGATTTCTTTTGGAAAGACAAATCCAATGAGCCATTGTTTGTAATTTTTGGTTAAGTATTTAATTTTCTATGATTTTTTGAAGTTTCATGTGATTTAAATTAATTTTTTTAAATAAAAATATGTGACGCCAACCAAGGTGGAAAGATCAGGGGCGGGACCAGCTTCGATTAGATGTTCGATCAAAGATTGACAATCGATCGTGATGATCCAGGCAGACGCGGATCGAGCGCGATCGCCATCCGATGGCACAAATCAGATCGATCGCGATCACATCGATCTCAATGCGACCAGCCGACATGATCCACCCATGCGAATCAGGATCGAATCGGCGAGCTCACCGGTGGTGAACGGTAAAAACAACTCTTGTTTTGAAAAAATGAGAGTTTCTAAGCCAAAACTTGTCCAAATGGACTCATTTTCATGTCGATTCGCATCGAAAAAATTCTATTTTCTAATTGGGATGATTTAAAGTAAAAATGAGAGATTGTCTAAGGAAAATTTCTAAAATCAAGAAAATTAACCAAAATGCGAAATCTAAGGCCATAGTTTGCAAAATTTACCTCACCGGGATGGTTTTCGGTGGTGAAGATCCAGCAAACTCTAGGTATGTGAGGATGATTTGAATGATCTTTAACCCTTGCTTGAACATCCTTTCCGATTTACCGTTGGAAAAGCAACTATTTATATTTTTGAGCTTAAAAATGGCTCAAAGAGATGGGGGACAGATTCCTTTTTGCTTTGGGGAGCTTTTGGGGGCTGAATGGTGGTGGGAGGAAGAGATCTAAAGCCTCATCTCCTCCTTTTATAATGGCCAAAATCCATTATTTGAATTTTTTTGGCTCCAAATTTGTCATCTTGGTGGTTGGTGGATGATGGATTGATTGAGACTTTGGATTTTTTTTCCAAAGTCTCTCATACCATATGATCAGCCCTATTCAATGCAAATGTTGGGGAGGAGTTAAGTACATGTGATGGGGGAGAATTAAATGAGGTTGGGTGGAATCCTATTTGGGGGAGGATCCATGAGAACATTAAATGGGTTGGGTTGGTTTTGGGCTGATCACAAATGGGTTTGGTTTGGGTTTGATCAGCCCCCAATGGGTCTTGGCTTGGTTTCAAGGGATTTCATCCAATTTGGGTCATATGGGTCATATTGGGTCAAATTGACCCATTTGACCTAAATTAGCCAAACTAGCTTGAGTTATGGGTTGATTCATGTTCAATTGGCTAATCGAAGATGAATGTGATCTTTAGTTTGAATTAATTTGGATTTAATTTGGATTAAGGCCAAATTGACCCTTTAGAATTTGGGCTGTCAAGTTGATCAATACCGATCAAATTGGTTTAAATTTGGTCAAGTTCAATAATCAATTTGGAATGAACTGAGCTATTGTGCAATCAATTTGGGTTAGATCATGATTTGATGATTTGTTCCTTTAGGCCAATTTAAATGGATAAATGGCCAATTCTTGGAATTGATTGCAATTGATCATCTGGTGATCAACAATCATGGTGAAAGATTTTGGTGAGCTTGGTTCAATCCAAGGTTGGATTGAAGTTGGATCAAATGGGTCCTTTAGGTTACTTTGGGTCAAGTGGACTTAAGTGGGTCAATTGATTTGGTTTAGGTCTGATTCAAGTTTAGTTGAACTTATATATGAGGCCTATATTGAAATATAAATTCAACGGTAATCAATTTGGAGTCTAAGTGATTTTGGCTCATTTGAAATTTTAAGTCAAAGAGCTAGTTGGGTTGACTGTTGGTTTGATTTGGTTTGATGATTGTATTTCATTTATATTTGGATAAATATTGAATGAATGATGATTCAGAGAAAATTCATTTGTTTGACTTGATTTGGATAGAATTTGGCTAAGTCCAAAGAATTGGCTTAAAGGGCTTTATTGAGTTTGGATTTGATTTTGATATAGTTTTGGTCATTTGAATTTGGATTTCATTTATATTTATGAATATAAATGAAGAATAATGATTTATAAAGAATCAATTGAGTTTGATTTGATCTAAGTTTTTGGCTAAGCTTATGAATGTGGTTCATATGGCTTAGGGTTTAGGATTTGAATTTGATTTTGGTTTCAATCATTTGGAGTCAAATTTGAAAGATTTGGAATTTGAATTTAAATTTGAGATTTGGTTTGACAATTGAATTTGGGTTTGATTTAAGAAAGTGTATCTAGATTGGGTTTAGGCTATGGGATAGGTAATTTCTTTAAGAGGCATAACCTAATCTTATGATTAACACTTCTAAGTCTGATTGGTGTTCATAATCACTGATGTGTCTTATGACTAAGGAGTTCTTAGTATTTAAGAGTCCTAAGAAGAGAGGAGGTTAAGAGCTCACTCCAAAAGTGAGGTCAACAAAGGACCCCAATAGAGTGGTGTAAGAAGGCACACCACACATATGATTCAAAATGATCAATAACATCCAAGATTGCAACAATAATGAAGTGATCTATACTAGAGAAGGTAGATATAATCATGATCTTAGAATACTTTCTTTTTAGGCATAAGAGGGCAAGAAAGAATCTTGGGATTGATATATGAACCTTCCACTGGGAAGCAGTTCAAGTTATCCGAGGATGAGTACATGAACCATTCATTGAAGTGTATCCATGATAAGAATTTGATTGATTTCTTTGATTTGTTTGAGACTCCACTGGAGGTTGGTTTAATTTGTTATGGCTCCACTAGAGAAGGGTTCTAGAGGGATATGTGGGGATGTACACTGAAATTTGTTTCATTTAGATCTAGGTTCCACTGGAGGCTAATTTGATTTGCTAGGAGAAATTTGGTTTGTTCATATGTTTAATTTGACTCAGGGAGAGGTTGGTTTGAATTTATTTTATTATGGATTTTGAGGTGCTACCAAGAAGAAAGCATTGGCGCCTTAGATTTATAAGTCCAAAGGGTAGTCTACCTTCCATGGTGGACTATCCAACCAAGATCTTGAAAGATTGGAAGAAAGCAAAGACTTACATCTTCCAAAGTAGGATGCCATTTGGGGTATGGCACAATATGGACCACCCAAGGAGACTAAGTGAGCAGTGGGTCTTACCTCAACTCAAGAGTAGTCTGATGATTAATTTGATTATATTGATTTGATTTGAATTAGTTTAATTTAATTTGGGTTATGTGGATTTTGTGCAATGGACCCAGGAGAGCCTTTAGACCTATCTCAATTTATAATCTAGGTAGTCTACCAACAAGGGGTAGACTATCGCAAGGGTTGCCTTTTTGTGCAATACTAGAAGAAAGCATAGAGACTTACATCTTCCAAAGTAGGGATCAGGCGATGGTGATGATCAATCCCAACCTTAATTTGAGAATGCCATGAACTCAAATCACTTGAATAATGTAATTAATTTAATTTTAGATGGACCCTGGTGTGATGGATCTACTAAGAAGGAGCTAATGCCTGACCTATCTTAGGTTTACAACCAAAGGGATACTACCAGTAGAACTAACCAACCTAAGGGTTTTCTTTGTAATGGTCAAGTTAGGAAAAAAGCGTGAGGACTCACATCTTCTAAACAAGGAACCATGATCCATTGGCAATAAATCAAACCCGACCTAAGTCGACTGAGAATCAGTGAGTTTACCTCAACTCAAGAGTAGTTTAATTTGATTAATTTGATTTAATTTAATTTTGTGTGTTATATGGACCTTGTGCAATGGACCCAGAGAAGAAGCTATGTCGTCATATTTACAAGTCCAAAGGGGTAGTCTACTAGCCAGGTAGACTATCCCAAGGGTTGCCTTTCTGTACAATGACTGTATGAAAGTAGTACTTATATCTTTCAAAGTAGGATCAGGGGTGATGTGGCATAATAAGTTGAAGACTAAGGGTGACTATTTGTGCAATGTCTGTGGACTCATACTCAAGAATAGTTAGAATTAATTTAATTTAATGGACCCATGGATGGCGGATCTACGAGAAGGAGCTAATATCGTCCTAGACTATCTTAGATTTACAAATCCAAAGGGATAATCTACCGTTAGGTAGAACTAACCAACCTAAGGGTGCCTTGATTTATAATGGTCAAGTTAGGGGGACACATCTTCCTAAACAAAGAACCACTAAATTTGTCAATAAATAAATGAACCCGACCTTTTCCCATCGAAAAGATCGTCGGAAAGAATGCGTAATAGACTTATATCTTTCAAAGCAAAGGTGATCAGGGTAACTCGTTGGTGGCACAATAAGTTGAACAGGGTGACTACTAGAGAGTGAGGGACTTATCTTAACTCAAAGTAGTCTATGGGAGTTTTACTTACACTGCCCTAAAGATAGGATGCTTGCTTAGAAAAGGGGCCACTAGGGGCTTGAATTCCTAATCCACAAGTGAATTAATTTTGTCTATTTATTTAATTTATTTGAACGTAGACCCTGTTGGTTTATGAGGGATCAAAGAGAAGGAGCTTATATCGCCTAGACCTTTCAAATTTATCAAACGGGAGAATCTCAGCATCCTAACAAATTCTCCAACGGGTGGGTGCTAGAAAAGGGGACCGTCCAATCCAAAAGTAACCCGGAAGTGTCTAAATGGGGTCTAAGGTGATCCAAATAGATGCCCGTAGGGGATGGGACCACTAAAGGCTTAATCCAACACCGAGAAGATGATATGGCCATATATCATGGCCAACTCAAGAGAAAGCAGGGGACTCACATATGCCAAGAGTTGTATCCACCGGGTGAGTCAACATAATGAACATCAACCAACTGGTGCGTTATTTGCAATAATCGCCTTTAGAAGAAGCATACTTACATTTAAAGCGTAACCGATCAGGATATTGCCTTCTCGATATCCTGACCTGGAGACTAAGGTGAATGCCACTGGAGGACTTACATTGACTAAAATGTAGTCAAGAGGAAAGTATCCTTTGAGGGACTTACCCTAAACCTCAAATATACTCAACTTAGTTAATGCATGATGGCTAGTTCAAGAAGAAAGCACGGTGACTCACATCTCCTTAAGCAAAGTCAACATGAGGTACTCCTAAGCAGTGAATTCTACCAGTATAAGACACTTGTTGGTTTGCAATGGCCAGAGAAGAAAGTATGGGACTCACATTCTCCAAGTGACCAGGACATACCAATGTGGAAAGTGATGTAGACCCGACTTAGAGTAGCTAATGAGTGAGTGCCACAAGGGGCTTGCACCCATATAAAAGTAGCCTGAGACAAAAGATATATATTTGTTTATGTTATGAAAGAGGGAATGGGATGCCGCTTGGGTTTTCTTACACCTACCCTAAATACATCGTGGCAGATTCGCAAGCAAAAGATATTTCTAACATAGAACAAACAAAATTTGAGATGAAAAAAAGTTTTATTGATAATTATTTTCAAACAAGATTTATGGATAGTATTTCTTTAGGTAGAGCCCATTGCTTGGAAGCATCGGGCGCTCTCCCTTACAATTTATGAGTTGATAAGACCCTCCTTGGTAGGTCTTTTCTATGGCATAAGGGCTTTCCCATGTGGGTTCAAACTTGCCTCCTATCTTTCGACAGGCAATAATTGGCCTCCTTAGAACAAAAATAAGCTCTCCTACTTGAAAAGCTCTAGGATAGACCAACTTCTTATGAGCTTGAATCATCTTGGCTTTATATAACTTGAGGTTCTGGCATGCCCGTAAGCATCCCTCCTACAAACCTTCGAGCTCTTCCAATAACTTGGCATTCGCTCCATTGTGATTTTACTACCACCACTATCCTTAGTGATGGGAGTTGGACTTCTAATGGTAGAGACCCATACACTAAGGAGAAATGGGGATTGAGTTGGAGTTCTATATGGTAGTACAAGGCTTCAACAACTTTCATGCCATCATGTATTATCATATTGCATCTTCTCTTTAGTATTTGAATGAGAGTTTTATTGAAGGCTTCTAACCATTTTCCCTTGATAGTAGATGGTAGTATCTCCAATCTACATATCTCAAAAAGCTATTGATTTTAGTGCTCTTGAATGCAATACCATTATCGATATAATTCATCGAGGCACCCAACCTATATATATATTCAAAAATTGGAGCACATGTTGAGCTATGACCTCTAAGTGGGATTACCTCCGCCACTTAGAAAAGTAGTCGATGCTTAGAATGAATTGATGACCTTGGAAGAAGGAGGATCGATCGGACCCATAATGTCGGTACTCAACATTCAAATGGCCATGAGGCAATGTAGATGTAGAATGGGAGGTTGATGTAGACCACACCGCACCGACATGGCATCTCCTAGCTACATCCATATAGCCGTGATCATCAAGGCCAGTATCCCAATCTCTTGATCTTGGCTTTCATCTTCTAGATTGATGTGCTCCACATAAAGTGTACCTCGCCATGATCCTATGGGCTTCGTGTTTGTCCAGACAACGTAACCACATATGATCAAAGGACTTCCGATACAAGGTGCCGCCTACAAGAGTATAGGAAAGGGCACTCTGTTTTACCTGGTGTGCTAGTGATTTCTCTTGAGGTAGTTTACCTATATTTAAATAATCTATGAATTGTTACCTCCAATCTAACTCTTTGTCCTTTTTGGCAATGGCAACCTCCCCTTCAAGAGAGAATCTCTCGATGAGTTCAACATCAATAAGGGATAAGACTTATCTATTTTGGACCCTTATTGGAATGGACTCATCTTCTGGACATGCCAACTCTTTGGCAAGCTTAAAAATGCTACTATTACATTCTCTCCTCGTGGAATCTTGTAGATGGTAACCTCGGATTTGGGCCAATATTTCCATGTATACGGTAATGATGGTTTGGGTTTAGAACCTTGTAAGACCTAGATTTGGTTGATGACTAACCAAGAATCCCCAAAGATGTTGATACTGGATGCATAGTGTAATGACTAACTGATTATCAATCGAGCCTCATATTCGCTTCATTGTTGGTGCATGGATTGAGGATGATATGAGAATCTCATCACATCACCGAGTTAGGAGAACTATTCCTACCGCCTTCGATAATAAATTATGATTCTTCTCCTCTTGAGAGAAGCTACACCATCAAAGTACATCTCCCTGGTGAGTAACCCCTAAGTTCATGATTTGTTCATCGGGAGATCATCAGGAGATCGGAGTGGAGTGGATGTGCTAAGAAATTTGAAAGTGCTTGTCCTTTCACAAGAGAGGGTATAAATCAAATGAGACAAAATCATGGACCAACATGCCAACCATCCGTGATAAGGTATTGTCATGAGATATTGTAATGGATTGACTCTAGATCAAGTTCATCGAGAAAGCATGTAATGTCGTAGCTTTTGGGATGCAAAGATTAAAGCTAGTATTTTCAATAGGTGGATAGTTTGCTAGAGATTACGATGACCGAGATAATAGAGCGTCTCCTTCCCTTCATCATTTGGAGCCAACAAAGCAAGGGGAGTCAACAAAGAAGATATATGAGTTTGCCCGGGATAGGCTACTAGACCATGTCATCGATATTGATGTCTTCAAAGCGTTGACACTTATCATCCCATTTGAACTTGGCATCCTTTTTGACAAGTGATGAGAATGGTTGGCATCTTCCTGATAAGTTGGAAATGAAGCATCTTAGATACGCCAATCGCCCTTGGAATGTCCTGAGTTGTGTTAGGCTTTTAGGGGGTGACATTTCTAAGATAGCTTTGATCTTCTCCGGATCGATTTTTATTCCATGGTGTCAAATAATAAACCCAAGGAATTTCCCTAAAGCTACTCCGGATGCACACTTCAGGTGGTTCATTTTGAGGTTGTATTATCTTAACCGTTCAAAAATTACTCAAGTCAAAGAGATGGTCTTCCTTTTCTTTTTTTTGACAGATCATCAACATAGCATTCAACTTGATGATGAATGAGTTCATGAAGATTTGAGTCATGGCCCGGTATGTGGTATTAATTTTGCCGAAAGGCATGACCTTATAATAATAAATTTCAATCGGGTTCAAAAGGTGTTTCTTTCATCCTGGGGCCATCTTAATTTAGCTAGATGACCCATCCATGGAGAAACTGAGATATGAGGAAATGTCCACCATTAATTGGTATAGGAAGTGGAAATTCATCATTAGGACATGCCTTATTTAGATCCCTAAAATTAATGCATAGGCAAATTTGGCCATTCTTTTTTTTAACTAGGATGACATTGGCCAACCAGATATGATATTTTTCTTCCCTAATAAAGCTAGCATCGATCAGTTTCTTGATTTCAAAAGTGACCTATTGTTCAATGTCTAATCACATGCGTCTAGGAGCCTGCTTGATAGGGTTAGCATTAGGTTCTATTGCTAGTTTATGGGCTATAGGTGATAGATCGCATCTCTTCATAACTCCATGTAAAGCAATCCTTAAACTCCCAATAGCTTCATTAAATCATTGGTTTCTTTTTCATTCAGAGAACGATATATGTTGTGGATCTTCTTCATTCGGATTTCTTTGAGCTTGTCGATAGTTGATGATCTCCTTCAAACTGGTGCATCCTTGATTTCAAAGTCATTTGGATCATCTGAAGTTTCTAAGCATGTCTCCTCATATGAGTTAGCATGATTTGAAAAGAACCTATCAAATTCCAAATGATTGGTGATGACTAAGCAAGATCATCATCATCGACCAATGTCCAAATCGAATCTTGATTATGAATGCTTATTTGTCCCATAACCTTTCAAAGTAATCGACTGTTTAGACCAAGCATGTGGAATCCTTTCTTTGTTAAATTAAGAACACAAGGAGTACAATCAAAAGGTAATTCTATTAAATCTTTATATGAATCATCCTCAAGTTCTACATTAGCTTCTTGACTTGAGGATGATGCTCCAAGAAAGAACTTCTGCACTTTTACATTTATGGAAGACTTAGGGGCTTCCTTAACTACTAAACCTCAACTTCTTATGAGAAAATTGGGGTTAGAGCTAAAATTCCTAGCATGCATATTTCACATATAAACATGGATCATGCTTTGCTTGGAGCCCGATCTTCATCAATGCGCTCAACTATCACTGCATGAGATCTCCTAGAAGTGCTAGCTAGCATACTAATCATATATGACTCATCCTGAACTAGATCTAAGTCTAATAGATAGTAGGTAGTCACAGGACATAACCCATTGGATGGCCATAAGGAGGTCTTCCATCCCCTGCATGTCTCAGACTCTTCCTGCCTGGTGGAGGTCGAGTCCCTACCCATATGTTTAAATGGAGTAAACTGTGGAATCAATGTCGCTCTACTTTCTCCTCAAGTCTATTTCTCGCTCTTTTTTTTTTTCTTTCTTTTCTTTTTCTTTTCTTTTCTTTCTTTTTTTTCTTTTATTTTGAACTTTCCAAGTTCATGAGAATAGACTTGTTGATTTTGAGGAAGATAGTAGTCGCATCCTCATATATTCAACCTCATGAATTATGAATGGCTTAAGATCTCCTTTGACATGAAGATTCAATCCACCCCTCATGAACTTCATATGCATTATGTAGAGGATGGAACCACATTGTTCTCATGTATCCACGCCTCCCAAGCAAAACATTGAAAGATGTATCGAAGATAATATGAAACTTGGCTAGTCTTCCAATCATCTACTTCTGGCAACACTATGAGCCTAAAGCCCTCTCGCTTGTTCATTGAATCCTCTCATCAAAGTTTGGAGATGTCAATCCTCAAGCGAGGATTTTAGACTCATAATATTCATCGATGCACCTCGTCAACAAGAACTGGATATCTGTATCTTCCAATATCCACTAATGTAAAGAGGATGTGCTTGGTCATTCCCAAGCAAGTCTTCATCACCGAATGTAACACCTAGAGTATCCTCTAAACATGAGCCTCTCGAGTGCCACCAAGCATATCTCTGATCAAGAAGAGCCTTGATTAGAGATTCTCTCATCTCTTTGGATAAGATAAGGGCATATATTCTTAACTTGGACTTTCTAAGATGAGGACATTGTAGTCAACCTTGGCTTGATCCTCCATAAGCATATCCATGGGTGGAGCATTCTGTGGAGGTGCTATCCATTTTTTAGAACCAATGATTTGCTTACCCTGATCCTGAGGTGCTACTCTAGGAGGTAGAACCGCATGAGGTTGACTTCAATGACTTCATGAGATGATTTAGTGGAAAGTTCTACCTCTCAGTTCACCTAGCCTTCTCCTATGGGATCATCGATGATTCCAAATCAATCTCAATGGTGAACTCAAATGATTCAGAATGGAAAATCCATTTCTAAATCGAAGAGGAATGATCAACTAGAGTTATCATTATTATTTTGTAGACTTGAGTATTTTAGAGGAATAAAACTAGAGTATAATAAGATGTGAAAGCTTTCTTCATTGATTTCTTCTTTG
Source organism: Cymbidium sinense (assembly GCA_021442155.1). Lineage (NCBI taxonomy): Eukaryota > Viridiplantae > Streptophyta > Magnoliopsida > Asparagales > Orchidaceae > Cymbidium > Cymbidium sinense. Next base: position 155,129,876 of record CM038219.1, on the reverse strand, counting down.
ATGGAGGTACATGATAAAAATCTAATAAAGTAAGCAGGGTAAAGGGTATAGTGCCATTGTCCACTGATACAATGATCCTATTGACAAAAGAGGAGCTAGTGGAAAAAGAAGTAGTAGCTGCAATGGTGGATGGAGTGTTGACTCGGACGTGGTTGTGCTATGCTATCCTGCAAGTAAGGTAGGTCTTGTTGGCTCAACACCTTCTTCAAGTTGTTTTGCAACTTAAAACCTTCCTTGGTGTTGAGGTTTGAGTATGCACCTAAAGAAAGTTTCTTGATCTTAGAGACCACTTGTTAGAGGTTCTGAGGAATATCCCAACCTTTTTGTCTTGAGGGCGTGATCCCTTTCTTGATGGATTACAAATTGTTGATGGTATTTTGATGGAGAGTATTTGTAAACCCTATATAGTTAACAAATAGGTCTATTGGAGATTTATGATGTGAGAAGAGTTTTGCCATTGTTTTGAGAACTCAACATTTAGGTAGGTTCTGGTTCAAAATTTGTAGAGATCAATATTTTTTGCATCTTATTTGATATTGATTTGAAAGACCTCTACTTAGCAAATTTGGGTATGCTAAGAAGAGGTTGTGATTGTGTATTGAAATATTTTTGCTAAGATTTGATTATGTGATATGTGATTTGAAGCTTTTACTTAACAAATTTGGTATGTTAAGTAAAGGCCACATGTGTTTGATTTGTGCATGATGATGAGACTTTCACTTAACAAATTTGGTATGCTAAGTGAAAGTCAAATGTGATTATGAGATAGATTTACTTTTCCTTTGAAGATGGGAGTCCCACTTAACAAATTTGGTATGTTAAAGCTCAAATGTTTGAGATATATTTATTTTTTCTTTGAGAATGAGAATCTCACTTGACAAATTTGGTATATGAAAGCTCAAGTGTGTTGTTGATTTGCTTTTCTTGAAGATAGAGTCCCATTTAACAAATTTGGTATGTTAAGTGAAAGCCAATTTGTTTGAGATATATTTGTTTTCTTTGAGGATGAGACTTTCACTTAACAAATTTGGTATGTTAAATGAAATCTCAAGTGTTTTGACATAAAAAATTGATCTTATTTAACAAATTTGATATGTTAAAATAGGGATCAAATGTGTGTTATGAGACTCACTTAACAAATTTGGTATGTTAAGTGAAAGTCAAATGTGTTTATGATTTTGAAAATGAAACTCACTTAACAAATTTGGTATGTTAAGTGAAAGTCAAATGTGTTTATGATTTTTGAAAATGAAACTCTCACTTAACAAAATTGGTATGTTAAATGAAAGTCAAATGTGTTTATGATTTTAAAAGAAAAAGAACTTATTTAACCAACTTAGGTATGTTAAATGGAGTTCAATTTGTTCTTATGATTTTCAAAAGGGTTCTCATTTGATATACTTGGACATATCAAATGAGCTCCAATGTTTTGAAGTCAAGACTTTGGTAAGAAGGAGTTTTATCAAACAAATGCAAATAGAATTCAATTTGCTCTACCTTCTAAGGGGAACTCCCATTTGACAAATTTGGGTATGTCAAGTGGGGAGTTCAAATATGTCTTGACTCTTTTTGTGTGTGTATGATTTATTGCTTCAAAAGGGGGAAAACTTCAACCTAGCACATGTGAAGTATGCTAAGTGGAGTTTCAATTTTATACTTTAATTCAAAATAGAATCTCCATCCAACAAATTTGAGTGTGATGGGGATAAATTTATTCAAAGAAAATGTACTTTTGAAAAGACGTTAAAAATGGTTGATTTTGATTTTGAAAAACCTCCATGTAACACAATCATAGGATTTGTTAAAAAGGTTTGGTTATATGTTTATTTGTGCCTTTTTGAGAATTTCTTACAAATTTATTGTGTAAAGATCTCTTATTATGTGGATTTTGAAAAAGTGTTTTTGGAAAGACATGTTATTTTGTATAAGGGTTTTATTTTCTTATTGTTCATGGGATGAACCTTGCCTTACCATTAGGATGACAAAAATGTTCTTAATTTCATCATCTCCTTTGTTTGATTAATTTTAATTTTCACCATTGGGAATAATAGGATTTTGACCTACAGAAGTGAGGTCTTAAAAAAAGGATGTTGGCAAGCTTTGATGAAATAAGCTAAGTGCCAACGGAAAGAATGATAGTCTCAGGCCTATATAAAATATAAGTCCTCTATCGATGCTTGGAGAAAATAATTGTCTACTAAAGATGGAGAGAGGAATCATCCCCAGCGGAGTCGCTAGAAAAATCTAAAGTGTTTATTTTTGAGATGTGGGACACCACGTAGATCTTAGGGGGTACTTATCGAAGTGATAGTGTACGACATTAAGGAATGATGTACTATCTAAAAAGATAGAAATTACCACCATATAATGGACTTGATCACCTAATAAGGACTCCTAAGGCATGATGGGTCTTCAAATATACCAGAGATCTTTTCCCTACTTTACATGGAAAAGTAAAGTAGGGCTTATGTTAAGCTAGGTTCATTAAGTTCCTTATGAAGGTAAGCCCCCATAGTTAATTACATCTAAATAGATTCCTTAAGAACTCTCGATTAAAGTGAAAATCATGATCTCCAAAGATTTCTAAGACTATTAAAGGATTGGTTATTTTAAAAAAAATTAAAATGGGATAGATCAAGGAGAAGACTTATTTTGGAAGGGGAGAAAGTAGAAATGCTCATGATACTAAGAACTAAGTGAGCATTCAATCTACCCTATAATTGGGCTTTATATTTTTGAAATTGAGAGAGTTAATTATTTGAGTTGACATTTTATTATATTGCTAGGGTTTATAATTCCACAACATAAGATTATGAAAATGCCTAAGAGATGAGGATTTATGCTTGTAGCCTGCAAAGGGAAACAACAACCTCTGATTCTAAATCTAGGGAGGTTTGGAAAGGGTTGAAGCACTACTTAAATCTAAGGCAAAAATGGGTACATGGTTTACCTCCACAAGAGAGAATAAATCACCCGATTGCTGGACTTATTACCATCTCGACTCGAGTGGCAACCAGCTGACTCCTCCTATGCTTTAAATCTATTTAGGCAAATCTTATGTTTTGCAAGATGGCTAGGCTGTTGTTCATTTAGAAAGGAGACTAAGTCCTTAAAATCACTCCCTAAGAGACTAGAGCATGAGTGGTATGAATGCATGACTTAATCTAATGCAAATTTTATCAAATTATTGATTCTTTTAATTTTTTATTTTGACACAAGTTATGGATTTTGTATGCTAAATGTATGAGAATTTGATTATGGGCCAAATCAAGAGAGAAAGGTGTTCTTCCATCAAAGGCTCTCACAAGTTAAGCCTTCATTCTCTAGAAAGATGGAAGCCCCTCATAACAAGAGTGGAATAATATGACATGCATGATTTATTCATTCATTCATAAGGGGTTGCAAAAAATTTTATTAACTTGATTTAATTCTAGTTTTTATGTGAGGTTATGAGTTATTTTAACATTTTAGTTATGAGTTGTTAATTTGGGTAGAAAAAAATTTTAATCTAAGAGCTACGATAGCCACACATTCAAGCATCAATCATAAAGAAACTATGAAGCATCTAATGCAATCTAAACACAACATCAAATAATTTTATAGACTACCGTAAAAGAATAAAGGCTATGGTCTTTGATACACCAAAAAAAAGATGGTATCTACCCTTATACAACCAATTACAAAAAAATACATGCTATGGGTCTTCTTTTCTTCATTTCTTCCATCTCTTTCTTTGATTTGATTTGAATGCACCCAGGACTAAGCCTTCGCCATTGCTCATCTAATCCCCATAACACTAATCTAATGTAATGCAAAATTACATTACAAATAGAAAATAAATCGAGCTACCTACAAAATAAATGTTAGCTAAACATACCATACAACTGAATTATATGAATAATTTGGACTTAGCACACATGGATAACCAAGCCCACCTATCTAACAGTTATGCTGGGGCTAAGTAACGATAAGAAATGTATTTATATTTTATTAAAATTTTAAGCAAAACCCACAAAAATATAATAGGCTAATACATAACATGAGAAGAACATACACTAACATGTCTAAAATAGTACATCACAAATAAAACACAACATCATACATACAATGCCTAACTTAGCACTAGAAGTGGTGACTTAGTATTCTAATGTGCTTAAGGCTTATGTGAGGCTTTACTGGCTTCTTTAGTTTAAGTTTCAATTTGAAATTTGAATTTAAATTTTACCTTTGGATGATTTCAATTAAATTATTTAATGATTTATTTTCAATTTTATTTCACTTTATTTGGTTAAATGATGTTTAGGTTTTCAAGAATGAAGAGTAAAATGAATTCCATTTGTGTGATGGAACTCACCCTATTCTACATCCTAATTCCAAAAGAATCTAACTAAGGTCCTTAAGTATCTTAATTAGCCCATTTTAATTTGTGTAATTTATTGATTTAATTTATTTGATGATTTAGTTTAAATTTGAGTTTATTTTGATTGATTGAGGATTTAGATGTTTTGGTTTAATTACATCTTAAAATTCAATTGATATCTAATGAAGTTTAAGTTTGTTTAAATTCATGTGTTTTGATTGTTTAATTTTTAGATGTTTTGGTTTAATTAAATCTTGATAATTCAATATCCTTTAAATTAATATTTAATTCTTTTCTTTGATTATGATTTGACTTTTTATGTTTTATTTGATTTGATTGGTTCATCATTTGTAGCTTATTAGATTAAATGAGATTTTATTTTGATTTTAATTGATTTGATTCTTTATAATTAGGATTTTATTTTAATCATCCATTTGTCATATTTTATCAAAAGTTTGGTTTTATTTTGATTTCAAACATTGGATAATTAATAGTTTATCTTATTTATTGAATGATTTGATTTGATTACATATTAAATTGAGGAGATTTATTTGATTTAATTTGATTTATTTGATTTGATTAGCTTTATTATGTTTATTTAAGTTCAATGATATTATTAGTTTAATTATGAAGTGTGTTTAGGTTAATTATAAAGATTTGTTTAATTTTCAATTTGATTTCATATTTATTTAGTTAATGATGAATTAATGACTTAATAATTTAGGTTTAATTTTTTTGATTTAGTATTTACATTTATGTTTGATTAAGTTTAAGTTTAATATGATTAATTTGATTAATTTTATTTGTTTTAAGATATGTGATCAAATTATTGAATAATTAAGTGTTTGAGAATTAATTTTAATAATTTATAAAAAATTAATATGGTTTTTATTAAGATGGTGGATTAATTTATTTTTAATTAATTAGGTGTCATTCAATTGATTATCTTAAGGGTAATTAGTTTAATTAAAGAGCATGTTTAAGTTAATTATTAAATTAAATTAAGATTTATTTAATTTTTAATGATGTAATTAATGACTTAATGATTTAGGTTTAATTTAGGTTTTGATTAGTATTTATTTGCATTTATCTTTGATTAAGTTTAAGTTTAATAGATTAATTTTAATTAACTTAGTTAGTTTGTTTAAGATGTGTGATTGATTATTAAATTTAATTAGGGGTTTAATTTAAGATTAATTTTAGAGTTAGTTTTAATGTAACTTATTTAGATTAATTTGATTAAGTAAGATGATGAATTAATTCATTAAGTTTGCATTAATTAGATGTTTGACTAATTAAGTTTGATTAAGAGTAATTAAATTTTAAATCATTAGATTAATTAAGGGTTTATTTAATTAGAGATTAAAGAATTAATTTCTCACATATGAGTGATTTGATTTAGTTAAGTGTTTTGCTTAAGTTTGATTTGATAAAGGATTATTGTTATTACCATCATTATTATTAAGTGAATCAATTGTTTATTTCATTTCAATTTAGTTTGATTATTTATGATTAGAGTTTTATTTGATTTGATTCACTTATTATGTTTGTTTGATTTCATTAACATGTTTGATTTAGTTATTAGGTTGAAATATTTAAGGGTTAATTAATTATTTTATACCAAATAGATGTGATTTAATCATATGTTAATTAAGTTTACTTTAACTTTATTTGGTTTAATTTGATTAGTATTAATTTATTATCATTTATTGGTTTATTAATCAACTTAATTTTTTGGTTTATTTAATGATTAATTAGTTTCAGTTTATTTATACTCATTAAGGAGTTTCATATGGTTAAGATTCCATGCATAGTGTAGGTTTAGTTATATTAGTTTGACACATATTAAAGTTTCCTAAATTTGTTGAATTTTGAGTTTGATTTAAGATTTAATCATTTAATTGAGTTTTATTAACTTAAATAGGTTTAATCATATTTAATTTAATTTTCTCTAAGAATGATATTATTTTGATTTGAGGTTTGATTAATGATTGCTTAAGTGTTATTTCATTTCTCATTTTGATTTGATATTTAAATTATATTTAGATTATATTTTAATTAACTCCATAATTGATTAAACTTTAATCTCAAGTATTTTTTGAGGTTCATTAGGATTCAGAAAATCACATTATTTTTTTGAGAGTCCTAGATGTCAATTGAAGTGATTTAAGCCATTTTGAAGATTTTTGTAAATTTTTGAATTTTTATTTGATTTATTTTATTAAAATGGGTAATCTGAACTTTAAATTAATTTCTCCCAATTCAGAAGACCTTTTCACTTGAAATTGTTATGGTAGGTGTATTTTAACATGAATTTCAATCCTTGAAAGTTTCAACTTAATGTGACATATATTTTTTGGTTTAATTGATGAAATTTGATTTTCAATAAAACTCAAATTAACCTTAAAATACTTAATAAAATTAGGAGATTTTAGCTTTTTTGGATTTCTCTTGGAAAGACGAATCCAGTGAGCCCATGTTTGCAATTTTTAGTTAAGTATTTTATTTTTTATGAATTTTTGAAGTTTTAGGTGATTTAAATTAATTTTTTAAATCATAAAAATTAAGATGTCACCCGACGAAAGAATAAATAATAGTCAGAGTATCAGATTCACTGATGGTCCGATCACAAATCATGCACATCGTGATCCAAAGGCGATCACGCGACGGCATCGCTATCCAGGCTAATCAGTGATGAAATCAAAGCATGTGAGTCATGCTATCAGTGGATTCGAGATCATGAATCACGATCGATTGGCGTGAATGAAAATAGTTTTTTTTTTAAAAAAAATGAGAGTTTCTAAGCCAAAACTTATCTAAATGGACTCATTTTCGCATCGATTCGCACCGAAAAAATTCTATTTACTAATTGGAATGATTTCAAGTAAAAATACGAGATTATCTAGGGAAAATTCTTAAAATCGTAAGAAAATTAACACAAAATGCATGAAATCGTAAGGCCGGCTATGATTTGGCAAAATTTACCTCGTCGGGGATGGTTTCTGGTGACGGTGAAGATGCAAGTGAACTCCTAGGTATGTGAGGAATCTGTGAAATGATCTTTAACCCTTGCCTCTTTTCAGAACATCATCTTCTCCGATGTTTACCATTGCCTCTCTGTAAAAGCAACTATTTGTATTTCATGTATGCATATTTTTGTTAAGTAGAAAAAAAGGATTCTTTTATCCATTATTCATAAGCACATCTATATGTATGAAAGACATAAGTGAGTACGACGCCATTATTTTCTATACCAGGGGTGTATGAGGCTACTTAAAGCCTCGCAACCCCAGGATTTCCATACTAATATACCCCTTTTTTTAAATACATGTGCATGTACCAAATAGAAATTAATGGAATAGGAATCATGCAAAAGGTTTATGTTTGTTTGTTTGATTTGTTGGTTGTTTAATTTATATGTGCAAGAGTGAAGGTCCTTCTTAACTAATAACATAGGAATGAATAGAGATAGATTTAAGCAAGTTTTGTATTCTTTTCAAATGAACTATACACTTTGCAAATCCTATTCAAAATTATGTTAAAAGAGAAGAGAAGAAAAAGTCACATAATGCACATCTTTATATTTTAATCACATGCAAGCTTATAAGTAATTATAAGTAGCATACCTTTCATTTATAATGTTTGATTTATAAGTTTTAAAAATAATTTTGGATTTAGTAGTGATAATAGCCATTCATATTCATACTTTAGCCAAAACATATAATTTGACATAAAGGAAACATTTCATTTTAATTTGATTTTCAAAAGACATGAATGCATGATTTTTATATGACATACACATTTAGCATGCTAGGAAAGAAATAAAGTGATGAAAGTATGTAAATTCATTCACCCTAATTAATTCCTAAAGACAATCCTATGGAATAAGATTATTTAAAGTGAATCAAAATTGTTTAAAGATTTTTTTAGTATTATTTTTAGTTTGATTTAATTTTAGGAAATGTTAAAAGGTTTGCTGGTCCTTACCCATTCCCCCCATGTGCGAGTTCATTTAGTTTATTTTTAGAACCATTAGATTGATTTTGTATTTTGCTTAGGTTAAGGTGTACATTAAGTCCATTAATTACCCATTACCTACACCACTTTAACATATTTAATCAAATAATTATGAGCCAATGTATGACATAAAACCACAAGGAATTTAAATCAATGCACCTAAGAAAGAAAATAAATGCATTTGGCTCAAAATTAATGATTAATTAAGCTAAGGGTTTAATTTTGAGTACTTTCATAACCCCTCCCACACATATGGGTTAGATATGATTTCCTTAAGCTACTTAGGTTATTTAACACCTAAATATCTACCCAAGAAGGAATTAATTAAATGATTAAGTTTCTGGATTAATTTTTCATTTTGAGTTTGGTTAATTAAGCTATTTAATAAAATGATTAAATCATTTATCAATTTATAAATTAATTAAATCATCATTCAAATGAAATAGACTTTGGGAAAAAGATTTGGGAAAGGCATCCTAATATCATTCCCTAAGTCTATCCACTGTTTGTAGGGGTTAACAAATTTAATTAATTAATTCCCCATTATTTAATAGATTAATTTATCATTTAATTAATTAAGGGAATGATTAGGAATTAATCAAGCAATTCCCCTAATTAAACTACTAATAAATTCCAAGAAAATTAGGGGAGATAGAAGTCATCACACTAAATATACCTGAAAAGTTTGGGATTAATCAATGAAATAATTAGGAAGTAATTAACATAATTATATTCCTAATAAAACCCAAATTGCATAAATTTACTGCTCAAAATTAATTAAACTTAATTTTATATTATTCCCCTTTGAAATATCTTCAAAATGCATTTGAGTTTGTATTTTTATGATTTTTTTACATTATGTAATTTTGAAGTTTTGTGATTATTAGATAATTAAATCCTTATATAATTAATCCCGCCACGGAGACCGACACGGCACGCTTTCCACATGGCGTGGTAGGATTGGTTATTTAAGTTGTCACATCCTATGCCGCATCAGCCAGCGGCGCTACGCAATTTCTCCTTAAACCGTCCGATCAAAGATTGGACGTTCAGGATTAAACTCGCAGTTCTACTTAGATTAATCACAAGATATCATGTGTTTTAATCAGTACCATCCATCGAAAACACTAAAGGATGGACAGTCTGTGATTCTTCCCTGCCTTCGCATGTGGGAGACGACGACCATCCATCCCTTTGGGCTTGATTTGAGCTCACTTTAGCTTGGATTGAATCAAGATTGATCACACACCATCTAGAGGTAAGAAGGAAGACATCGAATGGTCAAATTGCAATGGGATGAAACTTTCTTTCACAAAGGACCAAGGAATCCTACACATAAGCTCAGTTTTGATCCATACCTCACCGGAGGCTATCACTGGCACTCCCAACTATTGAGGTAGCTTCGTCTAGTGGAGATGAAGCCCTGTTGAAGGTTTAAAGACTTGAGGTTTAGTAGATCCTTCATTTGGCCAAACTCCTCCTAGGCTTTGGTCTACATATCCGCTTGGAAGAGAAATTGGCTTTGGTCTAGCTCCCTCCTCCCGTGCCTTGGAAGTTTGGAAGAACTCAATTGAGTCATCTGAGAGTGCTTGCAAGAGAAATTGGCTTTTGGTTGAGTGATGGATGAGTTGGAATTTTCAATGAGCTCCCCTATTTTTAGCTTGAGGAAATCTGAAAATGGAGAATTCAAAGTAGGAAGAAGCGAGGAACTTGAGAGAAGCCTGAAGTTGAGCTCAATCGAGTATGAATGCCTTGAATTTAAGTGAAATTAGGGGGAGTATATCTCCCCTACAAGGATCAGATGGTCGAGAGGTGTTTTGTCATTTTGATCAAATTGATCCCATGGAGTGAGTTGGTTAGGCCATTTTTAGTGGCATGTGTTTCAGTTTTGGCAGAGGAAGGGTGTGGTGAAGTTTCCATGTGCGCATTTGAGTGGAGGAGTGATCCCATATGGAGAATTTCTAAGTGGAGGGTCTGTTTTGGCCTTGGGTTGGGTTTGTCTGACCCAACCCATTGGGTCATGTGTACCACTCTTATTAGTGTCCACTTGGTCCACTAAGAGGGTGCCAAGTGGCCATGAAAAGGATATGACCAAATTCTAAGTGGTATTGGCCATATGTTACCCTTTGATGTAAGGGTAAAATGGTTATTTGGCTTTGAATTCACTTTGGACAGATTTAGAATAGTTTGAAATTTGGTTGGTCCAAATTTCAAAGAATTTGGAGTTGATTTGATGGCATTTGGGCATGTCGACCCATTTAGGTCAAAATGGGGCAACTTGGGTCAAGTTGACCAACTGGTCAAATTGGGTCAAACCAAGGGTTGAGTCAAGTTCATATGAGCATTTGAAATATTTTGGTATCATTGGTTTGATTTAATTTGATTTGTATTTAGTTTTGGTTCATTTGATTTCATTTAGGTCAAATGGGTCAAGTTGACCAATTTGGCCCATTTTACCCAATTGGGTTAGGTTATGGGTTGGTTTAGGTTTGGTTGGTCATTTGAAATATTTTGGTAGCTTTGGTTTCAATCAATTTTGGTTTGATTTAATTTTGGCTCAATTTGACCATATTGGTCAAGTTGGGTTCATGATCAATTAGGCTAAGTTGGGTTTAGTTGGCCAATTGAGGCTTTGGTCAAGTTTAACAAGTGGTTTAGAATGAATTTGACCCATTGGTTGCAATCAATTTGGCTTAGATCACATTTTAACTTTTTAGGTCAAGTTGGGTCAAGTTGGATCAAGTGGCCAATGAGGCTTGGTTAGGCTTAAATGATGACTTGGTCAAGTTCAAACATTGATCATGAATTGGTTTTGATCAATGGTTTCAATCAATTTGACCTATGGTGGATTTTAGCTAGTTTGGGTTTCATTTTAGCTAAGTGTTGACTTGATCAACCCTTAAGTTTGACTTGGTCTAACCCAATTTGTTTGATTGATCATCTCATGATGATTGTTGCTCACAATGTGAGGCTTAGGTGGGGTTAGTTCAATCCAATTTGGGTAGGATTAGAATTAGGCTCACAAGGGTACTTTAGGTGACTTTGGGTCAAGTCAGCCTAAGTGGGTCAATTGACTTGATCAAGGCTTGAATCAAGTTTGATTGAACTCACATATGAACTTATGATTGAAATATAAATCCAATTGTAAGTGGTTTGGAGTCGAATGGGTTTTGATTCATTTGACAATTTCAAGTAAGGTGAACATGAGTTTGATTTGGTTTGATTTTGAATTTAGTTTTGGTTTGATGATTAAAGTTTGTGTTTATATTTGGATTCATGATTGAAGGATTGATTGGATCATGACAAAAAAAATCAAGGGTTTGGCTTGATTTGAGGTTGCTTTGGCTAAGTTCAAGAATTTGACTTGAAAGGCTTAGGTTAAATTTTGGTTGAATTTGGATTTGAGTTTTGAATATGGTTTTGATTTGATGATTCAAGTTTATGTTTATATTTGGATTCATGATTGAAGGATTGATTGAATCATGAAGACAAATTAAGGGTTTGGCTTAATTTGAGTTTGTTTTAGATTTGAGAAAATCAATTAAGTTAGAATTGATTTAAATTTTAGAAAATCAATTAAGTTGGAATTGATTTGAGTTTGATTAGGAATTGAGTTGGTGTTTGATTTAAAGTTGATGTTGAGTTTGGAGTTTGTTTAAATTTTGGAATTTGACTTGAAGGAAGGAAGTGAGGATTTGGTTCAAGCTATAGGGTAGGCAAGTTTTCCTAACACCCCTAAGGCATGACCTATTCCTATGCCTAACTTTTCTAAGTCTCTAGGGTTAGATTAAGTGTTCACCATATCACTAGAAGTGTCTTAATACTAAGGAACTCTTAGTGTCTAAGAGGAGTCCTATGTCTAAGATGGAAAGGTTGAGAGCTCATTCTAAAAATGAGGTCAACAAAGGGTACCGAATAGGTGTGGTGTGACTGACAAGGTACACCGCACATATTGGTGTTGACCGAGACAATCAACAACACCGAATGATCACAAACACTAACATAAATGATCTACTCCAACCCAAGGTGTAGATGGAATCAATAGCTTAGTGCAATGTGACTCTACTCATGTCATGGACATAAAAGAGTGAAGCAGGAATCCATTGGAGATAGCATATGTGAACCTTCCACTAAGGAAACATGTTCAAGTCATCCACAGGGGGATGAGAGGTTTGATTTGATTTGAGAATCACTGGGGAGAAATTAATTTGATTTGTTGATTTCAAATTTGGTGCTTCACTAGGGATGAAAAAGTGAACTCTCCACTTAAGGAAGCAAGTTCAAGTCATCCACTAGGGAGAAGAGGTTGTGAATTCAGTTGAGGATTTAGAATTTGAGATTCACGAAAGGAACTAGAAAGATTTGCATCTCACTGAGGAGAAGCTGATGATTTGATTGATTGTTTTTGTTTTGATTATTTTGCTGCTTATTTGATTGATTATTTTTATTTTCTTTATTTTTTTTATTTGATTTGACTCCACTAGGGGAGATTAATTAGATTTGTTTTGTTTGATTATTTTTGATTCCACTGAAGGAGGAGGGTTGAATTTGTTTCAAATTTTTAAATTTTGAATTTGAGATGGACCCTGTTGGTTTACGATGGATTGCACTGAGTAGGGGCCATGTAGGCCTAGACCTAACTCAGACTTACCAATCCATAGGGATAGTCTACCAAACACATAGTAAGACTAGCCAACCAAAGGGGATTGCCTTCGAGAGTGCAGTAGCTATACAAAGAAGAAAGCATTGTAGACTTACATCCTCCAAAGTAAGGATTAGTTGTTGGGGTGATCCATTGGCGAGGCAACAGATTGATCCTAACCTAGGGCTGACTATTGAGTAAATGCCTCTGTGGGACTTAAATCAACTCAAAGATAGTCAAGATTAGTTTCATTTTTTAATTTTTTTTTGATGGACCCTATGGTTGGATGGAATGAGTAGGGGCCTAGCTCCTACTCATATTTACCAATCCAAAGGGAATAGTCTACCAATCACACAGGAAAACTATCCAACCAAAGGAATTTCCTTTCAGTTTGCAATGGTCAAGTTAGGAAGAAAGCACAGGGACTCACATCTTCCAAAACAAGGAACCACTAGGGTGATCGGTCGCTTGTGTAATAAATCAAACTGACAGTGAATGCCATGGGGACTTAAATCAACGAGATAGTCAAGTAATTTATTTTTATGTGTTTTTGATGGATCCCATCGTTTTGATGGATCATGGTAGTGGTCATGGAGGCCTCAGCTGATTTACCAATCCAAAGGGGTAGTCCACCAACCACATAGTAGGACTAGCCAACCGAAGGGGATTATCTTTTGGTGTGCAGTAGGTGTACTAAAAAGAAAACGTAGTAGACTTACATCCTCCAAAGTAGGGATCAGTTTTTGGGGTGATCCATTGGCGAGGCAACAAACCAAACCTAACCTAGGGTTGACTATTGAGTGAATGCCATTGAGGGACTTAAATCAGCTCAAAGGCAGTCAAATATTAATTTCATTTTTAGTTATTTTTGATGGATCCCATTAGTTTATGATGGACTGCACTGAGTAGGAGCCATGGAGGCCTTGGACTAGCTCAGATTTACCAATCCAAAGGGAATAGTCTACTAGCCACATAATAGGATTATCCAACCAAAGGGATTGCCTTTCGGTATGCAATGGTCAAGTTAGGAAGAAAGTGAAGAGACTCACATATTTCAAAACAAGGAACCACTAGGGTGATCAGTTGGCAAGGCAACAAATCGAACCCGACCTAGGGCTGACTATTGAGTGAATGTCATTGGGGGACTTAAAATCAGCTCAAAGATAGTCAAGATTATTTTTATTTTTTAATTTATTTTGATGGATTCCATTGGTTTGTGATGGATCACACTAAGTAAGGGCCATAGAGGCCTTAGGCTAACTCAGATTTACTGAACCAAAGGGAGTAACTTCCCAGCCGAGGGAAGAACTATCCAACCAAAGGAGTGCCTTTCAATTTGCAATGGTCAATTCAGGGGAATTCAGGGGAAGAAATCATAGGGACTCACATCTTCCACTGCAAAAGGCTACTAGAGTGATCAGTTTCTTTGGGCAACAAATCGAACCCGACCTAGGGCTGCCTATCAATTTGCTACAGTCATGCTAGAAAGAATGCGTCATAGGCTTACATCTTCCAAAGCGGAATGACTAATGGGGCAACTTGTATGTGGCAAAATAGATTGAACCCAACCTAAGGGAGACTATGGAGAGAGTGCTGACCCAGGGACTTATCTCAACTTAGGTAATCAAATAGTTCTTATAGGGAGTTCTACTGACACTGCCTTAAAGATAGGATGCATGCTTGGGAAAAGGGGCCCTTTGGGGGCTTGAATTCATGATCCACAAGCAAATATTTTTTGTTGTTTATTTAGTTTGTTTAATGGACCGTATTTTAGGGATCAAACTAAGAAGGAGCTTATATGCCTCTAGACCTATCTCATTTACTAAACCAAGGGAGAATCTACATATCGAACAAATTCTCCAACCACAAGGGTGGCTACTAGGAAAGGGGACCCCAATCTAAAAGTAACCCGGGTAGTGTCTAAATGGGGTCACAAAGGACGTGATCCAAATAGAGTGCCCGCAGAGAGAAGGGCCGCTAAGGGCTTGATACAAAACCTTGGAGAAGATAATATTAATAGGTATTTAGTGGGCAACTCATGGAGAAAGCGTGGGGACTCACATTTGCCAAGAGTGGTGTATCCATCGTGAGTCATCACAAGATAGAAACATCAACCAACCTAAGGTGCCCATCACTTGTAATAATTATCCTAGAAGAAAGCTTGGGACTCACATCCTCTATACAAAAATGATCGGATAGTCTCACTCGATGCTATCCACCTATGACACAAGTGAATGCCACTGGGGACTTATATCAACTCAAATGTAGTCAAGAGGAAAGGAGCCTTTGGGGACTTATCCTAAACCTCAAATATACTCAACCTTCAAGATATGATGATTAGTTCAAGAAGAAAGCTGGGACTCACATCTTCAAAATAAAATCAACATGACTTACTACCGGGGTGATGAAGACCTACCAAACTACAAGGCTCATTGGTTTGCAATGATGTTAGGAAGAAAGAGACTCACATCTTCCAAACAAGTGACCACTGACTGTAGGTAGCATGTAGAACCAACCTAGAGCAATGAGTGAGTGCCAGGGGGCTTTCTCCCACATAGTAGATAAAAGATTTATGTTTTATTTTTGTGCTTGTGTTAAAGGGAATAGATGCTTGGTTCTCTCACACACCTACCCTAAACATGCTTAGAATTGATGAAATGGTGCCATGATGGCTAGATTCCCACCAAGAAAGGATGTGCCGTTCTCTTACACCTAACTTAGTTGTACTAATCAAAATATGATGCCTCTTAGGTTCTCTCACACCTATGTTAGTAGTGTCAAGAAATTATGTTTGATTATGTTCGTGTTGTAAAAGAGGGATATGATGCCTCTTGGGTTCTCTTACACCTATCCTAAACACATCATGGAAGATTCACAAGACAAGCAAACAATGCTTCAAAAGAAGAGAAGATTTTGATGAATTGGAATGAAATTTTATTCTTTTATTGATAATTATTTTCAAACATGATTTATGGGTAATATTTCTTCAAATATAGCCCATTAATTGGAAGCATCCCCCTTTATAATCAAGTAATAAGATCCTCCTTGGTAGGCCTTCTTCTATGACATGGGCCTTCCCAAGTGGGTTCAAACTTGCTCCCATCTTTGATGGGCAACAATTGGTCTCCTTGGACTAATACAAGTTATCCCTACTTGAAAAGCCCCTAGGACCAGCTTGTTGTGAGCTTGAATCATTTTGGCTTTGTACAACTCGAGGTTCTGGCATGCCCTAAAGTGCCTCTTCTCCAAACCTTCGAGCTCTTCTAACTCAACTTGCATTCTTATAGTGATCTTGCTACTCAATGCTATCCTTAGTGATGGGAGTTGAACTTCTAAAGGTAGAACAGGTTCAGACCCATACACTAAGGAAAAATGGGGTAGATTGAGTTGGAGTTCTATGTGGTGTGGTAGCCCACAATTCAACAAACCGCTCATACTATCACTTATTATCGTGAGCATCTTCTTTAGTATATGGATGAGAGTTTTATTGAATGCTTCTGCAAGGCCATTGGGTAGTATATAGTGGAGTATCTCCAATCTATACTATGTCTTCTGGCAAAGCTATTGATCTTGGTGCTTTTGAATGCATCATTATCAGATATAATTCATCGAGGCACCCTATATACAATATGGTTCCTAAAAAATTGAGCACATACCGAAGTCATGACTCTAAGTGGATTGCCTCACCACTTGGAAAAGTAGTCAGTGGTAACTAGAATGAACTGATGACCCTTAGAAAAAGGAGGATTGATAGGACCCACAATGTCGGTACCCCAACACTCAAATGGCCATTAGGCCAATGTAGGATGTAGAATAATGGATGGTTGATGAAGGACCACACTGCGTACCTGACACTGATGGCATCTCCATGCTACATTCATGAAGTCTATGATCATCGAAGGCCAATAGTATCCTAGTCTCTTGATCTTCGTCTTCATCTTTGGACCAGATTGATGCACTCACATAGACTTGAGTGTTCCTTGATCACAATTCTATGAGCTTCGTGTTTATCCAAATAGTATAATCACATTTGATCGAAGGACCGTCGATACAAGGTGCCATCCATGATAGCATAGGAGAGAGCTCTCTATTTTACCTGATAGACTTATGACTTCTCTTGAGGTAGTTTACCGATATTCAAATAATCTATGAACTGTTTCCTCCAATCTAGCTCCTCGTCTTTGTTGGCAACCAACCTCCCCTTCAAGAGAAAGTCTCGATGAGTTCAACATCAATAAGGATAGACTTGTCTATTTTGGACCCTTATTGGAATGGACTCATCTTCTCGACATGCAATTCTTGGCAAGTTTCACAAAGCATCTGCCATCGTTCTCTCGCAGGGAACCTTGATGGTGACTTGATTTGGGCCAACCTTCATGGTATACTGGTAATGATAAGCTTAGGTTTGAGAACCTTATAGGACCCGACAATCTGGTTGATGATCAATTGAGAATCTCTGTATATGTTGATGCTCTTGACACATAATGTGATGGCTAACCTGCATCAATCAATCAGCCTCATACTCATTTTGTTGTGCAAGGATTGGAGAGATATGAGAGAATCTCATCATCACATAGTTAAGAGAACTATTCCCCTGCCCTTTCCTCGGAAGAGTAGATCGTGGTGCTTCTCCTTATGAAAGGAAGTCACACCATCAAAATACATCTCCCATCGATGTTGTCAACCTCCCTAAGTTCATGATTTGTTCATGGAGATCATCACTAAGCGAGAGGAGAAGTGGGTGTGCTAAGAAATCCACTTGTCTTTACCTCATGAAGGGGTATGAATGTGATATCAAATTGTGAGAGAATCATGGACCAATGCCAAACATCTGGATAGTGTTGGACGTGTTAAGAGATACTATAGTGGATTGGTTTTGGAAATCAATTTCACCTTATGAGAAAGCATATAGTGCCATAGCTTTTGGGATGCAAAGATTAAAGCTAGGCAATGTTTCTCAATTGGTGAGAAGTTTGCTTCAGCAGGGATTAGATGATGGTTGAGGTAATATAGAGCACTCTCCTTCCCTTCGTCATTGGCTTGGGCCAAAGCATTGAGGGAGTCATCCAATGCAGTAGTGTAGAGGATGAGTGGCCTGCCCAGGATAGGGGTTGCTAGAATTGGCAGCTTCACCAAATACTGCTTGATATCTTCAAAGGCATGACACTTATCATCCCACTTGAACTTGGCATCTTTTTTGATAAGTGCTGAAAATGGCTTGCATCTCCTCGATAGGCTGGAGATAAAGCATCTTAGTACACCAACCGCCCTTGGAAAGATCTCGAGTTGAGTTAAACTTTTAGGTGGCATTTCTAAGATAGCTTTGATCTTTCTAATCTATTTCTATTCCCTGTTGACAACAAACCCAAGGAATTTTCTTGAAGCTACTCAATGCACACTTCGTGGGATTCATTTTGAGGTTATATTCTTAACCTTCAAAACTACTCTCAAGTCAAAGAGATGGTCTTCCTTTTCTTTGCTTTTGACTACTAGATCATCAACATAGCACTCAACCTGATGATGGATGAGTTCATTGAAGATCTGAGTCATGGCGCATTGGTATGTAGCACGATTTTTAAGGAAAAGGCATGACCTTATAACAGATTGACGGGTTCAAAAAAAGCAGTGTTTCTTTCATCCTCAGGGGCCATCTTGATTTGGTTATAGTCGGATGACCCATACATGAAGGAGAAAATCGCATGAGATGAGGCGATGTCCACCATTAATTCTGGTATAGGAAGAGAAAACTCATCCTTAGAGCATGCCTTATTTAAGTCCCTAAAATTGACGCATATGTGAATTTGGCCATTTTTCTTATTAATTGGGATGACACTAGCTAACTAGGTAGGGTATTCTTTTCTCTGATGAAACCAGCATCGATCAATTTCTTGACAAAATGACTTGTTGATTTCTAATCACATGCATCTAGGAGCTTGTTGATAGTTAGCATTAGGTCTATTGCTAGTTTATGGACTACGGAGATAATCCGCATCTCTTCATAACTCCATGCAAAGTAGTCCTTAAACTCAATCAATAGCCTAACTAAGTCATTGGTTTCTTCTTCATTCAAACAAATGATGTATGGCGTGGATTTTTTCTATCCCGAGGTTGATTTAAGCTTATCAATTGTTGAATGGATCTCCTTCAAATTCGGTGGTGCATCTTTGATTTGGAGATCATCTATCATCTAAAGTTTCTAAACACACATCCTCATAAGAGTTAGGTGTGAAAAGAACCTATAATACTAAATGATTGGTACAAGCAAGAATCATCATCATCGACTGAACTAATCCATAATCCCGATCTTGATTGTGCATCCGCCTCTATTATTTTCCATAGCTCAAAGTACTCGACCTATGCTTAGACCATGTATAAGGAATCAAACCCTTCTTCAAGATTAAGAACACAAGGTGAGTACCAAAAAAGTAATTCCATTAATTCTTGAATTATCCTCAAGTCTACATCGTTCGGACTTGAGGATGATGATCCCAATAGAATCTCTTCTGACACCCTAAGACTTAGGGCTTCTTAACTACTAAACCTTCAACTTTTGAGAGGAAAGTGAGGTTAGCTAAGGTTCCTAACTCCTGATAGTTTCACATACATTGATTCAATACATTTATGCTTGTCTGAGGCCGGTCTTCATCATCGTCACCTCCAATGAAACCCACGAGAGGTGTTGGTATGCTAATCACACTCATCCTCCAGGATTCCAAGTCTATGTGAATAGTAGAGGGGTACTCCTATGAACTAGAACATAACCCCTATTTGCTGGCTGCCAACCAGGGGGTCTTCCACCTCCTCTATTTCTACCTTGCCTCCTCGTGGAGAAGTCATCCCACATGTCCATATGATGGAATGAATGGTGGAATGTGATATGTTCTACTTCTTCCTGATTTCCTTTTCTTATTCACTTGGATTTCATTTTCTTTCTTTTCTTTTTTTTCTTCTTCTTTTCTTTTCTTTGAATTTCAAGTTCATAGAGTTTTGAGATAGTAGGTATCTTCATATATCTCAACCTCTCGACTAAAAATGGCTTTTCATCTCTTTGACAATATTCAATCCCATCCTTCGAACTTGATGCAATGGAGGGAGGATGGAATCATCTTTTGATGTATCCAAGGCCTACCAAGCAAAGCAAAGGAATGAAGTATTTGAATCAATGATATAAACTTGTCAGCCTTCCCTCCAAAGGTAACACTATGGAACCTAAAGCCCTCTCGCCTTGTTCATTGAATCCTCTCAACATCATCCATCTCCTGGAGTGTGGAGATGTCGATCCTCAAATAGGCAAGGGTCTTAGACTCATAATGTTCGATGCACTGATCAACAGAACTCCTGAAGTCTGAATCCCATGTCCATTGTAATGTGAGGGACTGCTCCATGTCCCCAAAGAAGGTCTTCATCTGAAAGTGACTAAGCTTCTCGGAATAATGTGCCTCCTCTCTAGTCATGAGCTAAGCATATCTCTAGATGGAGAGTTGATTAATGATTCCCATCTCTTTGGATAAGATACATATATATGCTTAACTTAGATGGAAACTTTCTTAGGTGAGAGAGGACATTGTAGTCCACCTTGGTTGATCCTCCACAAGCATATCCAAGGGTGGAGCATCTGTGGAGGAGGCTTCATTCTAAAACCAATGACTTATTTCCCTTATCTTGAGGTGTGCCTAGAGGTAGAACCTTGCCACTGGAGGTTGACTTGGTGATCTCGTGTTAGTGGAAGATTCTACCATCCACTCACCTACAACTTATGGGACCCTCGAATGATTCCAAGTCTATCTCAAGAGGTGAACCCATAGTTCAGAGGAAGGTCCAACTCAAATCAAAGAGGAAGATCGAGTTGTTATAATTGTTGTTTAGACTTGAAGAGTTTTCATAAGAAGAGTAGATAACCCATCAAGTGACATGATGTAATTCAAACTAGCTTTATTCCTCATTTCTTGGATTTTGAAGGAGGTACATAGTAGAAATCTAAAGTAAGGGGTGAGGGATTTGATGCCCTCATCCACGATACAAGATGTCTACTAGGGAAGAGCTAGAAGTAGAGTGCTAATATAGTGGTGGGTGGAGGTCGACTCACTGGTGGTCTGGTTACTTGCTATCCCTGGCATGCTACTGGCCGCTGAAGTTCCCCTTCCTTGAAGTTATCGGACAACTTGCAAACCTTCCTTGATGTTGGAGGTTCGAGTGCCTTTGCAAGGAAAGTTTCTTGATTTTGGACACAATCTTGAGGTAGGATAGAGATATCCATAAGGTATCCCCAAGGATTACCTAATGGAAGGATGGTTGTTCCACAAGGTATTCCTTTGGATAACTATCACCTCTTGAAGCTATGCTCAAGTTTTGAATAAAGCAATCCTCCAAAACATGACCTAGCATGTGGTGGTAGGGGCAAAAGTTAGATCATTACTTTTACCCACTTCCTTCTTCTAGCTAGAAAAAAGCTTCTTTAAGAGATTCTTAAAGATTTTCTTACCTCCTCTTAAATGAATAAGGTTGTTTAGTTTATCCAAAAGAGTAGGTGGACCGTAGTGCTGCAGTATGTAGTACCACTGTTTGATATGGTCGAGGAGAGGCACAAGGTGGAGGCTACGCGTGGTAGGATGGCCTCGAGAGGTGAAGTGATGGGCGGTGGAGCGAGGTCTCTCACATCTTGCTCTTGTTCCGCTTTCTACTACCGCTATCACTACCCCGGCTTCTTCTCATAAGCTTCTATGGTTTCTTTGTTTGATTGATCCAAATGTTTGGCTTCTCCTTGTAAGCTAGCCTTGTTGATTAGATCAAAGTTTTGATGGTAAAACCTTTGAGCATGAAGGAGGGCCATGAATATTCTTCAATAGAATTTCAATGGCTTATTAGTACTGGTCACATTTCATACTAAGATCAAATTATCCGAGAATATCAAAGGACTCTGTTGTTGACACATGAGATCATCTCAATCACCCTTTCGAAGCTCAGAAACCTTAATGAAGAGTTGCTCCAAATTAAAAAAAATTCTTATTAAACTGAAGTTGAGCACCAATCAAGGCTATGCTACTAAGCTACCACAAAGTGTAAGAGAGCATCACGCCACCATTGCAATAAATTGCTCTGGTGTATGTGCCTGCCTCACCGCCATCAAAGCTTTGAAAGAAGGTGGCACAAAACCCTTAGATATTGGATGGCATCAAATTCTTGTAGGGTCTACCCTTTGGAACCAATGATCCTCGCTTGAGCCAATGCTTCTCTCACTTGCTCAACCATGGTTTTGTATTTTTCTATATGGAGGAGGTACTATCCACTACCTTCCTACTCTAGGAGGTAAAGTCTTGCTGATCCAAGACATGCAAACTCTGACCAGTCTCCTATAGTAGGATGACCCGGGGCTTGGTTTTGAAGTGCCAAAACTGCTGCTAGCAAGTCTTCAAGCCTCTTCCCCATCCTATCTATTTGTTCATCCTTTGTTTTTATTTGTCAAGGAGGTGTTGGGAGTAGGTCAGGTCTTCTGCTCAACACCTTCCATCACAGAGGAGGGAACCCTGTGTACCATGTGTCCCCTCATGAATCCTCTAATAATCATCTTCGGATCAAAATTTTTTTCATCCTCTAAATTGAACATAAGATCTCCTTCTTCCACTAGATATGAGCTACAATGTCATCTAGGACCCAACCAAATAGGTACAAAGATTGAGTCTGACCGTAGTAGGATCACTCATGATAAATATCTAACCTCTACTCACCGAGAGATCTTGTGAGGACTATACTAGAAGATAGACACCCACCTTGGATCTGGATGGAGTGGTACTCCTAGGAGGATCTATGGCCATGGGGGAGACTGAACTGTCTCCTCCTCCCCCTCCCAATCTCCATAGCCGTAGGGTGGTGGTGATGGAATGACTACTATGCTCGAGGTCCATTCTTCTTCACAAAGTGAAGAGGAGAGCTCACCTACCTCAATAGGTGTAGATGGAATAGGATCTCTTGGCCATGGACCGTGGTTCTTCTCCCCGATGCCTTCATGGCCTTTACTAGGATGATGGAACATGTGGAGATGGTGCATGGAGTAGTTGTGGTGGAGGCACCACCAACTCTCTAATAGAGCTCTCCCTATGGTGGGTGCACAATAAGATGCTATCGATATCCATCTGCAAGCGACAATCTGGAAAGTCAATGAAGGTTGAGGCTCACCGCCATCTCACTCGCTAGTAATATGACTGATGTACGGCCTCCCGCCTCTCCCCGCCTGATCATGCCACACTATGGGGAATGAACCATAAATCAAATGAGCCCCGACTCATCCAGAAGCTCACTACTCAAAAGAACTAGGGCACAGCACCTCCCTCTCACCCATAGAGCCTAAACTATGCTGAGGTGAATAAATCCTCCTAACATCTCTATCAAAGAGAGAGGGTGGAACTTATAACGTGGGAAACCATCCTAGCAACTCTACACATAGTAGCTTCCAACTCCCTAGCTATGGTATGATACACTTGATCATGCAATTCTATTTTGAGTCCTCAGGTAAGTGTGGGAACTAGACCCAATCTCAAAGGTAGGGAGATAATCCTGAATGGGGAGCCTTCCCTTGGAAGGAGCCAATGAGTGGGTGCTAGCCCCAACTGGGGCAAGGGGGAACAATCACCGGCATTGTAATTATTATGGGAACCGCCCAACCCTTCCTCTCATGAGGGAATCTCTAAATTGATGGCATGTCAACCTAGATTATGGCTTCAGATCACCAAGCTCCTCGACTATCAGTGAGGGTGGTCCCCACATGTGATCCTAGCCCTCAAAGCCTCGCCAAAGTGGATGAGGTGGGTGGGTCAGAGGCTGATCCAACCAAGACCATCCCGAAAGGAAATGTGAACACATACTTCACGCCCATTTAAACCAAATGAATTGAACTAAAACCGAAGTCGAATGTTGAAAACAAGTTTGAATCATTTCTATTTGATTTTGAATTTGAGAAAATTTGAACACACTCAACAACTTGTGTTAAGTGCTCAAATGAATTTAGAAGAGAGATTTTGAATTGATTGGAAAGGATTTTTTGAATGTAGAATCCATTTCAACAAATTTGTATGTTAAAAATGGGTTATATATATATATATATATATATATATATATATTTGAGATTGATTATTATTTTTTTTTGATTTGAGGACCTTTATTTAACAAATTTGAGTTAAAGTAAAGGGTCAATTGATTTTTTGATTTATGATTTTTGAAATTTACAAATTTGGGTATGCTATGAGGTGTTTGAAAATAATTTCTTCTTTTGTTTTTTTGTGAATCATGTGTGAATTTGAAAATGGAATCATTTAGCAAATTTGGTATAAATGAAGAATCCAAATGTGTTTTGTTTTTAAAGATTTTTAAAAATAAGATTCTTAGCAAATTCAGGTATGCTAAGGAGATCCAAATGTATTTGTTTTTGTTGATTTTTGAAAAAGAGGATTCTTAGCAAATTTAAGTATGCTAAGGAGATCCGAATGTGTTTTGTTTTTGAATATTTTGAAAATAGGATTCTTAGCAAATTTAGGTATGCTAAGGAAATCCAAATGTTTTGTTTTATTGATTTTTTGAAGATTCTAAAATTTAGGTATAAGAAATCCAAATGTTTTTTTGTTTTTGATGATTTTGGAAAAAGATGATTCTTAGCAAATTTAGGTATGCTAAGGAAATCCAAATGTTGTTTTTGTTTTTGTTGATTTTTGGAAAGAGGATCCTTAGCAAATTTAGATATGCTAAAGAAATCCATGTGTTTTTGATTTTGTTTATTTTTGAAAAAGAGGATTCTTAGCAAATTTAGGTATGCTAAGGAAATCCAAATGTGTTTTTATTTTTGTTGATTTTTGAGAAAGAGGATTCTTAGCAAATTTAGGTATGCTAAGGAGATCCAAATGTATTTTTGATTTTTAATTTTGAATTTGATTTTTTGAAAAAGAGGATTTTCACTTAGCAAATTTGGGTATGCTAAATGAAAGATCCAAATGTGTTTTTTGATTTATTATTGATTTTAATTTGAAAAAGATTGTTGATTTTGTTAGAAAGAAATTTTCATTCAATAAATTGAATGAAGATGTATTTCTTTTGAAAATATGATTTTGGATTTTATTTTTTAAAAATGTGATTATTTATTTTGTTTTGAAAATGAAATCTTCATTCAAATAAATTGAATGAAGATGTTCATTTGGAAAATATGATTTTTGATTTTATTGTGAAAAGATGTTGTTGATTTTTGTTTTTGGAAATGTGATTATTGATTTTTGTCTAAAAATAAAATCTTCATTCAATAAATTGAATGAAGATGTTCATTTGTGCTTTTTGAAAATATGATTTTAGATTTTATTTTTGAAAAGAAAATGTTGATTTTCTTTTTGAAAATGAAATCTTCATTCAACAAATTGGATGAAGATGTTCATTTGTGCTTTTGGAAATATGATTGCTGAATTTTATTTTTAGAAAGAGATGCTTGTTGATTTTATTTTTGAGAATGTGATTTCTAATTTGTTTTAAAAAGATGATTTGATTTTGTTTTGTAAATGAAATCTTCATTCAATAAATTCAATGAAGATATTCATTTGTGCTTTTTAAAAATATGATTGTTGAATTTTATTTTTGGAAAGAAATTGTTGACTTTATTTTGAAAATGCATTCTTCATTCAATAAATTGAATGAAGCTGTTCATTTGTGCTTTTAAAAGTATGATTATTGGATTTTATTTTGAAATGATCCTACATATAACAATCATGAAGATTGTTAGATGAGGGTGATTTATAAAAATTTTTGTGCAAACATTTTATTATGTGCATTTTGAAAAAGTGCTTTTTGAAATTGATTTTATAAAGGATTTTTTTTTGAATGAACCTTTCCTTACCACAAAATGGTAAGAGGAAGTCTTTAGTTATTTCTTTTATTAAATTTTATTTTCACCTATTGGGAACCAATAGGGGTTTTAAGACCACAGAGTGAGGTCCTAAAACTAAAGATGTTGGCTAGCTTAACTTAAGGATGAAATCTAAGTGCCAATAAAGAAAGATAGTCTTTTTCATACAAAGTACAAACCCACTTGATACTTGGAGACAATGATCATTTACCAAAGATGGAGAGAGGAACCTTCCCCAGAGTAAAAAATCGAGAAATTAAAAATTTTTTTCCTTCATTCCAAATCTTTGGAGAAAGAAATAAAATAAAGAACAAAAAATATTCAACACTTCTTATGTTGGAGACACCATAGATCATATGTTCTTATTAGGGTGATTTGCATGGGAGGGAATGATGTACTATCTCGAGATAGAAGTCACCATCCACAATGGACCTAATCACCTTAATAAGGACTCCTAAGGATTATTGATGTACTAGAGATTCTTCCCTACTTTACATGGAAAAGTAAAGTGGTTTATTTTAAACTGGTTCATTAAGTTCCCTATGGAGCCATAGTTAATTACATCCTAAGGAAATGATTCCTTAGAATACTCGATTAAGGTAAATGATCATTGTCTCCAAAGATTTCAAAGATAGGACTATCAATCATTTTTTTAAAAAGAAGTGGGATTGATCAAGAGGAGGGAGTTATTATCACCAAATGAAGATAAAGGGATGCTTATGATACTAGCCTAGTAAGCATCCCAAACTATCCTATGGTTGGGCTTTATATTTTGAAATTGAAGTGATTTATTTATTTTGAGTTGAATTTTATTAAAAATCTAACCATGACAAGATCATGGAAATGCCTAAGAGGTGAGGATTTATGTTTATAGCCACAAAGAGAAGTAGCAACCTTAAACCTAAATCTAGGGAGCTTTGGAAAAGCGACCTAAATCTAAGGAAAATGGGTATTTGGTTTACCTCCACAAGAGAGGATAAACCACTGTTGGACTTACAACCACTGGGGTGGCCAACTAACTCCTATGCTTATTTTAAATATATGTAGAAAGTCATATGCTTTTGCAAGATAGCTAGTTGTTATTTATTTAGAAAGAGACTAAGTCCAAATTAACACTCCTAAGAGACTAGATCATGTAGGGCATGATTAATGACTTAAATCTAATGCAAATTTTTTATATTTTATTTTATTTTGGATAATCAATTTGACACATGCTTAGATTCATATGCCTAATGCATGAGAAATTAGATTATGGGCCAAAATCAGAAAAGGAGGTGTGTTCCACCATCTCTCAAAGGTCAAGCCAAGTTCTCAAAAGGTGGAAGCCTCCATAACAAGAGTGAAACAAGATGCTTTTTTATGCATGATGAAAAAATACAACATCCAACTAAGGGGTTAATTCTTTTATCTTGATTTATAACCTATTTTAGTGAGGTTATGAGTTATTTATTTTAGTTTGAGTTGATTAGTTGATAGAAAATTTATTTTCCTAAGAGCCTAATCATCATCGAGGCCATACATCAAAGCAAGGAAGAAACTAGGAAAACAT
This sequence comes from Cymbidium sinense, assembly GCA_021442155.1. Classification (NCBI taxonomy): domain Eukaryota; kingdom Viridiplantae; phylum Streptophyta; class Magnoliopsida; order Asparagales; family Orchidaceae; genus Cymbidium; species Cymbidium sinense. The sequence goes on along the minus strand of CM038219.1, from coordinate 155,102,434 downwards.
GCCATCTTAATGCACAAGCTAAACAAACATCAAATAATTTATAAAGCTAGCACAAAAGAATAAGAGGCTGGGGCTCCACCAGACAAACCCAAAATAAATTATTTAGCTCTACCCTTATACAACCCGACAAATGAATTAATTACAATCAAGAAGGAATTCATGTTATGGGGTATTTATTCTTCATTTCTTCTTTTCTTCTTTCTTCTTTCTTCTTCTTTCTTCTTTCCTTTCTTCTTTGGTTGTTGGAATGTGGTTGCTCCAAAGGCTTCACATGGTATATAAGACATAGTCTTATGACCAATGTTCATCCTAATCATAACAATCATTCAAATTAATTACAAAAATTACATGAAAATGGGAAAAAATAAATCTAACTAAAACCTACAAAATAGATTAGCTAAACAAACCATACAATCCCAAGCATGTATAGGAATAAATACACATGGGTAACCAAGTCCACTGGCCTATTTTGGATTATGCTTAGGGTATAAGCAACCATAGCAAAAGCATTTATATTTTTATTATAGCCCCTTAAGCACAATCCTCAAAGATAATGGTTAGACTAAGATCGCTCTACCATTCAATCTATGCACATATACCCTAACATCCAAATTAAAACATCACATCACAAAATAAAAGCAATTATCAAACTATGCATCGCCCTAACATAGGACTAGAAATGGTGACTTAGCCTAATGTGTGTGTCATTTAAGGTTTGTATGGTATGTCTTAGCAAGGCTTTAATGTTAGAGTTTTCTAAGTATGAAGATGTTCAACTTAGATGGTGGTTTCATTTAAGTGATTTAGTTGATTTGATTAGTTTTTATTTTATGATTTGATTTGATTTTGAATGAACCTATAATTAATTACTAAGTGTGGTAAAAAGAGGAAAAGAGAAGAGAACTTCTCTTTCCTCCCTACCTAAGTAATTTCTAAGGTAGATTCATTATGATTTTTGTTTAGTGAATATTTTATTATGTGTTTTAATTAATCCTAAGTTTAGATTTTCTAAACAAACCTATTCAAAAGAAAGGCATTTTAAGATTAAGTAAAGTGAATTACTATCAAAACACACAACACTTTATTTCTTTCCAACATGTGTAACATGCATATGGATGAATCTAAGCATATCTATACATGCAAATAAAATGTTTAGCACACCTTAATGATGAATGCTAAGGATATTGCTTAAAATTTGGAATGTTTTTTTGTTGAAGTTAAGGGGATTCTTTTATCCATTATTCATATGCACATTTACAAAGAAAGAAAGTGAGAGTCAGATTTTTTTCACAGGGTGTAAGGTACAAGATTACTTAAAGAAAAACCCTGATGTCTAGACTAATATACCACTTTTCTTAAATACATGTGCATGTACAAAAGAAATAAAATGGAAAAAAGAATCATGCAAAAGTTTATGTTTGTTTGTTTGATTTGTTATGTAATTTATAATGTGAAGGTCCTTCTTAAATAATAACATAGGAATGAATAGGAAATGGATTTAAGCAAGTGTTGTGTTCTTTTCAAATGAACTATACACTTTGCAAATCCTATTCAAAACTATGTTAAAAGAGAAGAGAAGGAAAAGTCACATGCACATTTTATATTTTATTCACATGCAAGCTTATAAGTAACTATAAGTAACATACCTTTCATTTATAATGTTTGATTTATAAGTTTTGAAAATAATTTTGGATTTAGTATTGATAATAGCCATTCATATTCATGCTTTAGCCGAAACATGTAATTTGACATAAAGGAAACATTTCATTTTAATTTGATTTTTCAAAAGACATGAATGCGTGGTTTTCATATGACATACACATTTAGCATGCTAGAAAGAAATAAAGTGATGAAAGCATGTAAATTCATTCACTCTAATTAATTCTAAAGACAATCTATGGAATAAGATTATTTTGAATCAAAATTATTATTTAAAGAAATTTTGTTTTGTTTTTGAGTTTGATTTTAGGAAATGTGAAAAGGTTTGCTAGTCCTAACCCATCTCATGTGTGATTTTTATTTAGTTTGTTTTTAGAACCATTAGATTGATTTTATATTTACTTAGGTTAATTTAAGTTCATTAATTACCCCTTACCTACACCATTTTAACATATTTAACCAAATAATTATGAGCCAATGTATGACATAAAATCACAAGAATTTAAATCAATAATGCACCTAAGAAAGAAAGGGCCTAATGCATTTGGCTCATAATTAATGATTAATTAAAGGGTTTAATTTAAGTACTTTCATAACCCTTCCCACACATTTGGTTGATATGATTTTAAGGTACTTAGGTTATTGAACACCCAAGTATCTACCAAGTGATTAAGATTAAGTTTATTAATTTTGATTTATTTGTTAATTAAAATTTAATAAAATGATTAAATCATTAATCACTATTAATTAAATATTTATTCAAGAAAGACTTGGGGAAAAGATTTAAAAGGCATCCTAATCTCATTCCAAGTCTATATTATTCTAAGATTTAATAAATTTATTAATGAATTCATCATTATTTAATAAGTTAATTAATCATTAATTCATTAAATGAGGAGAGTGAATTAAGCAATTCCTAATTAAACCATTAATAAATCCCAAGAAAATTAGGGAGAGAAGTCATCCCACCAAATATACCAGAAGTTTGGAATTAATCAATGGAATAATTAGATTAATTAATTTCTATAAAACCAAATTGCATAAAATTTACTATTCAAAATTAATTAAACTTAATTTTATATTATTCCCCTTTGAAATATCTTCAAAATGCATTTGAGTTTGTATTTTTTTTCTGATTTTTCTACATTTAGTTATGTAATTTTAAAGTTTCATGATTATTAGATAATTAATTATAATATAACTAATCTCACGTGGACGACGAACGCGGCACTTTCCACATGAATGATTATTTAAGTTGTCACATCTTATAGCGCATTAGCTAGCGACGCTATGCGGTTTCACCCTAGATCGTCCGATCAAAGATCGGATAGTCAGGATTAAACCCGCAGTTCTAATAAGATTAATCACGGGATCTCACATGTTTTAATCAGGACCGTCCATCCAAAATATGCGGGATGGATGGTCCATGATTCATCCTTGCCCTCATCTATGGGAGACGGCGATTGTCGATCCCTTAGGGATTGATCTAAGCTCACTTGAGTTTAGATTGAGTGGGGATTGATCACACACCATCCAAAGGTAAGAAGAAAGACATCCAATGGTCAAATTGCAATTTGATGAAACTTTCTTTCATAAAGGATCAAGAAATCCTACACCTAAGCTCAGTTTTGATCCATACCGGCTAACGCTCCAACCACGAGGTAGTTTCCCAGTGAGACAAAAGTTGAAGCTTTGAAGGCTCAGGTTGAGGATCTTCATTGGCCAAACTTCAAAGCTGCTTGTCTGGCCCCTCCTCCCATGCCTTGGAAGCTTGAAGCTTTGGTGAACTCACTTTTGGGGTTCTTTGCAAGAATTGGCTTTGGTGAGTGATGGATGAGTTGGAATTTTCAATGAGCTCATTTTTTTGAGAAACCAAATGGAGAATTCAAAGTAGGTTGAAGAAGCTTGGAGGAACTTGGAGAAGCTTGCTCTGAGTTCTCAAGCAATTGAGTAATGTTGAATTCAAGTGAATGGGGAGTATATATCCCCCTGGGATCGATCAGAGGTGTATTGCCATTTTGATCAAATTGATCCCATGAGTGAGTTGGGCCATTTTTGCATGTGATTGATTTTGGCAGAGAGGGTGAAGTTCCCATGTGGTCATTTGAGTGGAGGAGAGATCCCATATGGAGAATTTACAAGTGGAGGGTCAGTTTTGGCCTTGGGTTAGGTTTGGCTCACCCAAACCCATTGGGTCATTTGCACTACTCATATTACTGTCCATTTGGTCCACTAAGAGGGTGTCAAGTGGCCATGAAAAGGATATGACCAAATTCCAAGTGAAATTGGCCATAGGTTACCTCTTGACCTAGAGGTAAAATGGTCATTTGGCTTTGGTTTCACTTTCGACAGATTTGGAATAGTTTGAAATGGGATCCAAATTTCAAGAATTTGGAGTTGATTTGATCATTTGGCTCATGTTGACCATTTAGGTCAAAATGGGTCAACTTGGGTCAAGTTGACCAATTGGTCAAATGGGTCAAACCAAGGTTGATGTTCATGACCATTTGAAATATTTTGGTATCATTGGTTCAATTTGATTTATATTTGTTTTGGTTCATTTGATTTCATTTAGGTCAAATGGGTCAAACCATTTGACCCATTTGACCCATTTTGGGTTAGGTCATGGGTTGGTTTAGGTTTGGTTGGTCATTTAAAAATATTTTGGTAGCTTTTTTTCAATCAATTTTGGTTTGATTTGATTTGCTCAATTTGACCTTTAGGTCAAGTTGGGTTCATGATCAATAATTGGGTCTAGTTGGTCATTGAGGCTTTGGTCAAGTTCAACAAGTGGTTTAGAATGAATTTGACCCATTGGTTTAATCAATTTGGCTTAGATCAAGATTTGACATATTTTGACTTTAGGTTTAAGTCAAGTCTGGGAATAGTAGTAGCTCAAATGATGACTTGGTCAAGTTCAAACATCATGAAATTTTTGATCAATGGTTTCAATCAATTTGGCCTATGTGGATTTTTGGCTAGTTTGGTTTCATTTGAAGCTAAGTGTTGACCTTAGGTTTGACTTGGACCTAATTAATTTGATGATCATCTCTATGATGATTGTTACTCACAATGTGAGGCTTAGGTGGCTTAGTTCAATCCAATTTGGGTAGAGGAATTTGGCTAGAATTTTAGGTCACTTTGGGTCAAGTGAGCCTGGTCAATTGACTTGATCATTTGAATGTTGATTGAACTCACATATGGACTTATGATTGAAATATAACCAATTGTAAAAGTTGTTTGGAGTCAAAATGAGTTTTGATTCATTTGACCAAGTTCAAAGGGTGCATGAGTTTGATTTGGTTTTGATTTTTTGAATTTAGTTTTGGTTTGATGATTGAAGTTTGTGTTTATTTGATTCATGATTGAAGGATTGATTGAATCATGAAAAAAAAATCAAGGTTTGGCTTGATTTGAGTTGATTTGGTTAAGTTCAAGAATTTGACTTGAAAGGCTTGATTGAATTTGGTTTGATTTTGATTGAAGTTTATGTTTATATTTGGATTCATGATTGAAGGATTGATTGAATCATGAAAAAAAATCAAGGCTTTGGCTTGATTTGAGTTTGATTTGGAATTGATTTGGAGTTTGATTTGAAGTTCATGTTGAGTTTGGAGTTTGTTTAAATTTTGGAATTTGATTTAAAGGAAGGAAGTGAGGATTTGGTTGCTAGAATGTGAAAGTTTTCTAACACTAAGGCATGACCTATTCCTATGCTAACCTTCTAAGTCTCTAGGGTTGGTTAAATGTTCACCTAATGACTATGTAAAGACCAAGGAACTCATAGTGACTAAGTCTATCTAAGATGGAGGTTAAGAGCTCATTCTAAAATGAGGTAAACACTTATTTCCTCATGAGGTGCTCTAAGAGGTAGAACCTTCCACTGGAGGTTGACATGATCTCTGAGTGGTTGTGGAAGATTCTACCTTATCGTCAAGCTCACCAATAGCTTCTCCTATAAGACTCTCAGAATCAGATGATTCCAAGTCTATCTCAAGAGGTGAACCCATAGTATTCAGAGAAGGAAAGTCAAACTTTGAATTGAAAAGAGGAAGATCAGAGTTATTATAATTATTATTTAGACTTGGAGAGTTTTCTATAAGAGTAGAATTAGACAACCCATCAGAAGTGACAGACATAATTCGAACTAGTTTTATTCCTTGATTTCTTGGATTTTGAAGGATGTACATATTAGAAATCTAGTAAAGTAAGAGGTGAGAGGGATTTACTGCCCTCATCCACCAATACAAGATGTCTACTAAAAAGAAGAGAAGTAGTAGAAGAAAGTAATAAAGAATGGTGGAAGGTCGGCTATGGTGGTTGTGCTACTTGGCTATCCTGGGCTGTATGTGCTGAAGCTCCACCTTCCCCAAGTTGTCTTTGAACTTGCAAATCTTCCTTGATGTTGAGGTTCAAGCTACCTGCACACGCAGAAGGAAAGTTTCTTGATTTTGACACAATCTTTTTAGAGGTTGGATAAGGAGATATCCCAACCTTCTTGGTTTGAGAGATCAGTATCCCCAAGGATTACCCTAATGGAACTGGATGGTTGTTCCACAAGGTATTCCTTTGGGATAACTATGGTGCCTATCTTGTAGCTATGCTCAAGCCAGTCCTTGAATGTATAGCAATCCTCTGAAAACATGGCCTAGCATGCGGTGGTTGGGGCAAAAGTTAGGATCATTGCTCTTACCCACTTCCTCCGCCTTTAGGCTCTGAGGTGAAAATCGTGTTTCTTTAAGAGATTCTTAAAGATTTTTTGATTACCTCCTCTTAAATGAATAAGGTTTGTTTAGTTTATCCAAAAGAGTAGTGGATGGTAGCTACCCTGGGTGTATGTGTACCATCTATGGTGAAGGAGGAGGTGAAGGCCAAGGCTATTATAGCCAGGATGGCCTTGGTGGTAGAGGAGGTGGAGTGATGGTGTGGAGCAAGGTCTCTCATACCTCGGTCAGCTTCCCCTTGTCTACTATTATCACTGCCCCTGACTTCTTCTCATAATTTTTTTGTGGCTTTAGCTTTGTTGATTGATCCGAAAAAGGAAACTATTTGGCTTCTCTTTGTAAGCTAACCGCCTTGTTGATTAGATTCTCAAATGTCTTGATGGTAAAACCTTTGAGCATAAAAGCGATCGAGCCATGAATATTCTTTAGTAGAACTTCAATGACGTGTTGTTCATACTAGGTCAGATTTCATACTCAAATTGTGCCGAGAATATAATCAATGAGAAAATCTTGTTGAGCCACAACGAGATCGCTACAATCACCCTTGAGCTCCAAAAATCCTCTTAATGAAGAGTTGCTCCAACTCAAAAAATTTTCACTAAACTATTGAGGATGATCAAACATCATCTATGCCTACTAAGTAATAAAAAAGATGGAATAATAATGCATCACCACCAAGATTAAAAAGTGCTTGGCGCGCTATATGTCTTGTGGGTTCTCGCCCATCAAAGCTCTTGAAAAGATGGCACAAACCCCAGGATATTGGATGACATCAATTCCTCCGTAGGGTCTACCTTTGGAATTGATGATCCTCCTCTGCTTGCCAATGCTTCTCTCACTTGCTATTCAACCATGATTTTAATATTCTTTTCTTGTATAGAGGTACTATCCACTACCTTCCTATGCAAGCTGGTGTTTCCCTTCTCTACTAGAGGTGAAGTCTTGGCTGGATCCAAGACATGCAACAACTAGCTCATTCTATAATAGTAGGATGCACTATGGCTTGGTTCGAAGTCACTGCGCTAGCAAGTCTTCAAGCCTCTTTCCCATCCTATCTATTTGTTCATCCTTTATTTTAATTGAAGGAGGTGTTGGGTCATTGTATCTTCCTACTTGTCACACCTTCCAAATGCTACCGAAGGAGGGAACCCGTATCAACCATGTGTACTCCTACTGAATCCTCCAACAGATCATCTTCATTATGATCAAAATTGATCTTCTCCTCTAGATCACTTCATGCTCCTAGATCTTCTTCTCAACTAGAGCTCATCAGGGAGGTCCAATGATCAAGAACAAAGATGATGGTAGTAGGATCACTATCATGAATAGAGAGACATCTAACATCTCCTACTACTGGAGAACTAATCTTGTGAGGACTACACTCACTAGGAAGAGATGCTTGACTATCACTAGATGCGGATGGGTACTAGGAGGATCTATACCATGGGAAAATCTCCTCCCTCTACTACTATCCCCATACTATGGTGGTGGTGATGGAACGACTACTATATCCGAGGTCGCCATTCCTTCACCATAATCAAGGTCGAAAGTGGAGAGCTCGCTTGATGGTGTAGATGGAATGAGAACTCTTGTATGGCCGATCATCAAGGTCTCTCTTCTCCCCATATGCCTTCATGGCTTTGAACAATGGATGATGGAACAGATGGTGGCATGGAGTAGAGTGATGTGGAGAAGCACCATCGACTCTCCATAGAGCTCCTCTCATGGGGTGGTCCAATAATGCTATAGTATGATCGAGTAGCGGCCGATCGAGAAAGTCCACAAGGTTGAGGTGTCAGCGCATACCCACGCCTCGCTAGTAATTTATAGACACTCCTCCTAGCCCTCTCATCTAATGTGCTGCCCACATGGGGGATGATAAATTCATTGTCTGACTCAATGTCGTAAGCTCGCCAACTCAACTAATTGATCCTCTCTTCTCTCTCTCACACATAGAGCCTCAAAATGAACTAGGGTGAGGTGAAAAGATCCTCCTAATGTCTTCCCTCCATTGGAAGAGAGGGTGAAACTTGTTCTCTGTGGAGACACTATCCTGGTAACCCTCTCAATGGAACCGCCTCTAGCTCCTTAGCTATATGGTCATGATGCCGCTTGATCTTGTCATGTTTTGAGTCACTAGAGGGGGCGAGGAACTAGACCCAACCTCATTGGGGAGACTATCCGAATAGAGCCTTCCCTCAAGGAGCCAATGTGGGTGCAATCTGATAGGGGAACCACCACCGGCAGAAATGCAACTACTGGGGAACTACCATACCATCCTCTTCTGAGGGAAACTGGTCGATGGCATCAACCTGGGATGACCGGCTTTGCCCGCCACCACACTCTATGGTGTGAGGGTGGTCCCCACAAGTGAGCAGCTCAAACCTCGACCAAAATGAATGAGGTGGGCAAGTTGATCTATGGGAGGTCGGCCCGATCCAAGGCCAAATCCATCCCAAAGAAAAAAAAGTAACATACTGCTACCATTTACTGAATCAAAAGAGAAATTGAATGAGCAATGTTTGAAAACAACTCAAATCATTTTTGCTTTAATTATTTTAGAATTTGAACCCACACTCAACAATTTGAATATGTTAAGTCTAATTTGGAGAGAGATTTTTAAATTTAGAATTGAGAGATTGAACTTGGAATCCATTTTCAACAAATTTGTGTATGTTGGAAATGGGTTCGAATATACTTGAAGAGATTGATGCTTCCATAGGTTCATATTTGAATTTGATTATTTATTATTTGGGGGACCCTTCATTTAATAAATTTGAGTATGTTAAAGTAAAGGGTCAACTGATTTTGTTTTGATTTGTGATCTTGGAATTTACTCACTTAGCAAATTTGGGTATGCTAGGTGAGGTGTTTGAAAATAATTTTCTTCTTTGTTTGATTTGTGAATTTGAAAATGAAATTTTACTTAGCAAATTTGGGTATTAAATGAAAATAAATATTTGTTGTTTTTTTTTTGAAGATTTTTACTACAAATTTGAGTATGCTAAATAAAGGATCCAAATGTGTTATGTTTTTTCATGATTATTTTTTTTTTGAAAAGAGAATCCTTTACTTAGCAAATTTAGGTATGCTAAATAAAATAAATCCAAATGTGTTTTATTTTGGTGATTTTGAAAAGAGGATTCTTAAAAATTTATTATGCTAAAAAAAAATCTAAATGTGTTTGTTTTGATTTGAAGAGAGGATTCTGAAATTTGGTATTAAAGAATCCAAATGTGTTTTGTTTAATTTTTTGAAAAGAGGATTCTTAGCAAATTTAGATATGCTAAAGAAATCCAAATGTATTTTTTTTTGATTTTTGAAAGGAGGATTCTTTACCTAGAAAATTTAGGTATGCTAAATAAAGGATCCATGTGTGTTTTGATTTTTTGATTTTGAAAAGAGGATTCTTTACTTAGCAAATTTAGGTATGTTAAATAAAAGAAATCCAAATGTTTTTCAAGTTTTGATGATTTTGATTTTTTGAAAAGAGGATCTTCATTTAGCAAATTTGGATATGCTAAATAAAGAATCCAAGTGTGTTTCATGTTTTGATGTTTTGATTCTTTTTTTTTTTTTTAAAAGAGAATCTTCACTTAGCAAATTTAGTATACTAAATGAAGAATCCAAATGTGTTTTGATTTTTGAAAAAAAAAAAGAACTTTAGCTAGCAAATTTGTGTATGTTAAATAAAGTTCAAATGTGTTTTAAGATTTGATGTTTTGATTTTTTAAAAGAGGATCTTCATTTAACAAATTTGGGTATGCTAAATGAAGAATCCAAATGTGTTTGAATTTTGATGTTTTGATTTTTTTTTAAAAGAGGATCTTCATTTAGCAAATTTGGGTATGCTAAATGAAGAATCCAAATGTGTTTGAATTTTGATTTTTGAAAAGATGATCTTCAGTTAGCAAATTTGGTATGCTAAATAAAAGATCCAAATGTGCTTTTGATTTTTTATTTTGATTTTGATTTTTGAAAAGAGGATCTTCACTTAGCAAATTTGGGTATGCTAAATGAAAGATCCAAATGTGCTTTTGATTTTTGATTTTTGATTTTGATTTTTTGAAAAGAGGATCTTCACTTAGCAAATTTAGGTATGTTAAATGAAAGATCCAAATTTGCTTTTGATTTTTTTTTTATTTTGATTTTTGAAAAGAGGATCTTCACTTAGCAAATTTAGGTATGCTAAATGAAGAATCCAAATGTGCTTGATTTTGAAAAGATGATTGTTGATTTATTTTGAAAATAAAATCTTCATTCCATAAATTGAATAAGAATGTTCATTTGTGCTTTTGAAAATATGATTTGTGCTTTTTGAAAATATGATATTTGATTTTATTTTTGAAAAGATGATTATTGATTTTGTTTTGAAAATGAAATCCTCATTCAATAAATTGAATGAGGAAGTTCATTTATGTTTTTTTTTTTTGGAAAATATAATTGTTAACTTTATTTTTGAAAAGATGATTGTTGATTTTATTTTAAAAATGAAATCTTCATTCAATAAATTGAATGATGATGTTCATTTGTGCTTTTTGAAAATATGATTGTTGATTTTGATTTTAAAATGAAATCTTCATTCCATAAATTGAATGAGAATGTTCATTTGTGCTTTTTGAAAACATGATTTTGGATTTTATTTTTGAAAAGATGATTGTTGATTTTTTTTTGAAAATGAAATCTTCATTTAATAAATTGAATGAGGAAGTTTATTTGTGCTTTTTTGGAAAATATGATTGTTGATTTATATTTTTGAAAAGATGATTGTTGATTTTGTTTTAAAAATGAAATCTTCATTCAATAAATTAAATGAGGATGTTCATTTGTGCTTTTGAAAAATATGATTTTGGATTTTATTTTTGAAAAGATGGTACATGTAACAATCATGAAGATTGTTAGATGAAGTTGATATATTTTATTATGCACTTTTTAGAAAAGTGTTTTTTTTTTGGAAATTGTTGTTCTTTTAGAAAGGATTTATTTTTCTTTATTTTTTAGAATGAACCTTTCCTTACCATAGAAATGGTAAGGAGGAAGTCTTTAGTTATTTCTTCTTATTAAAATTTTATTTTCACCTATTAGGGAACCCAACAGGGGTTTTAAGACCTACACAGAGTGAGGTCCTAAAACCTAAAGGATGTTAGCTAGCTTAGCTTAAGGATGAAATAAATCAAGTGCAAACGAAAAAAAAAGATAGTCTCAGACTTATACAAAGTACAAATCCACTATCAATACTTGGAGACAACAAATATTTACCAAAGATAGAGAGAGGAACCATCCATAGTGGAGTCGATCGAAAAATCTGTAGTGAATTGTTTTCATTCTTCATCTATCTTTTGAGAAACATAAATAAATGAAGAACAAAAATAACAACTTCTTATGTTGGACCCCACATAGATCCACAGATGTTCTCATTAGGGTGATCAAGCATGGCATTGATGAATGATGTACTATTTTGAGAGATAGAAGTCACCATCCTACAATAGACCTAATCAGCTAATGAGGACTCCTAAGGACTATGGGTCTTCGGATGTACCAGAGATTCTTCCCCTACTTTATATGAAAAAGTAAAGCATGATTTATTTTAAATGGGGTTCGTTAAGTTTTCCATAGTTAATTACATCCTCAACAATGAGATCCCTTAGGAATACTCTTGATTAAGGTAAATGATTGTTGTCTCCAAAGATTTCAAAGATATGAATCAATTGATTATTTTTGGAAGATTAAATGGGATTGATCAAAAGGAGGGAGTTATTATCAAACCAAAGGAGATAAGTAGGGGATGCTAACAATGCTAGGAAACCTAGTGCATCCCAAACTATCTATGGTTGGGCTTTATATTTTGAAATTTGAGAGATTATTGTTTGAGTTGAATTTTATTAGAAATCTAGGCTTGCAATTCCACAACACAAGATCATGGAAATGCCTAAGAGGTGAGGATTTATGCCACAAAGAAACAAAGAACCTCTAACCTAAATCTAGAGCTAAGGCCAAAGGACCTAAATCGGGTGAAAATGAGTATTTTACCTCCATAAGAGAGGATAAACCACCCGACCTTGGACTTACAACGCTGTGGCCACACCAACTAACTCCTTCTATGATTTTAAATATATGTAGGCAAGTCATATGCTTCTAAGTCCTTAAACACACTTCCTAAGAGACTAGATCATGTAGGGCATGATTAATGACTTAAATCTAATGCAAATTTTTGTTATATTTTGTTTTCATTTTTGGATAATTAATTTGACACAGGCTATGTGATTCATATGCCTAATGCATGAGAAATTGGTTATGGGCCAAAAATCATCAAAAAGGAGGTGTGTTTCTACCATTACTCTCAAAAGTCAAGCCAAGTTCCCTGGAAAAGGTGGAAGTCCTCCATAAGTAAGAGTGAAGCAAGATGTTTTTTTATGAATGATGTGAAAAAATACAATATCTAACTAAGGGGTTGCTAAATCCTTTATCTTATTTTATAACCTAGGCTTTATGTGAGGTTATGAGTTATTAATTTTTTAATTTTGAGTTGATTAATTGGATAGCAATTTTATTTTTCCCTAAGATCCTAATCACATCCAGGTCAATCATCAAAGCTTGGAAGAAACTAGAAAAAATATGTCATCTTATTGCACAAGCTAAACAAACATCAAACAATTTATAAAGCTAGCATAAAAGAATAAAAGGCCTTTGTGGTCGGGCTCCACCACACAATCCCGAAAAAAAGAGGTAGCCGAGCTCTATCTTTATACAACCCGAAATTCAAATGAATTAATTACAATGAAAAAAGAATTTATGTTATGGGGGACTTCATTCTTCATTTCTTCTTCCTTCATTTCTTTTTTTCTTTCTTCTTTCTTCTTTCTTCTTTCTTCTTTTTGGATTGGTTGGAATGTGGTTGCTCCAAAGGCTTCACATGGTGCATAAGAAGTCTTATGACCAAATTTATTCTAATTTCCCATAACATTCATTCCAAATCTTAATTGCAAAAATTACATGAAATTGAAAAATAAATCTAACTAAAACTTGTAAAACAGAGATTCGCTAAACACACCACGCATCGCAAGCATGTATATGAATAAATTGGACTTAGCACCCCACACATGGGTAACCAAATCCACCTAGCCTAATTTTGGATTATGCTTGGTGGTATAAGCAACCACGCAAAATATTTATATTTTTATTCCTTAAGCATAATCCTGAAGATAATGATAAAATCATCCAATCATCTAGCCTATGCACATACACCTAACATGACTAAAATATTACATCATAAAATAATCGCATCAAACCATGCACCGCCTAACATAGACTAGAAATGGTGACTTAGAATGCATGCTTTTTTAAGGCTTGTGTGGTATGTCTTAACTAGTTTTAAGGTTGAAAGTTTTCTAATGTAAAGGATTCAACTTAGAGGGTGGTTTCATTTAAGTGATTTAGTTGATTTGTTCATTTTATTTGATGATTTGATTTGGTTTGAATGAACTTACAATTAATTACTAAGTATTACAAAGATAGGAAAAGAGAAGAGAACTTCTCTTTCCTCCCTACCTAAAGTAATTTCTAAGGTAGATTCATTAATAAATTTTTTTTATTTAATGAATGTTTTATTATGTATTTTAATTAATCCTAAGTTTAGATTTGCTCTAAATAAACATATTCAATAAGAAAGGCATTTCAAGATTAATTAAAGTGAATTACTATTACAAAATACACAACACTTTATTTTTTTTTCCAACATGTGTATCATGCATATGCATATGAATGATCCTAAGCATATCTATACATGCAAAGTATTTAGCACACCTAATGATGAATGCTAAGAGATGTTGTTAAAGAAAATTTGGATGTTTCATGATGCATGATTTGTTAAGTAGAAAAGAAAGGGATTCTTTTATCCATTAATCAAATGCACATTTACATGTATGAAAGACATAAGTGAGTATGACGCCATTATTTTCTACACCAAGGGTATAAGGTACAAGACCTTCTTAGGGCTACTTAAAGTCTTGTAACCCCGGGATGTCCAGACTAATATACCACTTTTCTTAAATACATGTGCATGTACAAAAAGAAAGCAAATGGATGAAGAATCATGTAAAATGTTTATGTTTGTTTGTTTGATTTGTTGGATGTTTAATTTATATGTGCAATATGAAGATCCTTCTTAATTCATGACATGGGAGTGCATAGGAATAAATTTAAGCAAGTGTTATGTTCTTTTCAAATGAACTATACATTTTAAAATCCTATAAAACCATGTTAAGAAAGAGAAGAAACTCATAACACATTTTACTAAAACCACATGCAAGCTTATAAGTATTTATAAGTAGTACATTCATTTTAATCTTTGATTTATAAGTTTTGAAAATAATTTTGATTTAGTAGTGATAATAGTCACTTCATATTCTTACTTTAGCCAAAACATGCAAATTTGACATAAAGGAAATATTTCATTTATTTGATTTTTCAAAAGATGAATGCATGATTTTCATATGACACAACATTTAGCATGCTTGAAAAGAAATAAAGTAATGTAAGCATGTAACTTCATTCACCAAAATTAATTTTTAAAGACAATCTTATGAAATAAGATCATTTAAAGTGAATCAAAATTTCTTTAAAGGGATTTTGTTTTAATTTTGAGTGTAATTTGATTTCAAGAAATGTGAAAAGGTTTACTAGTCCTAACCCATCTCCCGTATATGTGAATCAATTTAGTTTAATTTTAGAACCATTAGATTAATTTTATATTTTGTTTTTTAGGTTAATGTGTTAATTAAGTCCATTAATTACCCCTTACCTATACCACTTTAACATAATTAACCTAACAATTATGAGCCAACATATGATATGCAACCACATGGAATTTAAATCAATAATGCACCTAAGAAAGAAAGGGGCCTAATGCAATTGGCTCACAATTATTGATTAATTAAGCTAAAGGGTTTAATTAAGTACTTTCATAACCCTTCCCACACATGTAGGTTGGATTTGATTTCCTTAAGCTTACCTTAGTCTTTTGAACACCTAGGGATCTACCCAAAAAAGGATTGATTAAGTGATTAAATATTTAGATAAATTTTTTATTTTGAGTTTGGTTAATTAATCTATTTAATGAAATGAACAAATCATTAATCAATTTGTAAATTAATTAAGTTTTCATTCAAATGAAATAGACTTAGGGGAAAAGTTTTGGAAAAGGCATACTAATCTCATTCCCTAAGTCTATCCACTATTCGAAGATGATTAATAAGCTTAATTAATGGATTCATAACCAATTAATAGGTTAATTAATCATTTAACTGATTAAGACAATGATTAGAGATGAAATAAGCAATTACCTAAATTAATTAAATAATAAATTCCAAGAAAATCATGGTAAGCAGAGATCATCCCACTAATTAACCCTAAGGAGTTTGAAATTGTTTATTGAAATAATTAAGGAATAATTAACATAATTAAATCCCCAATAAAACTCAAATTGAGTAATTGTTACTATTCAAAATCAATTAAACTTAATTTTATATTATTCCCCTTTGAATTATCTTTAAAATGAAGTTGAGTTTGAATTTTTTGGATTTTTCTACATTTAGTTATGAATTTTTAAAGTTTAAGTGATTAAATATCTAATTATATAACTAATCCCATGTCACATGAGTTGTTGATGCACACTTTCCATGGCGTGACGATTGACTATTTAAGTTATCAAATCAAATGTCGTCGGCGCTTTATTTTCTGACCGTCGATCAAGGATCGATTCGATTAAACTGTATTTCAAAGGATAAAATCACTCGATCTAACGTGTTTTAATCAAGATCTTCCATCCAAAATATGTAGGATGGACTGTCCATGATTCATCCCTGCCCTCACCTGTGGGAGACGGAGGCCATCCATCCTCCATGGCTTAATTCGAGCTCACTTGAGCTCGGATTGGGCTAAGATTCAACTCACACCATCAAGAGGTGTGGGGAAGAACATCCAATGTTCAAATTCGATTGGGATGACAATTCCTTTCACAAAGGACCAAAGAAATTTCTCCCTAAGATCAGTTTTGAAGCATACCTTACCAAAGGCTATCATTGGCGCTTCCAAACATTGAGGTAGCTTCGTCTAGTGGAGACTAAGCCCTGTTGAAGGTTTGAAGGCTTGAGATGAAGTGGATCTTCCTATTAACCAAAGCTTGCTTCAATGGCTTGCAGCTTTCATCTAGCTCCTCCTTCCCATGGCTTGGTTTCTTGGGATTTGTTTTGGATAAGCTCGACTTGATGCCTTGATGGTGCTTGCAAGAGGAATTTGGATTCTATGGAGAATTGGGTAAGTTGATCTCACTCACCTCCCCTATTTTTTGAAAACTGAGAAATGAAAATTGAGCAGAATGCTTAAGAGCTTGGGAGCTTCCTCTGAGTTCCTGGTTCAATCAACGCAGTGATGTGAATTGAATGAAATTAGGGGAGTATATCTCCCTACTTGGATCGATGGTATTTTTGCCATTGATCAAATTGAGATTTGTTAGGTTGTTAGGGTGCCATGTGATTTGATTTTGCAGTAAGTGGAGGAGTTTACCATGTGTTAAATGAGAGTATGGAGTGATTCCATGTGCTCATTTTTCATTGGGTAGTTAGTTTTTGCTTTGAGTTGGGTTTGGCTAACCCAAACCCATTGGGTCATGTGTACCACATCTCTTGGTGTCCAAATGATCCACTAAGAGGATGTCAAGTGGTCTTGAGTTGGAATATGATCAAATTCCAAGTGAATTTGATCATAGATTACCCTTTGAACTAGGGGTAAAATGGTCATTTATCTTTGATTTTGATTTAGACAGATTTGGAATGATTGAAAAATGGGTTGTGCCAATTTTTAATGAATTTGATGTTGATTTGATATCATTTGGCTCATGCTATAAAAATGGGTCAAGTTGGGTCAAGTTGACCAATTAGCCAAATTGGGTCAAACCAAGGATTGGGACAAGTTCATATGACCATTTGGAGTGGTTTTCTATCATTGATTTTGTTTAATTTTATTTATATTTAGTTTTGACTCATTTGAGTTCACTTAGGTCAAATGGGTCAAGTTGACAATTTGATTTGACCTAATTGAGTCAGGGTTGGTTTAGGTTTGGTTAGTCTTTTGAAATATTTTGCAAGCTTTGGTTTCAATCAATTTAGGTTTGGTTTGATTTTGGCTTGATTTGACTTTTTGGGTCAAGTTAATGGTCAATTGGGCTAGTTTGGGTTTGGCCAATAAGCTTTCAAGTTCAACAAGTGATTTAGAATTAATTTGACCCATTGGTTGCAATCAAGATTTACACATTTTGACTTTTAGTAGGTCAACTTGGGTCAACTTCAAGTGGCCAATTTGGCTCAAGATGACTTGGTCAAGTCCAATCATTGATCAAGAATTAGTTTTGATCAATGGTTTCAATCAATTTGGCCTATGGTGGATTTTAGCTAGTTTAGGTTTCATTTGGGTCAAATGTTGACTTGGTCAAAGGTTAGGTTTGACTTGGTTTGACCCAATTTGAGTGATTGATCATCTTATGATGATTGTTGCTCACATTGTGAGGCTTAGATGGGCTTAGTTCAATCCAATTTGGGTAGGATTAGAATTTGGCTCAAAAGGTGCTTTAGGTCACTTTGGGTCAAGTGAGCCTAAGTGGGTCAATTGACTTGATCAAGGCTTGATTCAAGTTTGGTTGAACTCACATATGGACTTATGATTGAAATATAAATCCATTTGCAAGTGATTTGTAGTCAAATGGGTTTTGATTCATTTGACAATTTCAAGTTCAAAGGATGAACATGAGTTCGATTTGGGTTTGAGTTTTGAATTTGGTTTTGGTTTGATGATTGAAGTTTGTATTTAGGTTTGGTTTGTGATTGAAGGATTGATTGTTTGAAGAGAAAATCCAAAGGTTTGAATTGATTTGAGTTTTATTTGGCTAAGTTCAAGAATTTTACTTGAAAGAGTATAGGTTGGTTTTTGATTAGATTTGGATTTGAGTTTTGAATTTTGTTTTGGTTATTTGAATTTATATTTAATTTATATTTGTGAATATAAATGAGAATATAAATGGGTTATGAGAAAATCACTTGAATTTAGAATGATTTGAATTTGATTTGAGCTAAGTCCATAAGATGAGATCAAAGGGCTTAAGAAAGATTTTGGATTTGGAATTCAATCATGGATTTCAATTATTTAGAATTGATTTGAGTTTGAAGTTGATTTAGATGTGAAGTTGATTTGAATTTGAAGTTGATTTGAATTTAAAGTTTGATTTTGAAAGAAGGAAGTGGATTTGGTTCAACCCATGATGGCAAGTTTTCCTAACACCCCTAAGGCATGACCTATTCCTATAACTGGCTAACTCTTCTAAGTCTCTAGGGTTAGGTTAAGTGTTCACCTAATCACTAGAAGTGTTTTAAGACTAAGGAACTCTTAGTGTTTAAGAGGAGTCCTATGTCTAAGATGGAGAGATTGAGAGCTCATTCTAAAAATGAGGTCAACAGCCATATAACAATACAACTAGTTTTTGTTGGTTAAAATGATTATTTGAAGGGGGGCCATGAATATATCTAAAGGAGTTGGTGTAGATAGTCTTACTCTTATATCACATTTAAATTTCTCTATTGTTTCTTAGTCATATACACTACTTACAAGTAATTAAAGCATCCTTCAAACATGATTGAAACATAACACATACTTTAGGGAGACTACTAGATTAAGTACGAATTTTAATGCATCTTGGAATTAGAAACTTTCATCATAGATGACATTTAAAAGCATGAATAAATGGGTACCATTAAATTTCTGTACTGTTTCTTTGTCATATACGCTTCTTACAAGTAATTAAAGCATCCTTTAAATATGATTAACACATAACACATACTTTATGTAGGCTACTAGATTAAGCATGAATTTTAATGCATTTTGAAATTAGAAACTTTCATCACAAATAACATTTAAAAGCATGAACAAATGGGAACAGTTAAATTTCTTTACTATTTCTTTGTCATATACGCTTCTTACAAGTAATTAAAGCATATTTTAAACATGATTGAAACATAACCCATACTTTATGGAGGCCACTAGATTAAGCACAAATTTTAATACATTTTGGAATTAGAAACTTTCATCACAAATGGCATTTAAAATCACGAAAAATGGGTACCGTTAAATTTCTCTACTGTTTCTTTGTAATATACGCTTCTTATAAGTAATTTAAGTATCCTTTAAACATGATTAAACATAACACATACTTTATGGAGACTACTAGGATAAGCATGAATTTTAATGCATTTTAGAATTAGACACTTTCATCACATATGGCATTTAAAAGCATGAACAAATGGGTACCATGAAATTTATCTACTGTTTCTTTGTCATATACGCTTCTTGCAAGTAATTAAAACAACCTCTAAACATGATTGAAACATAACACATAGTTTATGGAAGCTACTAGATTAAGCACGAATTTTAATGCATTTTGGAATTAGAAGCTTTCATCATAGATGGCTTTAAAAAGAATGAAGAAATGGGTACTATTAAATTTCTCTACTGTTTCTTTGTCATGTACGCTTCTTACAAGCAGTTAAAGCATCATTTAAACTTGATTGAAACATAACACATACTTTATGGAGGCTACTAGATTAAGCATGAATTTTAATCCATTTTGGAATTAGAAACTTTCATCATAGATGGAATTTAAATGCATGAAGAAATGAGTACTGTTAAATTTATCTACTGTTTCTTTGTCATATACGCTTCTTACAAGTAATTAAAGCGTCATTTAAACATGATTGAAACATAACGCATACTTTATGGAGGCTACTAGATTAAGCACGAATTTTAATGCATTTCAGAATTAGAAACTTTCATACTCAATTATAAAACCATTAAAGTTGTGATTTAAAAAAAATCACAATTGAACTAAATATTTTAATGAGATGAAAACAACGATACTAAAAGTGATTTGATTCAAGTTCAAATGAGGACAAATCAAACACTTAAATAATAATAAAATTTTAAATATTAATTAGAGGATCAAATGATCTCTAAATCTTGCATACTTATTGCGTCTTGATGAGCAGAATTCAAAAATCGCTATGTGATTAAGGGGATTATGATCCATCAATTGGAATGCTTTGGATTTTAGCTACATTTATGGTGTATACTACTCCCAAAAACTATAAATAAGTTTTCACTTTCTATAATAGATGGACATCCAAGAGGAGGTGGATGAAAGTTGAAGAAGAGAGAGATCTCAAAGATCTAAAGGAAACATGAGTTCAACTAGAGCTCCACCATTAGACCTCTGTTACCTTGCCATGGCCATTAGGGCACCTTCACTTGACCCCAATCATCAAGTCACTGCTTGACCACTATCATTTGGACATTGTTGCTCAATAATAGTCATTGACCATCATGAATTGATTACGGTCTCTCAACCACTATTACTCGACTATGATCACTTGTTTATTACAACTCGATTATAATCACCCAATATCTCTTTTGACTGATGATTGACTATGATTGCTCAACTTTCATTGCTTGATTATACTTATCCATCCACCATCACTAGACTATGATTGCTCGACACCATCCATTGACAATGGTCAATGATCATCGCTTAACTAACTACATCCTCTTGACTAATGTCACACAATTACGATCACCTGAGCATTATCAACCAACTACAGCCTCCAAACTTTTGATGACTATCTATGGTCACTCAATTATTGTTGATATACTTTTGAATCACAATCCTAAATTATAGTTTTATCACTATTTTCAACTATGATCACTGAATTATCATCATCAATGATGGTCACTGATCAATCCATTTGATTGCAATCTTAACACTATAAACTACCATGGTCACCTAATCATAATTTTTCAACATCACTCATTTTGACTACGATTGTAAATATAGACCAATTCTACGTTTAACGCCACCTTCATTTATCCCTATTAATCGTGACAACTCCTCTCTATTTATGATTTTCTGATTTGTTTTCAACCACTATCTATACCTAACTACACGATCATTATCAGACTATCCTCGACTTGACAATCGACAATCACTTGACCCTATTGCTTGCTTATAGTCTACACAAGATGATTACAATCTAACCTTCTGAGACTGTGGATGCACTCCATTGCCCAACAATGGTCTTCAACAATCATCACCTAATGACAATCCCTTGATTGCATTCGCTGACTACTTCCACCCAAAATCTATCTTTCACCATCCAATATTTTTGTCACCACCGATTGATTATGGCATCTCGATCTCCAACGACTCAATAGTGGGCTATGTTTTGAAGATCGATTACAATCGTTTATCTTTTATCGCATGATAATAGTCTCTCCACCAAGATCACTTAATAATGATTTTTTATCTTTTCAAGTTTTTTCATATAAAAAAATTAGTTTCTCTCACAACTCTTTTTTATCTATGTGTATTGAATATTTGTATAAAATTTAGATAATAAACATCTTATCTCTATCATCATAAATTTTCTTACACATAACAATTATAATAATAGATTTAGTTGTAAATTGGATTTAGTAAATCATGTAAATCTTGATTTAATAAATTTCATAAAGGTTAAATCTTTAAAATTATTTGCCATAGATAACCCAGTTAAGTGTCACTTAATTTATTAAAGATTTATATGATTATGAGATTCTATTATATTTACCTAACTTATATCAAATTTAGTCGATTAACTAAATCATAGTTGAGATGAAATAACATCCAAACTAATAATTTGTAATTTATTAAACCAATTAAACATAATGACTTTCAATTGATCAAATTAAATCACAGATAATATTTTGATTAATTATTAATTACTCATTTATTAAGCTACTTGAACATCATAACTTTCTGGTCAAATTAAATGAGATAATATCAATCTATTTTAGTTCATATTAATTAATTAATAGTGAATATTAAAGCTATTTTAATTTTTTTATTTAATATATTTTTATCTAATTTGTTTGATTGATGATAATCTTCCATTAGTCCTACTAGATTTATTAAATCATAAGCAAAAAAATAATGGTGTGATAAATTAAATTAGTGATTTGCTATATTAAATATAATAATTTATTTAGAAAAAACTAAAATATAACACTGATTTTCTTAAGTTAAAATATTTTTTATAAATTAATTTTTTATAAAAAAAATAAAGAAAGATTTACATATATATACCACACAATTTTTATGTATTTACATATCTAACACCTAAAATTAGATATTTTATTATCTAATATTTTTCTATGATTAAATATAAGTATTTGGATAATAATATTTTGGATGTGATATTCAAGATTGGGAAGTTATAAATGTAAATTTTGAAGTTTAGGTGTTAGATATATAATATATAAGAATTGTGTGCTATTTACATAAGTCCCTCCAAAATAAAATCGAAGTAACCTTTGTTTTCCACACCACACCTCAAGAACACACCCTGCGGCCCCTAAATCCCCAAAATGCTCAACGGCAAAGAAGTGAGAGAGTATGAGCTCAAAGTTCTGACCATGCGTGAAGGGGAGAGATTTAAGTTAAACCCATCAAATCTCCTGTTTAGCAACCAAATTTAAGGAACAAGAAAAGGGTTCATTACGATTTAAAATTTTCTTACGTTTAGATTTTAATTATGTTAAATCATGCTTATATTCTTATGAGATGTGATTCTGATCTGAAAGAAAATAAGAAGTAATGGTGAACTCGCTAATCACTCTTGAAAAAGACATGAAACATTAAATTCTCCTCCAATCGAATTTAACCGAAGTCTTAACCTCCTCCCAACGAGTAATTTGAATCAGGAAGAATAGTTGATCTGGGAATTAAAAAAATAAAAATAAAATAAATGATTAATTTTGGAATAAATTCAGAAGTAAAATGAGCTTCATGTAATCACCCTTTAATAAATCCTACAATTTTCATAATTATTATTAGATGTTAAACCTCTCCTACAAAATATATAATTATGTTATTTATCTCACAATATTTTAAGCTAGTTAGTTTAAACCCTTGGAATTTCCAAATATTTAAAACCTTCATATCTTATTTATATAACCAACAAAACTTTATTTTGAAATTATAATTTTTTTCCCTTAAAATATAATAAATGAGCATGTATTATATATTATAATATAATAAATGGAAAATTAATACATAATAAATGCTATACATATTCAATTTAATATATATATATATATAATATATATATATATATATATATATATATATATATATATATATATATATATATATATATATATATATATATATATATATATATATATATATATAACGTTTTAATCATTTATATTTAAAATTTTAATGAATTAAACATTATATTATATAAATTTAATGATTTTTATTTTATAATTAAATGTTTCATAAATATTATAATTATAAGTAATTATAATTAAAAATGAATTACAATAGAAAATTAAAAGAAAATTTAATTGGCATTTATTATAAGGATAAAAAAATGTATGAATAGATAACTTCTTATAAGGATTTTTGATAAATTGTTGGTAGTCATAAGAAATAAATTATGAAAATTTAATTTAAATAAATTATCATATTTAACTAAAAATATTTATTGTTTTCTATTGAATACAAATTAATTATTAGATAAAATGAGTGTTAATAAGTGAACATATATTACTAAATAAATATAATAAAAATTCTTAAATGATCAATATGAATGTTAATTTAAAATATAATCAAGTGAAGGTTAATATATTTTAAATTATTATATAGTTGAACATGAACAACATATATATATATATATGTATATATATATATATATATTACGTTTTAATCATTTATATTTAAAATTTTGAATTTTGATAATAATAAATACATTTTGTATTAATATCTTTTTAATGAATGAGCACATTGAGTCATGGTTAACTCTAATTGCAAGCATTTATTAGATTTAACTCGATTTTATTTATAATTCAACTTTGCTTAATCACATCTTTAATAAAATTCCAAATAAAGTTGAGTTAAAGAGAGGACAAGAATTGTTTTAATATCTTAGAAGAACGTCATTTCTTATTAAAATCATATTAATCTACTTTTATCTATATCCTTTTTTAAATTATATTATATAAATTTATAATATGACATTGAAAATTCCATAAAGAAACGTCAAAGCAAATAATTTCTGTCTAAATGCATCTATCAAAACTTCATAGAGTCATTCTAAATAAGCGTATAATAAAGCATTTTACTACTGATCTAACAAGCCCAAAATCTTCTAATTCTTTATTTGAACATTCAAATACTTAAAATACATGATGATCAGAATCATTTTTGAAATATGATGAGTGGTAGATTTTGTATGTATTTACAAAATTACTCCTTTAGTATAAATAGCCTCATTCTTCATGAGGAAAAGTAAGAAAAGAGAGCTCTGAGGCTTCAGAATCCACCAAGCATAATCGCTCCACCAATCGATGATCACCGACCACCGCCACCAATCATCGCTATGAATCCACCATTCCTCGACATGCAAAAGGCCACCATATCATTGTCATTAATATCAACCATCGCTTCATGACGACCATGCCGGCCACCAAGCCGGCCTCGTCGCTTTAACCCGCCATCACCAATACCGCCACCAACAAGAACAAAGACAACTACTATAATTGTGATTCTGATTCATTATCGCTTTAATTTGAATCGTGAAAACTTAAACTAATGGATATATAGGAAAAGCAAATATTTTAAGTATTTTTGAAAACAACTACATCTTCAAACATGTTTTGTTTTGGAATAAAACATAAATAAAATAAAATTGATACCAAAAAGCCTCTAAGGAAATAAACTTGAGTAATGTTTCAAAACGCTTGTTTATATAAATACCTTAATAGGGCTTCCAAGATATTGTAGATATCTATCCACATAGATTCCAACAGGATCACAAAGAGCTTCAGCTTCTTCCATGGAGTGAGCTGTTATAACCCCAAAATAAAGTTTTCTGGGATATCCTTAAGTAGCTTATTTATATATTTTAGCTGGGATATCCTTAAGTAGCTTATTTATATATTTTAGCTTATTTATAATATATCAAGAAAAAGTAATAAAAAATAGAAATTTAAAATGCATTTTGTGTTGATAGAAAGTAAAAAAGAAACAAAACCCATACTTGTGAGAATAATGACTCTATCCTTTTTTGCATGTTGTACAACACTCCATAGTTTTTTTCTTGACGTTGGATCTAGTCTAGTGTTAGACTCATCCATATATACAACCTAGAAATCAGTCAAGTTTTTGTTATCTCTTTTATAATATATATATATATATATATATATATATATATATATATATATATATATATATATATATATATATATATATATATATATATATATATATATATATATATTTCATACTTTAGATTTCCAATGAGAGATATAGCTACACTAAGCCTTCTCTTCATGCCACCACTATATCGTCCAACTAAGTTGTCAGCCATGCCTTCGTCTAATAGATTGACTACCTTTAATGATTCATCAACAGCCTGCAATTTATGAAGGATAAGACTCTTTTCCTTTAATATATAAGCTCTTTTCTATAGAATAAAATAATCAACAGATTGATAGTTTCTTAAATGGAATAAACATATGCAGTAATTAGTCACTCTAGGATGTCTTTTCTCAAGTAATGGTTTAGTTTTCTTATTATATACTTAAGATTATTATGTTCTTAAGTTCCACTACAGTGTAGTATAGGCTATAAGGGATCCAAAAAATGTTAGAGATTATAGGCAATATTTCCTGCTTTTATTCACTCTTGAAACATCCAAGGATTAAGACATTTCCATATGCTGGAAAATAGACTCTAACTATAGAGATAATTTACCTGCATCAGCAAATCTCCTTTAAGGTTCTTCAGTCTACCATAAAATAGGTGTTCTCTACCAGTTAAACCATCCCAGGTCAAGCTGTAATCAAACAAACTAGTTAGAAAATATGTGAAAGAACATAAAAATATAAGCCTAAATCTAATATTAATTATAATCAAATCAAGCATTGTCAACCCTGTCTGCTATATTTCAATCATGAAATAATATATTTTAAATTAGTATTGCTGATGATAAAATCACTAAGAAAATGCAACCTTTATGATAGCACTATAAAATAAGGACTAGGCATAGAAGTTAAATTATTAAATAAGTTAATTTCTTATAACAAAATGATTAAATTACCACTCACTCATGTTGTGGGCATACACCCATTAAAGAATGCACTTTGTCCATATCCTTGTTGATATCTAGTCCTTCAAATAACACTGTGCTTGAAGTCAGCCTTGTGAGCCCAATCATCCGCAAAACGTTAGAAAAATATTCACTTGTGAGTAAACACTAAACAGAATTGCTCTACTCCTTATCATGATGTTATATTAATTAGATACATGATATTTGATTGATTCTATTTAGTGTACAACAGCTTCAAAATTAGAATTATCTGTATTGTTCATGACTTCAATAAATATTAGATCAACTAACCATGTTTATGAAAGAAGTTTTGCTTGCACCATTAGGGCCAAGCATGCCAAAGCATTCCCTTTGAGGAATAGCAAGTGATAGGCCATGAACTGCATGTTTATTTGGATTTCCATCACTCCCTGTATACACCTTTCTTAAGTTGTCGCATAGAACAGCTTGGATTCTAAAGGGTTCTTGTATCATCTTTTCAACTATTTCTCTCTGTAGAAAATTAAAACTTATTATTAGCCCATGGTAATGGCTATGAAAAAGTAAACGTTATCAACATTGAATAGTTTTAGAATCAATGATTCAGTAAGAAAGACTAGATAGCATGCAACATGCATATCTAATTACCTATGGATTAAGAAGTATCCATATAAGAGCATGGAATTGAGATTTAAATGGAACCATGGATGAATTGCACTAAATATTAGAGTTAAATTTTTTATATTAAAGAAAGAAAAGTTACACACACACACACACACACACACACACACACACACACACATATATATATATATATATATATATATATATATATTGTTGAGTGCAAAAACACAAGTAGAGTGAAAGTTTACGCCATAGCCTTGTTTGTGAAATCCACCACACACATAGGTATTTAAAGAGTGAACAAGAAAACTCCAGAAATTTTAACGTAGAAAACCTCGAAAAGAGGGAGAAAACTATGGGGCCTAGCCCAGTAAAAAGCTTTCACTATATATTTATTTTGAAGTACAAGTTTTCCGATAACGGATTACATAATTATATGAAACAATGGGAATCCCAAAATCAGACAACAATAGCTATATAGTCACGTTCAGTTTGTAATAGTTGTTAGTGGTAGCAGATGATGATGAACAGTGGAGAACAGCCACTAACGATGAAGATCGCGATGGTGACCACGAGATTGACGCAGGATCAAGATCGCAAATGAGGAGGCCGGTGGTTGACAACCGTCGAGTGGTGGCACGATTATGCTTGGAGGATTTTCAAGCTTTAAAGCTCTCTCCTCTCTCTTGCTTGGCCTCCCCTCATATGAAAAATGAGGAGCTATTTATAGGTTGGGAGTATGCCTCAAACATGCAAAATATGAACCACTCTCTCCATTGACGGCTCAAAATGATTCCTTTGATCATTTGATGTATTTTAAGTATTTGAATGCTCAAATGAAGTCGAATTATGAGATCTTGGGCTAGGCTCAAGACGCTCGATTTGACTATAAACACTCTATATTTAATAGCTATTTATAGATTTAACTGATATCCCAAAGTTTCTAATGATATTTTAAGTGCTTGATCTCGACTAGTTTCAATTGAGGATCAACTTGCTTTTGACATTAAGATTCGTGCTTTGACAAATAGAATTTTTAGTGACATATCCGTTGCCCCCTATTTTTGGATGACATTATCTCAATCATCCAAAAATATTTATGTCATACACTTGAAAATAGCAAATTCTTCAATGAAATTTGCGGGTCCATTAACCATACATTTTGAGAGAATAAATCTTCATGGGAGCATAAGATTATGATCCCTGAGGCCCTGGATGTGAGTATGCATGTAAGATTTGGGTTATGGAGCCATCCACTTACGCATCTGGTACAGAGCTATACGCCACTGGATGGTCGCTGGATCGCTGCTATCGCGAGTCAGGGTTCATGGCCGGTGTGAGTCGCTGGTAGCGGTGGCGTCACGATGGCTCATGTGGCATGCCCCACGAGTGCAAACGCCCATTTTTGGCAATTTTCAATGATTTTTGGCAATTTTCGGCGATTTTTAATGATTTTCAGCAATGTTTTTATCCTTTTGCCCCTATATGGGGTCTATAAAAACCCCCTAGGGTCAAGGGAGAAGGCACACTTCTCATGTGCTCTGCTTTTTTTCTTGAGTGGTCGCTCGATCAAAACCCATAGTTCATACCGACAAGGCTCCGCCCTCAAAGAGTCCAACACCTGCCGATCTGTTCGAGGAGATCAAGACCCATAGTTCATATGGTGCTCCGCTTTTCCGGAAAGAGGTGTCAACTCGACTCGACCGGACCGACCGTTTGAGGTGATCAAGACCCGTAGTTCATATGGTGCTCCAATTTTTCCTCAAAGAGGTATCAAGACGCCGGACCGACCGGACGAGGCGACGAATTTCAAATGCGCTCCAGCTTTTCCTTGAAAGAGGTGTCAACTAATCTCGCGACCGACCGTTCGTGTTTATCATCGGCGATAACCGGCGACAAGGATGATGATGCATGATGGTGGCAGCGTGGTCGACGTGAATGCCACGACGGTCGGCGAGATAACCGCATGGTGGCAACCACGTGATATGGCCCGCAATGGCGATGTGACCGCGACGGTCTACGGTGGTGACCGGCGATGGTGGTTGGTGGCCGATGGGGGTGGTCGGCAGAGGCAACTAGCAACGGTAGTCGACGGTGGCGGCTGGTGTCGGTAGTCGGCAGGGATGACCGGCGACGATGGTGGTGATCGACATAGATTGCCGGTGATGGTCGGCGGATGCGACCAGTTGCGGGTGCGGACGGATGGTGGTTGGCGACGGGAATGGTCGGTATAACCGGCGACGGTATCGACAGCCGATAGTCGGAGATGAGGCACATGGTGACCGCAGATTGCCGGCCGGTGGCTGGCGGATCGCGTGCCGCTAACCCTCCGGCCGCCAACCATCAGAAGCCACCACCGCCACTCCACCGACATGCCATTTATCGCTAGTAATCTCCACTGGTCACCACTATCATCGCCGGCCATCCTGAACACCGACGCTGCTGCCATCCGCTTACTTGCCGCTATTGTTGCCGCACCACCTGGCGCTAACTACTATCGCTGGTCACCGCTGGTCCGCCATAGCCACTGGCTGACATTACTGCATTTTTTCACCGGTCACCACCATCGGCCGCATATCTCCGACTACTCGACTACCGTTAATTGCCGCCACTACCCCGGCTTGCCACAACCATCAGAAGCCATCATCATGCTACTATTGCCGCATCATCTTACCGCCGACCATCCAAAGAATCTCCGCGGCCACCACTTCATTTGGTTATCCGCCTTATCGCCGCAGTCACTGTCGCCAACCACTATCATCGGCCACCATCGCGCATCGCTGTCAACCCCATCTCCGCTATCATCTCCTTGATCGCTTCCAAGTCTGGATGGTCCGACGAAAGGCTGACGCTTCGAGGGAAAACTATAGACGACGATGTATCGCGGCCTTGATCGCTTCAACCCGGACGTTTGACGTACTCTTCTTCGAGGGAAATCAGACACTGGTATGCCTCGCCCAACGACCTCTTTCGAGAAGAAGAGGGACACTCCAAAGATATGAGGAGTGTGCCTTCTCCCTGGCTGGGGTTTTATAGACCTATAGGGCAAAATGTCGTACTCTAACTAAAACCGCTCAAAACGGGCGAACGCAAACCAAAAACGCATTTTCACCATGCACAGCGGGTTCGCTTCCGCTTCCGGCCCGTCAGATTCAACTCCATCATGGCCTGCCAGTTCGCGGATCGCCATGCCCATCAAGGGCGACCTGCGTTTAACCCGCCTAATCAACCAAGACGACCATCGCTGCGACTCGCTCCGACTGCGTCACCGACGCTTAACTGCTCGCTCACCCACTGAAGGCCCGCTTTTAAGCCCGAGGTTTCACTGGTCGCGAATTCGCTAGCAAACTGCTATATTTATCACAAAGACGGCCGGCGATCCATCGCTCATGGGGCGAAAGCACTCACGAGCTCCGTCAGATCTCGAATGGGTCCATAACCTCGAAATCTCGCACCCGCACATACCTACACACATCCGCGGCCCTGCATCTACTTCCGTAGTCATAATCTTGTGCTCCCATGAAAATCTGTTCTCTCAAAATGTGTGGTTAATGGACCCTCAAATTTTATTAAAGAATTTGCTATTTTCAAGTATTTGACATATATATTTTTGGATGATTGAGATAATGTCATCCAAAAATAGGGGGGAAATTGATATGGCACTTAAAATATCCTTGGAAACTCTGGGATGTCAGTTAAATCTCTAAATAACTCTCAAACATAGAGTGTTTATAGTCAAATTGAGTCTTAAGGATCTAACGAGCCTAAGATCTCATAATTCGACTTCATTTAAATACACAAAATACATCATATGATGGAATCATCATGAGTCCGTGATTGGAGAGGAGTGGTTCTGATTTTGCATGTATTTACGAGACTCCTCCAATCTATAAATAGCACATTTCTCATATGAGGGAGGTCAAAGAGAGAGAGAGAGCTCTAAAGCTTGAAAATCCTCCAAGCACAATCGTACCACTGACTCGTGTCAACCACCACCGCCAGCCGATCCTTGGTTGTCAATCATGGTCACCATCATGACGACCTTCATCGCCGCATTGCCTCTGCTCACCATTATTCGCTACCACTAGCAACTATTACAACCTCAACGATATATATTATTGTCCGATTTTGGGATTCCCATTATCACCTTCTCATATACAATTATGTCGTTATCTAAAACTTGTACTCCAAAACAAATATATAGTGGAAGCTTTCATCAAGCAGCCCCTGTGGTTTTTCAGGTTTTTCACGTTAAAATTCTAGACTTTTTGTGTTTACTCCTTAAATATCTGTGTATGTGCTGGATTTCACAAACAAGGCTAAGGCGTAAACTTTCACTCTACCGCACCTCTTTAACGAGAGATGAATCTTTCTTCTCATTAAATAGGATTCATCTAGTAAATGATATGATATAAATTCTAATTCAGTAGATTTTGGGGTAGTTAAATCCTAAAAATAATTTGATATGATAAAAATTAAATTCAATTAAAATTTGTGAAATAATTTATGTATTTATTTTAGGATTTAAATTACTTAGATCAAATAAGATTTTAATAATAATTATATAAAAGTTATAGTTTATAAATAATTATTTAGCATAAGTAATTTTAATTTTGCTAATTAAATCATAATTAATATTTAATTACTCATTTATAACTATTTATCATAATAAAATTATATAATGATATTTACTTAAGTTAATAATTGTAATTAAATAATATTAAATATTAATTTAATTTAATTTTAATTAATATATTTATATCTAATTTATTTGAGAAATATTAATAGTTATAATTATGTTATTATAATTAATTATTAATTATCAACTGCTTAACTAAATAATAAATTTTATTTAGTTAGTTTATTTAAAAATAACATTAATTTATCAAAATTAAATTTCAATTAGTGTAAATTAATCATAATTAAATTATTAAATTATAATTAAGGAAGGTAATATATCAATTAACCACTAATTAAGAATCTACAAAATTCATTGAAAATAAATCTATTTAATCAAATTAAATAAAAAAAATTTATATAAAAAAATTTTTTATTGATCAAATTTTATCATATAGACTACTAATTAAATGTTAATTAAAAATTAAATTTGCACCTTTTAATTAATATTCATTATTATTCATAATTAAATTTATCATCTCTTTATTTATATATTCAAAAATTTATCAAACCATACACGAAATTCACCGAAGGTGCAAGAACTTCGAACAGGACAAAGGAAGTCGCTAGAGCTAGAGACATTGACGGGATGCGAAGGAAGAATGATTTCGACAAAGGTAACTCTTTCCTTAAAGCCACCTACCAATCGGATTTACTAAACTGGATTTAAGGGAAAACGGAGGAGAAACGGGATTTACGATTCTATAGGATATAAAGTTGCCATTTTTGCTTGCGGATTTAGGTTAAATCCTTAAATGTCGCTCAAATCCTTCTACCATAGTATTTTGTGCAAGAAAATTTAAGTTCAACAACAAATCTATTAGTTTATAATCTTTCAAAAGTCATAAGGAAGATATTCCATATGAAATAGATTGAATCTCCTTAAAGACGATAAAGGAAGAGCCCTTATATACAAGCAATGGTTATGCATAATGCATATATTAAAGGTCGATCAAATTTCCACTCAAGAATCAAATTACTATAAGACTAGGGTCCCAACTCAAATACATTCAATATTGCCTTGATAGATTGATGTTAAGAACCCAAGTTAGATCTTTCAATCTCTTTAATCCAAAGCTAATGTATCTTTTCAATATGTCTTATAATATGCCACATCAAAAAAATCAAACTAAACCAACTAAATTTTTTTCTGCAAGGTGATTGTATTACATATTTGTTAAGTTATTCTCATTCTCAAGGTTGTATCACTTTTGGTCCTTCTAATAATCTTAAATTTCTATCTAATTAATGGATGACACAAAATAGACACCCAATAATGCACATTTAAATTTTATATTTTCCAATGTATTTAAGTTCCAACTAATAATAGCAACCCCATTAATCAATATCAAATCCTCCAATCAAACTACATGTGTCTCAAACATACTTTTTTGAGTCATACTAAAACTCATAGACAACTGATAGCCATGGCATGCCTCAAAGCTCTTGTCAAAAATGTTCAGTACCTATAAACCACAACTATCCATACTTTGTTCCTTTAAACTACTCAATGAATTTGATATGGTAAGAGTTTTGCTAATAAATAAGTTGGTGTCAATCTTGAAAGAACATATTCAAAACAATGCATACATTTCTACCCCAATCTACTTAGTTTTGATGAAACATATGATGAGAATCAAATATCTGTAGTGCTTAGAGCCTCTAGAATGTATCCATTGATATACTGATGACAAAACATTAGATTTTGATATAATCTAGAGCTCTTCTCTAATAATAGAAAGGTAATTTACAGCTATTTTGAGAAATCCTAGCTCAAATTTTATCAGTTTTATAAATGCAATGTGCATTTTAGAAGTAGTTATTTTGTTTTTTTTACCAAGCTAGTTAGATGTGGAACATACCTCTTGAGCAACATCAGGTTTATCCAAATTAATGAGAATGTCATATCCTTTCCTTTGCTTATTTATATTTGTCTTCCCCTGAAACTTTGTTAAAAATGAAAGTGAATGTTTTCGAATTCCTTTGCCATTGGAAACAACTTGATCCAAGTAATATGAAAGCAGTAACGCCACTGCCCATTTTATAATCATGATGATCAAAATAGCTTGCATTCCTTGCTTCTCATTATTAATGTCCTTCCAACCCATATGAGGTGCTCCAAGAGATTTCACACGAAGAGAATACTGTGCGAGTTCATAAAGACCATGGTATAGGGAAAACTAGGGAAAATCTCCATCACCTCAAGTAGTTCTCCTATAAAAATGGTAAGATACATGAGAGAAGGATAATGTTTCATATGAGTGTAGGTTGCAGCTTACTTGGATAGGAGGTGTCCTGGATAAAGTGCTCAAAAGGAATGATGATCCTAGAAGGCCTGAAACAAAGACATACAAGTATCTAACCACTGCAAGTGGATGCACCATGTCAAAATCATAATTTTGAAACCAGATTTAGCAAAGTATTGGAATTTTCCTTTTCGAAATACATGCAACAATCATCACCTCTGAGAACAGTGCTAAGGTGAAAATTGCAAGAGAAATCTACAAATTTATGCATACAAAGTAGAATATGAACTAGAGACTGTACTTATTTAAGGTGAATAAATTTATCCCTATAAGAAGCATGTTTAGTTTAGAAAGACAACAAATAAGGGCAATAAGGAAAAGCATTAGGGTGCTAGCTTTGTTGAGGTCATCGATATAATGTACCAATCAAGGAACCAAATAAGCTGAAACATAACATGTAAGAGGCTGACAAGATAAAGAAATGATCAGTCAACATTACCTACACGCATCGGATTAATCAAATTGGTTTCGATAAAGATAATGTGATTATCGTTTAAAATATAAGTTTCCAAGACAAACCTTTTGAAAACACATTTCAATTTCATACATTGCAAAATTGCTAATTATCATTCTCAATGATTTGAATGCATCAAATGCAAATATATAAGCTTGCTAGTTCATTTTAGACATCATTTTAGGTTCCTAAGTAATTTCTAATAACTTACAATAAGATAAACATGATATTTAATTTAAGTTTAAAATCAACTAAAAAATTTCTTCATTAAATTTCCTCAAGCTGTAATGTTACTTAGCGGATATTGCAATATTAGATGATGAAGGAGCGTTAACAATATTTGTTTCCTTGATCATGCTTGGACTAGAAAGAAGATAACAATATTGGAAAAATATTTTTAAAGACATAGAAATACGATGAATGAACCATTATACAATCAGATTATACTTTTAAAATTTCAAAGGAGTAATTTTACCACTTTACTTTTTTACTAAAAAAAGCAGTTGACCCATGTGAAAACAAGGGAGTAAGAGTAGAAACATTTATGTCTTTGTTGCACCTTTAGGCATTTCTTTGACAAATTCAAGCAGCATCTTCACATTATCCCCTTTGAAAATTGAAGATATGCATTTGCTGTTAATATAATAGTGTATCTTATTCAGCTTCCAAATAGTTATGCACATGGTAATAAAATAATACAATATAAATAGTGCCCACATTAATAAACAAATAAATGTGTTAGTTTATAGGTGTAATAGAAGAGCCCTTTCCACATCTCAATTTCAAAACAAAACCTCTTCCTTAAACTGCAACATAAGCATGGTGAAGAAGAAAATTTTGTGTGGAATTAGAATTTATTCAATGGATTAAAAAGGTTGTGTATCACCGTCCTTTTCTTATTTCAAAAAAGGAAAAAAAACATAAATCTATTGCCTCCCTCTCGTGCACTCTCATTTTTGTACCACATGACCCAAAGATGTTAGCTAATACTCAAGAACATCTTATAATCATCTCTCAAGATCGTCATCTCATTATCATCCTCAACTCAGACTGAGCTATCAATGCCGCTCTCCTCCGCTCTCCATTTATTCCTTCTTCTCCTCTTTCTTTCCTTCTTGTATCTCTTTGCTCTCTCTTCTTTTCTCTCACCTCTCTTCTCTCTCTCTTAATCTCCCTTTCTTTCTCTTTCTATCACTCTCTATCTCTTTCTCCTTTCTCTATTATATAGATGAACTCACAAAAATGATCAAAAAATTTAAGAAAACAAAGAAAAGAGAGAAAAAACACAGGAAAAAAAGAAAAAAAGAGTGAAAAAGAAGTAAGAAGCAAAAATATTTTTATTCTAGTCAACTTGTCGTCAACCTCATGTTCTTCATTATATAGTTAACACCTAACACGAAAGTGTAATACAAAAGAAGCTTGTCACAATTCATAAGTACTTATGCATGTTATTTCAATGAGATGAAGAAAATAAATTATGCTTTGACTTTTTCTTATGCAATTGACTCGTGTACACCTTACCTAGCGTTGCGAGAAGAAGACTCATATGTATCTTTTTAGGGCAATGTGAGTTGAAGACTTGATTGCTAAAATAAGCATCTGACTATCTATACATGCTAATCTTAGTTTGGAGGGAAAATATATTTATAATTTTACAGTTTAATGCAAAAGTTAATTCACACTTTGTAATTGTTTGTTAAGTGTGACAATTTTGAGAATATTCTAGATCACAAATGAGTCAATATCATATTGAATGCATCGCTATATTGACACTTAAATTATTTCATATTAATAAGAAAGTTGATTGTGTCCACTATCTGTATGATTTTATTATAAATTTGCACCACAAAAAGTAGCAATTAACTAAAGACCCCTCTGAGTGAGTGATTTTCATGAAATTAAACCATTAAATTACAATCATGACTATAGCCAGCGAGTTCCCTAATGTTTTACTTCTGGAGTAGTGAATTATAGAGTACATTCAATCAAACATAAAGTTATATGTTAGCTAAGATCGACTTAACTTTTTTTTTCTTAAATAAACATCCACTTTTAGGTCTATAAGTTTCTCTTGGACGAAGTAATTCATAACTGCTGACAAAAATCCTTTGATCAGGTTGGGTCATCTACCTTTTTTGATTAAATACAATAAGGACCATGAAAGTCTGAGACAACAAAAACTTGAGATCATAATCCAATTCTTCATCATTCTCTCTATCGCCTACTTTAAATTAAGGATGATAAATTTCTCAATCTTAAAAATTTAAATTACTGCTACTACACAATGAGTTATCAGCGCTTAATGACTAGCCTTAATCAAAAGTTTTCTCTTACTATTGATCCTTGCACTTTTAAAAAATATAAAATTAGATCTACACTTATGTGGAACTTGATATAAAGTTCCTATAAAATGAGGATGAAAGATCTAAAGTTCTTATAAAATGAGAATGAAATATCTAAGTAGTGTTTTACCTCAAATTAATTTAAATTTTAAAAGTTTAACAATATGAGAGGTCTATTGTAAATTTTCGGAGCTCATTTTGGAAAATATTATGATTGATCTTATTGATTATAATATGATATGAGATAATAATTATGTCTAAAAATACTTGCTTTTAGCATATTTTAAAAATGGCCAAAAGTATTTTTTATAAAATTCTACATTTTAAATGGACCATTTTGATATACAAAAGTATATATAAATATTAAGCATAAAAAATTTAAAATCAATTTAATAATTATTATAATATTTTAAGAATATTTAATATTTAATATTATTCATAATCATCCTTAACTATTTATTTTTCTCCCAAAAAAGCCTGCATGAAACAAGAAACATATAAAGATGAAGGAGAAAAAAAGGAAAAGAAAAGAATGAGGGAAGAAGGAGAGGGAGAGAAGAGAAAGAAGAAGAAAAAAAGAGAAATAGTAAGAAAGAGAAAAGGAGAGAGAAGGAAAAAAGGAAATGAAGAGATGGAGAAGAAGAAGAAGAAGAGAGAAGAGAATGAAGAAGAACAAGAGAGAGAGAGAGAGAGATAAAGCATACAAAGCCTATTTTGCCATTAAATATGAGGGAGAAAGAGAGAAATATTTTGGAGGTCTTAGGGTCGCTGGAGATATTAGTTTGAAAAATTGATTGATAAAATAACCATTATTCTATTAGTGTTTTGTTGGCTTTGTGCTTTTATTTGTCCCTTATTTTTAATTTAGGTGCTATTTGGTTTGCTGAAAAAGGGGTATAAAATATTTAAAATGCGGGAGTTTTGAAAATATTGGTGTTTGATTTAAATAATTTGAAATGCAATATAAAAATTTCCAATGTATTTCAAATTCTCATTGTACTCTCAGTTTATGGTAGAATACTTTAGATTTAAGACCTGAGATTGACTCGAATTTAATCTCATTTTGACCTGCGAATTCAAATTTGACTCAAAAATATATGTCTAAACTGATCAAGTTTGGGTTAGTCAGGTTTGGGTCAGGATTTTCAAGCCATATAATCGATCAAAGTTGGGTTGGTTCAATTTTGGGTTAGACATAAAGTCAACCTGTGAACCCTATCAATAAACCTAGAATTTAAATAAAAGTTCTTCCCAAGCAAAAGTGGATGACACTCTCTTAAATTTAATTTTTTCACATATAAAGGTAGTACCCAAATGATTTTTTGTGTAGCTTTTCTCCACAATGAACAACCCAAGCCCATTCCCTACTAGTTTCCTTACGATCACACTCTCTCTCTCTCTCTCTCTCTCTCTCTCTCAAATTTAGGGTTGCAAATGAACCGGTTACAAGAAAACTGTGGCTCTCGTATAGCTCATTCATGTTTGTTTGATTAACTAATCAAATGAGCTTGAACACTTTTTGATATACTTGATTGCTAAATGAACAAGCTTGAACAGCTTGTCATTCAGTTCATTTATGTTCGTGAATATTATCATTTAAAGCTCGTGAACAAGCTCAAGGATCTTGATTATGACCCAATTAAGGCTTGTTTGTGAACATTATTGTTCAAATTATTATTTTTTAGGCTCAATAACCTTTAATTGATACAACTCATGTAAATTTATCAACAAACTACTCGTGAACAAGCTCAATTAAGGATTGATTAAAGCTCATTTATTTTAATAAATGAATTGCGCGTTAACAAGCTCGATAATCCAATTTGAACCGAAGCTGAAAACAATCAATCCTCTAGCTCAATAATGGTAAACAAGCTCAAGCTTGAACACTATTCTTAAAAGCTCGAATATTAAAAAAGCTCAAGCTTTAACACATACATGCTCAGCTCGGCATGGCTTGGCTCTATTCGTTTGCAGCCCTACTCCAATTGTTTGTCTCTTATGTTATTTCTAAATCAAAAATGTTAAAAGTTTCACGACGATCAACAACTTTGAACTCTCCATTACTATTTTCACATTTATTCACGGTCACAATGTAGGGTAAATTATACAAAAATCTAGCAGATGACTTTTTCTGCACCTACTGTAAGACTTACAGACCTAATCGATTAAGGATATGTTTTGTTAGAAGAAAAATTCAAATGCATCAAATATTGTACTTGTTAGCTAATGGTGTTGAATGGCAATGTTTATCTTAATAAATCCTAATGTTGTCGTTGTTCATGCCATCATAATTTTACTACTTGTATGCCATACCATGATGTGGGATTGTTTGCTTTGTTCTATCTATTCCTAGTGATGTATTATGCTACACAAGTGTCAGCTTCACTTAATTGATACTCAGGTTGGGCTGATTCTCATTTTTAACAATACCAAAAGAATATCTAAAATAAGTTAGTACAACTGGTTTTTATGGTTGAGAAGTTACTGCAATGTTCTAATAATTGTATAATTCACCTGAAATTATAATTTCTATTGCACTGATGATCATAACATACCGCATTTGAAGCACAAAAAATTCGAAGGAGAGGGCCATTGTTTTTTAAGTCTCATTATGCCATATGGTCACATTGAAAATATTGTTGTTATTGTTGGAGAAATCATAAGCTGGTCTATGAAAAAGCATGTTAATCCAAGTAACAACAATGGCAAATCAAACATTTTGCTAGTAAATGCTACTTGAAGGTGAAAAATCAACCTGCAAATATTTCATCAATTCTATGGTCGGGGTTTCCATCTTGGTAACACATGGATAACTCTTTGTTTATCTCTGAAGAATTTTCACGCCAGAGAGTGATTCCATCCACACACTTTACATCTGTAAGAAATTAATTCACACAATCTACTTTTATTATGCATGCCAAAATATTAAAAAAAAAACCTTTGAGCTCTCAAGGAACAAACCTTGAGAGAGAAAGGAACCATCTTGATTGAAACAAGAAATGTTATATTTGAACTGCAATTGGGATGAACAATGTAAAAAGCTGGACCAAGCATCATAAAAGCTAGTTCAAAGTAAAATATTTTTGGAGACACTGTAGTTGTTCCCTGAAATGATATTTTAAAAGTAAAGTGCACCTCATTTTTGCAAAATTGTTATCAAAAGCAACAGATAGACGATTTAACTGGCTTACCAACATAAATTCGAACCGAGGTTATTAGAAGGGTTCTCCAAAGGTTTGCTTCCCAATAGATTTCTCCCAAGATCAATCATTTTCTCTAGCGCATTAGAACATGAAGATGGAATCATTATCACTTAACTATTCATGGCATGCTAGATGCTTACTCTGCACCAAAGTGCAATTTTTCCCGGTGATAATTATGGTGGCAGGGCAAGATTCATTTTTCTTGCAAGAATTATCGTAGCCAATTGTAAACCTAAGAAGCGGTGAGTCGCTACTTTGTTGCTCAAATTGAGGCATTGGTATCAAATAAACCGAAGTGTGGTGGGTGTGCTCGCAATATGTTGATTTGCCTAGCATCATATCAAAGACACTAGAGAATTTTTTTTTATCACAAGATTCATCTCTTTCATCATTATGCATTATCCATAGTCACAAAGGTATCTCGTGTTCAAATGCAATCATTGAAGCTAGTTTTGAATGACAAACAAAGATCGAGCACAAGAGCGGATGATGATTAGTCCTAGATTTATTTTGATGTTTCTTCTCTAGATTTATATGTGTAGTGGTTAGAAAGACATTGGCAATATGTCAAAAGAAGGATTTTATGAGAAGAACGAGAAAGAGTTGAGAGATAAAGAGAAGATTGAAACTGAGACCTGGAAGGTGAGGTTCTTCCTCATGAGTGCATTTAACTGAGACCAAAAGCTTGATGGTGATATACAATCATCCATGGAGATTTCTTTGTCTTGGGAAGTGATATGACTGTTGATTTGCACATCATGAAATTTTAGAAAAATGACAAAGGCTAAAGATGTTATTTATGCTTGCGTTTCATAATAAGTGGTACAAAATTAACAAATAATAGATTATTAAACACATCAAGAAATACACAGATTGACATAAACACTCAAGCTAGGTTTAAAAAAAAAGAAAAGAAAAGAAAATCAAAGGTGAAGAAGATGAATTCACTATGTGGAAGAAATAGGAATAAGTGGAGAGTGGTGGCTCATATGACATAATAACAAAACTCTTATGTCAATTTAAAAAAATAATAAAAGGATAGACCTAACGCTTTCATGGCCTCCATAGATTTTCCAAAAAAATTTTATGAATTGTTAAAGATAAGTCAATTTTTCATTGCCCAAATCTAATAAAATTTAAGTTAAAAAAATGCTTAACAATAAGAATGAACATTAATATCATAATTCAAGAATTTATTTTTTTTCAATATAATGTACCTATCATTTGCAAAAAATGTTATTAACATTTTATTTTCTCAAGTTTTCCATTAAAAGTACGTAGTAATTTGATACTAAAAATTATAATAATTTGATCCAAAATTACTAATAATCGATTTTGAGGAGCTTTCTTCCAACTTCTATAAAGAATTATTTCTAAGAACAACTTTTACTTTGGCCACACCAATGAATGTGGATAGTTTAATGACTTTCCTGATGTTTCTTTGATTCAGAAATTACTTTCACCATTGAAACTATTCAAAGGCCAGCCATTTATTGTGCATAAAGCTATTATTTTCATTATATTTTTATTGTAGATGGCAAAAACATAATTCCAATAAATAATTGTTATAACATAAACTATTTATAAAATGGAACAAATCATGTACTGAGCAATGTTTTGGTCTTGAGTTACTTTAGTTTATCCCTCCTTGATAATATGGTCGATAGTAATTTAGATTAATTCAAGCCAATAGATAGATCTTTCAAGGCTTTTATAGATTGGTTGTATAATCGTACAACTAGTTTTAGTTAGTTAAAATAGTTGTTTGAAGGGTGGTCGTGAATATATCTAAAGGAGTTGATGTAGATAGTCTTACTCTTAGATCACAGCTAAATTTCTCTACGATTTCTTAGTCATATACGCTTCTTATAAGTAATTAAAGCGTCCATTAAACATGATTGAACTATAATGCATACTTTATGGAGGCTACTAGATTAAGCATGAATTTTAAAGCCTTTTAGAATTAGAAACTTTCATCATAGATGGCATTTAAAAGCTTTAATAAATATGTACCGT
Source organism: Cymbidium sinense (assembly GCA_021442155.1). NCBI lineage: Eukaryota > Viridiplantae > Streptophyta > Magnoliopsida > Asparagales > Orchidaceae > Cymbidium > Cymbidium sinense. The sequence continues at coordinate 155,060,204 of CM038219.1, read as the reverse complement.
TAAATTTCTCTAATGTTTCTTTGTCATATATGTTTCTTACAAGTAATTAAAGCATCATTTAAATATGATTGAAACATAACGCATACTTTATGGAGCATTTTGAAATTAGAAACTTTCATCACATATGGCATTTAAAAGCATGAAAAAATGGGTATCATTAAATTTCACTACTATTTCTTTATCATAAATGCTTCTTACAAGTAATTAAGGCAACCTTTAAACATGATTGAAATATAACACATACTTTATGGAGGCCACTAGATTAAGCATGAATTTTAAAAAATTTTAGAATTAGAAACTTTTATCACATATGGCATTTAAAAGCATGAACAAATGGGCACAGTAAAATTTTTCTACTGTTTCTTAGTCATATACGCTTCTTACAATAATTAAAGTATCTTTAAAACATGATTGAAACATAACTCATACTTTATGGAGGCTACTAAATTAAGCATGAATTTTAATTTATTTTGGAATTAGAAACTTTCGTCACATATGGCATTTAAAAGCATGAACAAATGGGTACCATTAAAGTTCTCTACTGTTTCTTGGTCATATACACTTTTTACAAGTAATTAAAGCATCTTTTAAACATGATTGAAACATAACCCATACTTTATGGAGGCTGCTAGATTAAGCATGAATTTTAATGCATTTTGGAATTAGAAACTTTTATCACAAATGGCATTTAAAAGCATGAAAAATGGGTACCGTTAAATTTCTCTATTGTTTCTTTGTCATATACGCTTTTAACAAGTAATTAAAGCATCATTTAAACATGATTGAAACATACCGCATACTTTATGGAGGCTACTAGATTAAGCATGTATTTTAATGCATTTTTGAATTAGAAATTTTCATCACAGACGACATTTAAAAGTATGAATAAATGGGTACCGTCAAATTTATCTACTGTTTCTTTATCATATACACTTCTTACAAGTAATTAAAGCATCCTCTAAATATTATTGAAACATAGCGCATACTTTATGGAGGCTACTAGATTAAGCATGAATTTTAATGCATTTTGGAATTAGAAACTTTCATCACAAATGACATTTAAAAGAATGAACAAATGGGTACCGTCAAATTTCTCTATTGTTTCTTTATCATATATGCTTCTTACAAGTAATTAAAGCATTTGTTGACCTCATTTTTAGAATGAGCTCTCAGTACCTCCATCTTAGACATAGGATTCCTCTTAGACTTTAGGAGTTTTTTAGTCTTAAGACACATCTGGTGATTAGGTGGACACTAAACCTGGCCCTAGAAGACTTAGAAGGTTTAGCCATAGGAATAGGTCATGCATTAGGGGTGTTAGGAATTTGCCTACCCTTAGCTTAAATCATTCCTCACTTTCCTTCCTTCAAGTCCAACTCCAAATCAAATCTATTTGATCTTTTTCAAACTCAAATCAACTCTATATGATTGAAATCCATGATTAAAATCTATGATTGAAACCCATGATCAAAATCCATCAAAATTCCTAAGTCCACATTTTCCTAAGTCCTTAATCCTCTCTTAAGGACATAGCCAAAATCATGATCAAAACCAAATCAAATCTTTGAGAATTTCTCATGATCCATTTATATTTATATTTATATGAAATATAAATACAAACTCATCAAATCAAACCCAAAAATTAAATTCCAAATTAAAATTTCTTTAAATCCTATAAATTCCATTTAATGGATTTAACCCAAATCATGATCAAACCTATTCAAACTCATGGGATTTTCTCAAAACTCATTTATATTCACATTTATATTCTCATATATAAATGAAATATAAATATAAATCAATCAAATCAAACCCAAAAATTAAATTCCAAATTAAAATTTCCTTAAATCCTTTAATTTTTCATTAATGGATTTAACCCAAATCATGATCAAACATATTCAAACTCATAGGATTTTCTCAGAACTTATTTATATTCACATTTATATTCTCATATATAAATGAAATATAAATATAAATATAAATCAATCAAATCAAATCCAAAAATTAAATTCTAATTTAAAATTTTCCTTAAATCCTTTAAATTCCCTTTTAATGAATTTAGCTTAAATCATGATTAAATCACTTCAAATCCTTGAAATTTTCTAATGATCTATTTATATTCTCATTTATATTCACATATATAAATGAAATATAAATTCTAACAATTAAAACTAGCTCCAAAAATCAAACTCAAATCAACTCAAAATCCAATCTAAGCCTTTCAAGTCAAAATCTTGAGCTTAGCCATATCAATTCCAAATCAAGCCAAACCCTTGATTTTCTCTTATGATTGAATCAACCCTACAATCATGAGCTTATATATAAATCCAAACTTCAATCAAACAATCAAAACCCAAGTCAAAAAATCAAACCCTAAATCCTTTCATATTTTTCTTTTGAATTTGAAATTGTCAAATGAATCAAAACCTATTTGACATCAAACCACTTGCAAATGAATTTATATTTTGATAATAAGTCCATAAACAAGTTCAATCAACTTCAAATCAAGCTTTGACCAAGCCATTTGACCCACTTAGGCTCATTTGACCCAAAGTGACATAAAGTACACTTATGAGCCAAATTCTAATCCTATCCAAATTGGGTTAAACCAGACTCATATTTGCCTCTCATCATGATCAACAATCATCATAGGATGATCAATCAATCAAATTGGGTCAAACCAAGTCAAACCTTAGGGTTGACCAAGTCAACACTTAACCCAAAATGAAACCTATCATAGCTAAAATCCACCATAGGCCAAATTAATTGAAGCCATTGATCTAAGTTCACTCATGACTTATGTTTGAACTTGACCAAGCCAACATTTGAGCCTAACCTGCCAATTCTCTGACAAAAGTTGACCCATTTTGACCTAGAGGGTCAAAATGTGTCGAAAACTTGATCTAAGCCAAATTGATCCAAACCGATGGGTCAAGTTCATTCCAAATCACTTGTTGAACTTGACCAAAACCTAAATTGGCCAACTAGACCTAATCTAGCCCAATTGACCTTAGACCCAACATGACTAAAGGGGTCATGTTGAGCCAAACTTGAACTTAACCAAAATTGATTGGAAACAAAGATATCAATCCACTCCATATGACTAATCTAACATAAACCTACCCTTAACCTACCTCAAATAGGTCAAATGGGTCAGATAGGTCAACTTGACCCATTTGACCTAAAGGAAGTGATATGAGCCAAATACAAAACCATACCAAATTGAATCAAACCAAACCCACCAAAACATTTCAAAGGGTCATATGAACTTGACCCAACCCTTAGTTTGACCCAATTTGACCAATTGGTCAACTTGACCCAAGTTGACTCATTTTGACGCAAATGCATCAACATGAGCCAAACCCTACCAAATGGATTCCAAATCCAATGAAACTTTGCCAAACCTAGTTTCTCCACATATCCAACATGCCCAAAGTGGAAAATTAGCAAAATGACTATCCTACCCCTAGGACATAGAACAAATGTTGGCTTAATCCATGGGTAATGTCATACCCTCTTCACATTCACTTGAGGCTTTTCTAAAAGCTCAAGGGGACCTAGGGGAGAGTGGTGCACCCAACTCAATGGGTTTTGGTCAACCCATTTGGTCCCTAGACCAAACCCGACCCTATGGGTCAAAATTGAAAATTCAAACTCCCTCTCAAGCTCAAATTCAAGCACATGTGAGGTTGGCAATCCACTCATTGGTTCAAACCGACCATGTGCACACTCCTAATTGATCAAACAAACCTCCCAATATAATCAATTGGATCAAAATGGCACACAAGTTTGTGTCGTCGATCCTTCAAGGGGAGATATACTAAACAAACTCAAATGCATAATTCCCTCATTAAGTGCTAGAGACTTGGAGCCATCGAGAGTGATAGCAAGCATCCTAGAACTCTTACCAATTCCCCATTCTTGATTTGAAAATAGAAAATAGGGAGCTCAATCCATTAGCCAACAACTTCTTCCACACTACAATCCATTTCCTTTTTTAAGCACACTTAGGTGACCAAGTCAAGCTCACCTAAGTTCATTCCCAAGTTCTAAAGGCAAGGTAGGATTGAATTGGATCAAAGCAGGGAGGAGGTGACCCATAGGAAGATCCACTCAACCCTCAAGTGCTCAAACTTTCAAAGAAGGCTTCTGCCAACCGATCAAGCTTCTAAGGGAATTGAGCATCAGGTATGGGATTTTTGACCATTAAACTCAATGTGGTGTGGAGCTTTGTGAATAAATTTTCACCCATCAATTTTACCGCTGGATTTGCCGCTCGCTTTAGATGTGGGTTGAGTTTGATTGGAACTGCGATTGAGTTGATCTTCCCCTTGATCATGGACGCTATTGATCAAGGGGAAGAACTTGGGAGATCTCAGTCGTCCATCCACGCATTTTTGATGGATGGCTGAGATAATCCTGCATGTTTAGAAATTCCTTTACCCATTTTAAAATGTAGGGAGATCTCGCCCGATCTTTGATGATGGCGAGGATTAAAACACCGCCACCTTTGATAAGTAATCCTCACATGACGCTGTAAAGCCATCGCCGCCACGCGTCGAGCCGTGGATTACTTAGGATTACTTAAAATGCTTGATTAAATTCTAATTAACTTAGAGATCTCCTAAAATTCATAACTCCTTCTAGAAAATTTAAAAAAATGTGAAATAAAATTCTATGGAAAGATAATTAAATCTAGACCATTTTAAAATAAATTTTAATGAGTTTTGAATTATGTTTTTCTCTGAATTTGAGTTTTATTAAAAAGTTTATTTTGCTAATTACTTTTTAATTAGGCCTTTGATTAATTCAAAATTTCTTGGGTATGATTTAGGGGATGACTTTTGCCTCCCCTAATTTTCTTGGGATTTATTGAAGGCTTGACTAGAAGAATTACATATGGTTTCCCTAATTACCCTCCTTATATAATTAAGCATAATTAGGATATGATTAGTGATTTTAACCTATGATTAGGGTTGACTAAGGTCAAATCCAGTAAGTAGGATGTTTATGGAATATTTTTGGGGCATTTCCCCTAAGCTATTCCCCAAACCCCCTTTTCTCTCTTTAATCTCCTTTTAATTAAGGGTTAATTTATTAATTATCCCCTTAATCAATTTCCAAAAAAGTTTTAAAACTTAATTAATCTACTTTAGGTAGATTCTTAGATATTTAATAGCCTAAGTTCAATTAAGAAAATCAAAATCTAATTCACATGTGTGAAAGGGTGTTTTGAAATTACTTAAGCTAAACCCCTTAGCTTAATTAACTTTTAATTGTGAGCCAAATTGCATTAAGCCATTTCCTTATTAGGTGCATTGCAAATTTAAATTCATTGTGGGGTTTATGTCATCTCATTGGCTCATAATTATTTAGTTAATTCTTCTAAGGTTGTGTAGGTAAGGGTTAATTAAGTTACTTAATTCATACCTTAACCTAATCAATGCTTAAAATAGATCTAATTACCTAAAAATTAAACAAAAATATCAAACACATGTGGGAATGGGTTAGAAACAACAAACTCATCTCACCTTTTTAAAATTAAATCAAACTTCAAATCAAACAAAAATCACTTTGAATTTACTTTGATTTATTTTAAACTTTCTTATTCTGTAAGAATGTCTTTAGGATTTAAGTAAGTGAGTTTACATGCTTTCATTACTTTGAATCATTCCCCAACATATTAAATTTGTATGCCATGTGATTTCATGCATTCATATTTTTTAAATTCAAATTTAAAAATAAAATTGTTTACTTTATGTCAAATTTGCATTTGTTGGCTAAAGTAGAATTATGAATGGCTATTATCACTACTAAATTTAAACTATTTTCAAAACATATAAATCAAATACCAAATCTAAAAGTGTGCTACTTATACTTTAATTATGAGTTTGCATGTTGAAGATTATAAAGGTATGCTTAGCATAGGTTTCCTTTCTTTCATGATTATCATAGTTTTGAATAGAATTGTAAGATATATGGTTCATTTGAAAAGAACCTAACACTACCTAATTCCATATCCTATTCATCTCATGCTATCACCTAAGGGTTACCTACATATATAAATTGCATAAACAAAATGAATCCATTAATGCAACTTTTGCATTTCTTTTCCATTTCATTTCTTTTATACACATGTTTGTATTTAAGGAAAGTGGTATATTAGTCCGGACAACCCGAGGTTGTGAGGTTTAAGTAGTCCTAAGTAGGTTTTACCTTATACCTCTAATAATATGTACTCACTTATGCCTTTCTTACTTTCATGTGTGAATGTGAAAATTTGGATAAAGAAACCATTTTCGACTTAAGCAAATCATGCATACTAATCTTCTAAATTGTCTTAAATGAATTACATAGCATGCATCAAAAGGTGTGTTAAATATTCTCATTTACATGTATAGGTATGCTTAGGGTCCATCCATATGCATGTTATATATGCTGGGAAAGAAATGAAGTAATGTGTGTTATGTGAATTTTGATTCATTTTATTTAATCTTAAAATTCCTTTCTTTTTGAATAGGTTTGTTTAGAGTTTATCTAAATTTAGGATTAATTAAAAGATTTAATCAAAACATTCACCTAAATAAAACTAAAATATGAACCTACTTTAGAAATTACTTAGGTTAGAAAAGGAAAGAGTAGTTCTCTTCTCTTTCCCTCTCTTCATAACTTAGTAATTAATTATAGGATTCACTTGAATCAAATCAAAACATGAAATAAAATCAACCCAAAATAATTAAACAACTTAAATGAAACCCTCCTCTAAGTTGAACATGTTTTCACACTTAGAAAATTTGAACCTAAAGTCATAGCTAAGCATACCACACAAAACCTTCAAAGCACACACACATTAGCCTAAGTCACCACTTCTAGCTTTAGGTTAGGTTGCATGGTATTTATTTTATTTTGTGATATATTTTAGACTAGATTTTAGGGTATTCTCTAGAATGAATGGTAGGATGCTCTAGTCTATCATTCTTTTCTCAGAGATTAAGGGGCCCTATCATAAATAAAAATATAAATGCTTTTGCTTGCAGGTACTTTATACCCCTAAGCATAATCCATAGGCTAGACGGACTTAGTCACCCATGTGTGGGATGATAAGTCCAATATACATGCTTAGGATTTGTGTGGTTTATTTTAGCTAACCTTTGTTCTACAGGTGTTAGCTAGATTTAACTTTTCCTTTTCATATAAATTTGTGCAATTAGGATTTTGAAATGATTGTTATGGGGATTAGGATGAGCATTGGTCATAAGATTCTATCTTATGCACCATGTGAAGCCTTGGAGCATCCACCTTTCAACCATTCAAAAGAAATAACTAAAAGAAGAAAAAAGAAAAGAAGAAGAAAGAAGAAAAGAAGAAAGAAGAAAGAAAGCTTGAAGACCCCCACAACAATGAGTTCCTTGCATAATTGTAATGTAATTCATTTATAATCTGGGTTGTATAAGGGTAGAGCCCAGCTATCCAATTTGATATTATTTTGGATTTGTGCGGTAGTGCCCGACCACAACGGCCTTTTATTCTTTTTGTGCTTAGCTTTATAAATTGATTGATGATTTGTTTAGCTTGTGCATTAAATTGCATGCTTTTCATAGTTTCTTCCTTGCTTTATGTATGGCATGGATGTGGATTATGCTCTTTAGGAAAAAATAAATCTTTTACCCAACTTAACAACTCAAAATAAAAATTAAACAACTCATAACCTCACCTAAAGCTTAGGATTAAAATCAAGATAAAAGAATTAGCAACCCTTTAGCTGGATGAGCATTTCTTTTGTAATATCACTTACAACAACATCTTATTTCACTCTTGATTGGAGGGCTTCCACCTTAGCAAGAGAATCTTGGCTCGACCTGTGAGAGTCATAGTGGAAACTCACCTCCTCCCTTCTCACTAATTTTGGCCAATAACTTTATTTCTCATGCATTAGGCATATGAATCCTATTATCCTAAGTTAAAATGATTGTTCAAAGTGAAAATAAAATGAAATTTGAATTGCTTTAGATTTAGGTCATTTGAAGCATGTCCTTTTCATGATCTAGTCTCTTTACGGAGTGACTTTAAGGACTTAGTCTCTTTCTAAATAATAACAGTCTAACTATCTTGCATTAAGCATAAGACTTGCCTACATGTATTTAAAATTGTAGGAGGAGTTAGTTGGCGACTACCCCCAGGCGATTGTAAGTTCAAGCTGTCGGGTGGATTATCCTCTCTTGTGGAGGCAAACCAATCACCCATTTTTTGCATTACATTTAGGTTGTGCTTTCCTAGATTTAGGTTCTAAAGTTGCTTCTTCCCTTTGTGGGCCATAAGCTTAAATCTTCACTTCTTAGGCATTTTCTTAATCTTATGTTAAGGAATCATAAGTCCTAAATTTACAATGAAAAATGCAACTCAAACAAACTAAATCAATTTCAAAAATGTAAAACTCAATCGTATGATAGTTTGAGATGCTCGCTAGGTTTCCTAGCATCATGGGCATCTCCTACTTATTCCCATTTGGCTTCAATAATAAATCTCTCTTTGATCAATCCCTGTTGATCTTCAAAGTAAACCAATCGATTGATAGTCCTTCCTTATTGAAATCTTTAGAGACAATGATCATTTGCCTTAATCGAGAGTTTTCCTAAGGAATCCCCATTCCTTAGGATGTAATTAACTATGGGGGCTTGCCCCTGTAGGGAACTTAATGAACCCAATTTAAAATAAATCTTGCTTTACTTTTTCATGTAAAGTAGGAGAAGAATCTCAGGTACACTTTGAAGACCCAACGTCCTTAGGAGCCCTTATTGAGGTAATTAGGTCCATTAAAGGGTAGTGACTTTTATCTTTCGAGATAGTATATTATTCCTTGATTACATACTCAATCACCTGAATAAGTACATCTACGGATCTGTGTGGCATCCCAAAAAGATGAATTTCTATAGGTCTTGCCCTTCTCTTTCTACCGACAGATTTTGAAAGGCAACTCCTATATTTGAAATTTTTCACCACAGATTTTTCTAGCGACTCTGCTTGGGACGGTTCCTCTCCCCATCTTTGGTAATGATCATTGTCTTTAAGTATCGATAGTAGGTTTGTACTTTTGTATGAACCCTAGACTATCTTTCTTTCCATTGGCACTTAGCTTATTTTATTCTTAAATTAAGCTAGCCAACATCTTTAGGTTTTAGGATCGCATTCCTTGTTGGTCTTAAAACTTCCTCCTAGTAAAATGAAAATACAATAAAAGAATATATTCAAAGACTTCTTCTTTATCATCTTTATGATAAAGAAAGGTTCATTCTAAAATAATAAAGACAAAACAAATTTTTCATAAAAATTTTGCTTTTCAAAAGAACTCTTTCAAAAATGCACATTATAAAATTTTTCACAAAAATTTTCTTAATTCACCCTCATTTAACAAATTGTTGCATGTAGGAATCTTCTAAAATAACAATCTTTTCAAAAGCACAAATGAACATCTTTCCATCAATTCACTTTGATGAAGATTTCATTTTCAAAAATAAAATGAATAATCATCTTTCTAAAATAAAAAATCAAAAAAAAATTCCAAAAGCACAAATGAACATCTTCATTTCAAATCACTTTGATGAAGGTTTCATTTTCAAAAATAAAATGAATAATCATCTTTCTGAAATCAAAATCAAAAATTTTCAAAAGCACATATGAACCTTTCCATTCAATATACTCACACTTATTTAATGGAAGTTTCATCTGCACATAAAATTAAATTTTCTAAAAGCACAAATGAACATCTTTCCATCAATTCAGTTTGATGAAGATTTCATTTTCAAAATAAAATGAGCAATCATCTTTCTAAAATCAAAAATCAAAAAAATTTTCCAAAAACACAAATGAAGATCTTTCCATCAATTCACTTTGATGAAGATTTCATTTTCAAAAATAAAATGAACAATCATCTTTCTAAAATCAAAAATCAAAAAAATTTTCCAAAAGCACAAATGAACATCTTTCCATCAATTCACTAAAGCACATATGATCTTTCCATTCAATACATTCACACTTATTGAATGGAAGTTTCATTTCCAAAACAAAATTAAAATTTTCAAAAGCACATGTGAATTGTTTCATTCAATATACTCACACTTATTGAATGGAAGTTTCATTTCCAAAATAAAATTAAACTTTTCAAAAGCACATATGAACATCCTCAATCAATATACCCAAATTTATTGAAAGAAGTTTTCATTCTCAAATAAAAAAATAAAAAAAATGTAAAATCATTTGGAAATCCCACTTAAACATATCCCACATGTGATTAAATTGGAAATCCCTCTTCCAAAAAAAGCAATAATCACACACAAAACAAAACTCAAAAAAAAAAAAACAAAAAAAAACAAAATTGATCTCCATTCTACATACCTAAATTTGTTGAATGGAAGACCTCTTTTTAAAAAAAAAATCAAAACTTAAACAATCATATTTAAAAAAAAAAATCAAAACACATTTGGAAATTTATTTAACATTCCCAAATTTGTTAAGTGAAATCTCCAAACCCAAAATCAAAATTTTTCAAAACACATTTGGAACCTCATTTAACATACCTAAATTTGTTAAGTGAAGTTTCTAAATCCAAAATTCAAAAAATTTTCAAACACATTTGGAATTTCATTTAACATACTCAAATTTGTTAAGTGAAGTCTCAAAATCCAAAATTCAAAATTTTAAAAACTTTTTGGAACTTCATTTAGTGTACTCAAATTTGCTAAGTGAAGTTTCCAAATCCAAAATCAAAAATCAACAATCACATTCAAAAAATTTCAAACAACTTTGAAATTCCACTTAACATACCAAAATTTGTTAAGTGAAGTTTCCAAATCCAAAATAAAAAATTTTCAAACCACATTTGGAACTTCATTTAACATACCCAAATTTGTTAAGTAAAGTCTCCAAATCCAAAATCAAAAACTTTCAAAACATATTTAGAACTTCATTTAACATACCCAAAATTGTTAAATGAAGTCTCTAAGTCCAAATTCCAAAATCAAAAAGAGACCAACAATCATATTTTAAAATTTTTAGACACATTTTTGGAACTTCATTTATCATACTCAAATTTGCTAAGTGAAATTTCCAAATTCCAAAATCAAAATTTTTCAAACAACTTTTTGGAACTTCATTTAACATACCCAAATTTGTTAAGAGAAGTCTCCAAATTCAAAATCCAAAAAATTTTTAAGCACATTTTGGAACTTCATTTAGCATACCCAAATTTGTTAAGTGAAGTCTCTAAATTCCAAAAATCAAAAATTTTCAAACAACACTTTGAAATTTCATTCAGCATACCCAAATTTACTAAGTGAAATTTTCATTTCACAAAACCAAGTGGGACTTTATCTTTAGCATACCAAATTTGCTAAAGTTAAGTCTCCACTTTCAAAAACACATCAAAAATAAAATGAAACACTTAGGATTCCCTTAGCATACCAAATTTTCTGAGGATCCTATCCTTTTCAAAAATTAAAACATTCCAAACAAATGAAACACTTATGATTTTCTTAGCATACTTAAATTTTCTAAGGATCCTACCTTTTCAAAAATCAAAATATCAAAACAAAAATGAAACACTTAGGATTTCTTTAGCATCCTTAAATTTTCTAAGGATCCTACATTTTTCAAAAATCAAAATAAAACAAAAATGAAACACTTAGGATTTCCTTAGCATAGCTAAATTTGCTAATAATCCTATTTTCAAAAATCAAACAAAACACACTTGGGTTCCTCACTTAGCATACCTAAATTTGCTGAGTAAGAATTCCAAAAAAGTTCAAAATCCAAACAAAAATTTTTTTCATAAAAATAAACAATCATTCTTAAACACTTTACCTAGCATACTTAAATTTGATAAGTGAATGAAATTCCAAAACAATCAAAAAAAAAAAAAAACAAAATCAATTTGACCCTTACTTTAACATACCCAAAATTGTTGAAGGAAGAGTCCTCAAATCAAAAATTCAAATTCAAAAAAACATGAATCTTTTGAAGCATCCTTATCAAAATTTTGAATCCATATTTCAACATACCTAAATTTGTTGAAGTTGGATTCATATTCAAATTCCTCTTTCAATCAATCTTCTCAAATCCATTTGAACCCCACTTAACACTTCCAAGTTGTTGGATGTGGGTTCAATTTTTCAAATTCAAAAATTCAAAAAAAAAAATCTACGAAGATAGAAATTTGATACAAGTTTGTTTCTCATTGTAGATTCTTTACAAGATAGCCTTGGGTTTATTACAAAAATGGTTCTAAGTTTATCTTCACCTTCCCCATGGTATGGATCCGGCTTTAGATCGTGACTTTCCCGTCAGACCATACCCACCGAGTCACTTTGGTCGGGATTTGAGGGAGTGATTACTTGTGAGGGCATTCCCTCACTATAGTTAGGGACCAAAGTGACAAAGTTGGTCATCGTAGACTTACCTTCGACTGATGTCTCCTCAGAAGAGGAAAGTTGTGCGCACATAACTTCAATTGTTTTTCTCTTAAATTGATCATTGCAAACCAGTTTTGGTCAAATAGCTCTCCATTGGTGAAGCTACTCCTTCTTCGATAAATCGAGTTAGACTATTCTGTGGCTTCTTCTCAGTTTGATTCATTGCAAACTAACAGAATCCATCAAAACTAAAATTAAATCTAAAAATGATATTAACCATTGACTATTCTTGAGTTGATTTAAGTCCATCAGTGACATTCACTCAATAGTCAGCCCTATGTCAGGTTTGATCAATTGCTTTGCCAACCTATCACCCCAGTGGTTCCTTATTTCTAGAAGATGTGAGTCCCCGCACTTTCTTCTTAAAACTTGACCATTACAAATCAAAAGGCACTCCTTTGGTTGGATAGTCCTACCTTTTGGTTGGTAGACTATTCCCTTTGGATTAGTAAATTTGAGTTAGGCCTAGGCCTCTATGGCCCCTACTCAGTACATTTCATCACAAACCAATGGAATCCATCAAAACAAACTAAAAATGAAATTAACCTTTGACTATTCTTGAGTTAATTTAAGTCCCCCAGCGACATTCACTCAATAGTCAACCCTAGGTTGGGTTTGATCTGTTGATTTGCCAACCGATCAAAATTGTGGTTCCTTATTTCTAGAAGATGTGAGTCCCCATGCTTTCTTCTTAAAACTTGACCATTGCAAACCGAAAGGCACTCCTTTGATTGGATAGTCCTACCTTGTGGTTGGTAGACTACTCCCTTTGGATTGGTAGATCTGAGTTAGGTCTATGCCTCCATGGTCCGCACTTAGTGTGATCCATTGCAAACCAATAGGATTCATAATCAAAACAAACAAATCTAAAAAAATAAAATTTATCTTTGACTATCCTTGAGTTAATTTAAGCCCCCCAGTGACATTCACTCAATAGTCAGCCTTAGGTTGGGTTCAATTTGTTACCTTGCCAATAGATTACCCCAACAACTGATCCCTACTTTGGAGGATGTAAGTCAACTACGCTTTCTAGATACTTGTATACAAATGCATTTTGGTTGGCTAGTCCTATTATATGTTTAATAGACTACCCTTTGGATTGGTAAATTGAAGGTTCTAGGCCCCATAGCAGCAATCCATCAAAACCAGGTCCATCTCAAAATCCAAAATCTAAAAATTTAAAACAAACAAATCCAATGAAACAAAGAAACAAAATAAAATAATCAATATAAATCAAACCCTTTTGGTTCTCCTTAGTGAGATGCAAATCTTTCTAGTCCCCCATTAGATCTAGAATTCTAATCCGGATTTCTCAACCCCTCCCTTGTGGATGACTTGAACTCACTTCCCTAGTGGAGAGTTCACTTTTCTATCCCTTGTGGAGTCTAAACAATAAACAAAACAAATTTCACAAATAATAAATTAAAACAAATTCAACCCTCTTCCCCAGCAGAACTCAAATCAAACCTCTCATCCTCTTGTGGATGACTTGAACCTACTTCCCTAGTGAAAGGTTCACACTCTATCCCTTAGTAGATTTTTCCCCCTCTCTTATGTCTTTCACATAAGTAGAGCCACATTGCATTAGGCTCTAGATTCCTTCTACCTCATAGATCTGCTAACTTGTGATCTTTTGGTGTTGTTGAACGTTGGTCAATCCCATGTGTACAGGTCAATCACACCACACCTATTGGGTGCCCTTTATTGACCTCATTTTTAGAATGAGCTCTCAACAACTCCATCTTAGACATAGGATTCCTCTTAGAATTTAGGAGTTCCTTAGTTTTAAGACACATCTAGTGATTAGGTGGACACCCAACCTAGCCCAAGAAGACTTAGAAGGTTTAGTCATGGAATAGGTCATGCCCTTAGGGAATTTGCTTAGCTTGAACCATTCCTCACTTTCCTTCCTTCAAGTCCAACTCAAAATCAATTCTATTTAATTTTCTCCAAGCTCAAATCAACTCCATATGATTGAAATCTATGATTGAAACCCATGATCAAAATCCATCAAAATACCTAAGTCCAAATTTTCCTAAGTCCTTAATCCTCTCTTAAGGACATAGCCAAAACCATGATCAGAACCAAATAAAATCTTTGAGATTTTCTCATGATCCATGTATATTTTCATTTATATTCTCATATATAAATGAAATATAAATACAAACTCATTAAATCAAACCCAAAAATTAAATTCCAAATTAAAATTTCCATAAATCCTATAAATTCCATTTAATGGATTTAATCCAAACATGATCAAACCTATTCATACTCATGGGATTTTCTCAAAACTTATTTATATTCACATTTATATTCTCATATATAAATGAAATATAAATATAAATCAATCAAATCAAATCCAAAATTAAATAAATTTTAAATATATTCTTAAATCCTTTAAATTCCTTTTAATGGATTTAGTTTAAATCAAGATTAAATCACTTCAAATCCTTGAAATTTTCTCATGATCCATTTATATTCTCATTTTTATTCACATATACAAATGAAATATAAATTCAAATAATCAAAACCAACTCCAAAAATCAAACTTAAATCAACTCAAAATCCAATCTAAGTCTTTCAAATTAAAATCTTGAGCTTAGCCATATCAATTTCAAATCAAGTCAAACCATTGATTTTCTCTCATGATTCAATCAACCCTACAATTATGAGCTCATATATAAATCCAAACTTCAATCAAACAATCAAAGCCCAAGTTAAAAATCAAACCCTAAATCCTTTCATATTCTTCCTTTGAATATGAAATTGTCAAATGAATCAAAACTCATTTTACATCAAACCACTTGAAAATGGATTCATATTTCAATCATAAGTCCATAAACAAGTTCAATCAACTTCAAATCAAGCTTCGACCAAGCCATTTGACCCACTTAGGCTCACTTGACCCAAAGTGACCTGAAGTACCCTTATGAGCCAAATTCTAATCCTAACCAAATTTGGTTGAACCAAACTCATATTTGCCTCTCATCATGATCAACAATCATCATAGGATGATCAATCAATCAAATTGGGTCAAACCAAGTCAACACTTAACCCAAAATGAAACATAACATAGCCAAAATCCATCATAGGCAAAATTGATTTAAATCATTGACCTAAGTTCACTCATGACTTATGTTTAAACTTGACCAAGACAACATTTGAGCCTAACCTAACCCAATTGACCACTTGACCCAAGTTGATCCATTTTGACCTAAAGGGTCAAAATGTGTCAAAACTTGATCTAAGCCAAATTGATCCAAACCAATGGGTCAAGTTCATTCCAAATCACTTGTTGAACTTGACCAAAGCCTCAATTGGCCAACTAGACCTAACCTAGCCCAATTGACCTTAGACCCAACATGACCTAAAGGGGTCATGTTGAGCCAAACTTGAACTTAACCAAAATTGATTAGAAACAAAGATACCAATCCACTCCATATGACTAACTTAACCTAAACCTACCCTTGACCTACCTCAAATAAGTGAAATGGGTCAAATAGGTCAACTTGACTTATTTGACCTAAATGAAGTCATATGAGCCAAATTCAAAATCATATGAAATTGAATCAAACCAAAGCCACCAAAATATTTCAAATGGTCATATGAACTTGACATAACTCTTTGTTTGACCCAATTTGATCAATTGGTCAACTTGACCCATTTTGACCTAAATGGGTCAACATGAGCCAAACCCTATCAAATGGATTCCAAATCCAATGAAACTTGGCCAAACTTAGTTTCTCCACATACCCAACATGTCCAAAGTGGAAAAGTAGCAAAATGACCATCTTACCCCAAGACCATAGAACAAATTTTGGCTTAATTCAGAGGTAAATTGGTCATACCCTCTGCACATTCACTTGAGGCTTTCCTAAAAGCTCAAGGGGACCTACAGGAGAGTGGTGCACCCAACACAATGGATTTGGGTCAACCCATTTGGTCCCTAGACCAAACCTGACCCTATGGGTCAAAATTTAAAATTCAAACTCCCTCTCAAGCTTAAATTCAAGCACATGGGAGATTGGCAATCCACTCCTTGGCTCAAATCGACCATGTGCACATTCCTAACTGATCAAGCAGCCATCCCAATATGATCAATTGGATCAAAATGACAGACAAGCTTGCGGTCGTCTGATCCTTTAAGGGGGATATATACTCCCTCTAAACAAACTCAAATGCATAATTCCTAAATTCGATTAAGTGATAGTGAGACTTAGGAGCCATTAGAGACTGATGGCAAGCATCCTAGAGCTCTTGCCAATTCCCCATTCTCAGTTTTCAAATAGTGAAAATAGGGGAGCTCAATCCATTAGCCAACTTCTTCCACACTACAATCCATTACAATTCCTTTTACAAGCACACATAGGCGACCACGTCGAGCTCACCTAAGTTCACTCCCAAGTTCTAAAGGCAAGGGAGGATTGAATTGGATCAAAACCAAGCATAAGCTAAGGAGGAGGTAACCCATAGGAAGATCCATTCCATCTCAAGTGCTCAAAACTTTAGCAAGGCTTTGTCTCAGCCAGACAAAGCTTCTACAAGGGAATCAAGTGTCGGTGATCACCTCCGGTGAGGCATGGATTTTCTGACCATTAAACTCATTGTGGTGTAGAGCTTTGTAAGAGAAATTTTCACCCCATTGATTATTGATCGTTGGATTTGCCACTCTCTATCTTTAGATGGTGTGGGTTGAGTTTGATTTGAATCCATCCTAGATCTAGCTTGGATCTTCTCATTGATCATAAACAGTCTCTGTTGATCAAGGGGAGAACTTGGGAGATCTCAGCAATCCATCTGCACATTTTAGATGGACGACTGAGATAATCCCACATGTTTAAAAATTTCTTTACCCATTTTAAAATGTGGGAGATCCTCGGTCAGATCATCTGATGGGTTAAAATGCATGGCCATTTGGGATGTGATGTTTAAGTAATCCCTCCATGAAGCAAAAGCGACACTCCGCCACCAGCGCCGCGTGGATCTAGGGATTACTTAAGATTACTTAAAATGCTTGATTAAATTCTAATTAACCTAGAGATCTTCTAAAATTCATAACTCATTCTAGAAAATTCAAAAAAATGTGAAATAAAATTCTATGGAAAGATAATTAAATCTAGAACATTTTAAAATTAATTTTGATGAGTTTTGAATTATACTTTTCTCTAAATTTGGATTTTATTAGAAATTTTATTTTGCTACTTACCTTTTAATTAGGCTTCTGATTAATCCCAAATTTCTTAGGTATGATTTAGGGGATGACTTCTACCTCCCCTAATTTTCTTGGGATTTATTGATGGTTTGATTATAAGAATTGTATATGGTTTCCCTAATTACCCTCCTTATGTAATTAAGCATAATTAGCATATGATTAGTGATTTTAACCTATAATTAGGGTTGATCAAGGTCAGATCTAGTAAGTAAGAGGTTTATGGAATATTTTGGGATTTTGAGTTATTCCCAACCCCTTTTCTATCCTTTTTAATTTAATTAATTTATTTGTTGACCTCACTTTTGGAGTGAGCTCTCATCCTCTTAGACTTAGCAATCTTCTACACTAAGAATTCCTTGGTCATAAGACACATCTAGTGATTATGTGAACACTTAACCTAAGCCTAGAGACCTAGAAGTGTTAATCATAAGATTAGGTTATACCTCAGGGCTTAAGAAAATTACCTATCTCATAGCCTAAACTTAATCTAGATACACTATCTCAAATCAAACTCAGATTCAATTCTCAAACCAAATCTCAAATTCAAATTCAAATTTCAAATCTAATTTTAAATTTGACTCTAAATGATTGAAACCCAAAATTATATTCAAATCCTAGACCCTTCATATGAACCACATTCATAAGCTTAGCCAAAAGTCTCTTTAGATCAAATCAAACTCAATTGATCTCTTTTATCAATTATTTCTTCATTTATATTCACAAATATAAATGAAATAAAAATCAAATAAAACTATATCAAAATCAAATCCAATTGACCCACTTAGTTACAATTCTTAAAATGACCCATTTGAGCCAACTATTCAACTCAAATTGAATTGACCAAATCACCAAAACCTTCCACCATGATTGTTGATTTTAGAATGATCTGCTCAATTGGGTCAAACCAAGTCAAGTTAGTCATTTGACCAAGTCAACCCTTAGCCCATGAGTATAGCCAACTCATCCTACTTGATTGAACCAATGATTTGAATCAAGCAAAATCAATGATTTTAAATATGACTTGAACCAATTAGCCAAACCAAGTCCAATTGGTCATTTGATCCAAATTGACCCAAATTGGCCTAAAGGATCAAATCAGTCAAATCATGATCTAACCCAAATTGATTACAACCAATGGCTCAAGTTCATTCCAAATTGATTATTGAACTTGACCAAAAGCCATAATTAAACCCAATTTGATCATTTGGAACCCAATTGGTCAACTTACCAACTAGCCCAAATTGGCCAGGTCAATTTGGCATAAATCAAATTAAATCCAAATTAATTCAAACCAAAGGCCACATTCATCTTCAATTAGCTAATTGAACATGAATCAACCCATGACCTGAGCTAATTTGGCCAATTTCAATCAAATTGGTCAATTTGACCCAATATTGCCCATATGACCCAAATTGGGCCAAATCTCTTGAAACCAAGCCATGAACCATTGGGGGTTGATCAAACCCGACCCAAACCCATTTGGGATTAGCCCAAAATCAACCCAACCCATTTAAATGCCTCATGGATCCTCCCCTACATAGGATTCCACCCAACCTCATTTAATTCTTCTCATCATATGCACTTAACTCTTCCTCAATATTTGCATTCAATTGAGCTGATCATATGGCAGCAAGGGAGGACTTTGGAGCAAAAATCCAAAGTCCTCAATCAATCCATCATCTATCCCAACCACCCCAAGCAAGATGGCAATCAATTTAAAGCCAAAAAAATTCAAAAAAAAGAATGAATTTTGGCCATTATAAAGGAGAGGAGATGAGCTTTAGATCTCTTTCCCACCACCATTCAGCCCCAAAAGCTCTCAAAGCAAAAGGAACCCATCATGCACCTCTTTGAGCCATTTTGAGCTCAAAAACATAAATAATTTTTCTTAGGCGATGGTAAACATTGGAGAAGGCGGCGTTAGAAGGAGGCAAGGTTAAAAATCATTCAAAGCTTTTTACATACCAAGTTGGTCGGATCTTCACCACTGCCGGAAATCATTCTCGGTGAGGTAAATTTTGCCAAACTTTAGCCAGCCTTAGGATTTTATACATTTTGTGTTAATTTCTTTGTGATTTTAGGAATTCTCCCTAGACAATCCTTCATTTTTACTTTAGATCATCCCAATTAGAAAATGAAATTTTTTTTCGGTGAATCGATGCGAAAAGGAGTCCATTTGGACAAGTTTTGTCTTAGAAAACCTTATTTTTCTCTTTAAAAGCCTAAAAGCATTGTTCATCTGCGTCGATCCGCGGTTCCGATCAACTCATCGGATGCTTCGGATGCGGATCAATCGGACCTTTAGATCTAATGAGATGCGGGCGATCCGTCGCATGGTTGATCGGCTTGATGGCGTGGATCACGTCCGCCGATGCGTCGATGCGTCTAGATCATCGTCGCGATCTGGCGCGATCACGGCCTCGGTGCGTGATCGATTTGGATCCGGATCATCGGACAATCCCGTGAGTAAGGTCATTTCCTTTACGTCGGCGTCGCGCGTATTTTTTTTATAAAAAAAAAATTTAAATCACCTGAAACTTCAAAATTCATAGAAAATAAAATACTTAACCAAAAATTGCAAACAATGGCTCGTTGGATTCGTCTTTCTGAATGAAATCCAATAAACCCAAAATCCCCAAATTTTATTAAGTTTTTGATCTTAATTTGAGTTTTTGTGAAAATCAAATTTTATTAATTAAACCAAAAACATATGTTAGATTAAGTTGAAATTTTCAAAGATGGAAATTAAAGTTAAAAAACACCTACCACAAAAATTTCAAGTGAAAGACTTCGGATGGAGAAATTAAATTTTGAAGTTCATTGTCTATTTTTAATAAAATAAATCAAATAAAAATTCAAAAAATTTACAAAATCTTAAATCACTTCAATTGACATCTAGGACTCTTAAGAAAATAATGTGATCTTTTGAACTAATGAACCCCAAACAAACACAGAATAGAGTTTAATCAATTAAAGTTAATTAAAATATAATCTCAATTAATAATTTAAATATCAAATCAAAATTAGAAATGAAATAGCACTTAAGCAATCATTAATCAAACCTCAAATCAAAAAATATCATCTTAGAGAAAATTAAATTAAATATGATTTATGTTAAAAACTTAATTAAATGATTAAATCTTAAATCAAACTTAAAATTAAGCAAATCTAGAAACTTTAACATGGGTGAAACCTATAACTAAACTACACTAAGCATGGAATCTTAATCATATGTAACTCCTTAATGAGTATAAATAAACTAAAACTAATTAATCATTAAATAAACTAAAAATCAAATTGATTAATAAACCAATACAACATAATCATTTAATACTAATCGAATTAAACCAAATAAAGTTAAAGTCAATTTAATTAACATATGATTAAATCACATCCATTTGGAATAAGATAATTAATTAACTATTAAACATTTCAAACTAATAACTAAATCAAACATGTTAATGAAATCAAACAAATATAATAAATGAATCAAATCAAATAAAACTCTAATCATAAATAATCAAACTTAATTGAAATGAAATAAATAATTAATTTACTTAATAATGATGGTAATAACAATAATCTTTAATCAAATCAAACTTAAGTAAAACAATTAACTAAATCAAATCATTCACATGTGGAAATTAATTCTTTAATCTAATTAAATAAACCCTTAATTAATCTAATGATTTAAAATTTTTAATTACCCCACAAACTTAGTTAATGAAACATCTAATTAATGCAAACTTAATAAATTAATCCATCATCTTAATTAATCAAATTAATTTATAAGTTACATTAAAGCTAACTCTAATTAAGCTTAAATCAAACCCTAATTAAATTTAATAATCACACCCAAGTAAATTAATTAAGTTAATCAAATTAATCATATATCTAAAAATCAAACATAATTAAAATGCAATTAAAATATCAAAACCTAAATTAAACCTAAATCATTAAGTCATTTACATCTTAATTAAATAAATTTTTTTATTTAATAATGAACTTAAATACACTCATTAATTAAACTAATTACCCTTAAGCTAATTCAATGAATAAACACCTAATCAAAACTTAATTAATCTCTTAATAAACCAAATTAACTTTATAAATTTAAAATTAATTCAAATCAAACACTTAATTAATCTACTAATTAATTTGATCACACACTTAAACTAATTAAGTTAATCAAATTAATCATATTAAATTTAAACTAAACATATGCAATTAAAATCTAATCAAAACCTAATTTAAACCTAAATTATTAAGTCATTAATACATCATTAACTTTAAACAAAATGAAATCAAATGGAAAATTAAACAAATCTTTTAATTCATAAATCACTACTTAATTAAAGTAATCACATAGTCCCATTGAACCTAAGCAAACCATATACTAATAAAGCTAATCAAATCAAATTAAATCAAATTAAATTAAATTAAGAAAGACTCTCATCAATTTAATATGTAATCAAATCAAATCTCATTCAACCTATTAAATAAGATAAAAGTTAGCTATCCAATGTTTGAAATCAAAATACAAACCAAACTTTGATAAACAAAATCAAACTCAATTAAATCATAACCATAATCAAAAGAATTAAATATTAATTTAAAGGATATTAAATTATCAAGATTTAATTAAATAAAACACATCTAATTAATCAATTAAAAAACAAGAATAAACAAATTAAACTTCATTAGATCGGGATATTGATATCAAAGATTTAATTCAAGAAACATCTAATCTAAAATTAATCAATCAAGACACATGAATTTAAACAAACTTAAACTTTTATTTGATGATATTGAATTATTAATGTAATTAAACTAAAATCTAAATCAAAATCAATCAATCAAATACTTAAACCAACTCAAATTCTAAAATCAAATCAAATCATAAATCAAATTAAATAAATTACATAAATTCAAATTAGATATTAAGATACCCTTTTGTTAGATTCTTTAGGAATTAGGATGTGTAGAATAGGGTGAGTTCCATTTATAAATGGAATTCATTCTACTCTTCATTCTTGAAAACCTAAACATCATTTTAAAATAAAAAATTGAAATAAAATTAAAAATAAATTATTAAATCATTTAAATTGAAATCACCCAAAGGTAAAATTAAATAAATTCAAACTCAAATTGAAACTTAAACTAAAGAAGCTAGTAAAGTCTTGCCACACAAGCCTAAACACACATTAGAATACTAAGTCACCACTTCTAGTCTAAGTTAGGGCATTGTATGTATGATGTTGTATTTTATTTGTGATGTAATATTTTAGACTTGGATGTTAGGGTGTATGTTTAAATTTGGATGTTAGACCATTATTAGCTAATCATGTTTTCTACAGGGGGTTGTGCTTAAGGGGCCGCTGTAATAAAATATAAATGTATTTATTGTGCAGATTGTTTAGCTCCTAAGCATAACTCACGTTAGGACAGGTAGGCTTGGTTACCCATGTGTGAGGTGCTGTCTAAATTATTCATATAACTACTTAGATTGTATGGTGTGTTTAGCTAACATTTATTTTGCAGGTGTAGCTAGATTTACTTTTCCTATTTTTAATATAATTTTGCATTAGGAATTAGGATTAGTGTTATGGGGATTAGGATGAGTAATGGCCAGAAGGCTTAGTCCTTGGGGTGCCCTGTGATGCCTTTGGAGCAAATCAAATCAAAAGAAAGAGAAGGAAAAAAAATGAAGAAAAGAAGACCCCCATAGCATGTATTATTTTTTTTTATGTCAGGTTGTATAAGGGTAGAGCTCGACCCATCTTTTTTTCTCTTTTAGGTGTCTGTGAGAACCGCATTGGCCTTTTATTCTTTTATGGTAGTCTATAAAATTATTTGATGTTGTGTTTATATTGCATTAGAACACATGTTTTCATAGTTTCTTTATGATTGATGCTTGAATGTGGCAGGATGCGATAGGCTCTTAGGATAAAATTAATTTTTCTACCCAACAACTCATAACTAAAATTTTAAAATAACTCATAACCTCACATAAAAACCTAGAATTAAATCAAGATAATAAAATTTTTAGCAACCCCTTATGGATGAATGAATGTAAAATATCATGCATGTCATATTATTTCACTCTTGTTAAGAGGGGGCTTCCATCTTTGTTAGAGAATGAAGGCTTAACCTGTGAGTGCCTTTGGTGGATGAACACCCCTTTCTCTCTTGATTTGGCCCATAATCAATTCTCATGCATTTAGGCATACAAAATCCCATAACTTATGTCAAAATAAAGAGTCAAAAAAAATCTAATAAATTTGATAAAATTTGTATTTGATTAAGTCATGAATTCATACCACTCATGCTCTAGTCTCTTAGGGAGTGAGTTTAAGGACTTAGTCTCCTTTCTAAATAAACAACGGCCTAGCCATCTTGCAAAGCATAAGACTTGCCTACATGGATTTAAAGTGTAGGAGGAGTTAGTTGGCTGCCACTCCAGGCGATAATAAGTCCAACAGTCGGGTGGTTTATTCTCTCTTGTGGAGGTAAAAATACCCACATCTTAGATTTAGGTCATGCCTTTGTTATTTTGTACCAAGGCTCCTTAGTTTAGGAATGAGGTATTTCTTTTTGAGCTACAAGCATAAATCCTCACCTCTTAGGCATTTTCACAATCTTATGTTATGGAATTATAAGCCTAGCAATCTAATAAAATGTCAACTCAAATAATTAACTCTCTTCGATTTCAAAAATATTAAACCCAATTATAAGGTAGATTGAAATGCTCACTCTTAGTATCATGAGCATTTCTACTTTGGATTCCAAAATAAGTCTTCTCTTGATCTATCCCATTTGATTTTCTAAAATAATCCTTTGATAGTCTTAACCTTGAAATCTTTGGATTATTGTCTACTTTAATCGAGTATTCTTAAGAATTCCCATTCAGGATGTAATTAACTATGGGGCTTGCCTCCATAGGAGAACTTAACGAACCCTTAAAATAAACCCTACTTTACTTTTACATGTAAAAAGGAAAGATCTAGTATATTGAAGACCCATCATGCCTTAGGAGTCCTTATTAGGTGATTAGGTCCATTATAGGGTGATTTCTTTTTTTAGATAGTACATCATTCCTTAATATCATACCCGACTTCAATAAGTACCCCTAAGATCATGTGGTGTCCCACATCTCAAAATAAACACCAGATTTTTTAGCGACTCCAGGGATGGTTCTCTCTCCATCTTTAGTAGACAATTATTATCTGCATCGATAGTGGACTTTATATTTTATATAGGCCTATCATTCTTTCCATTGGCGCAGCTTATTTCATCCTTAAGCAAAGCTCAACATCATCCTTTAGGTTTTTCAGGTCTTAAAATCCTAAGTTCCCCAATAGGTGAAAATTAAAATTAATCAAATAAAGGAGATGACCAAAATTAAGAACCTCTTCACCATCTTGATGGTGAGGCAAGGCTCATCCCATGAACAATAAGAAAATAAAACTCTTATACAAAATAGCATATCTTTCCAAAAGCATTTTTTTTTTCAAAATCCACATAATAAGATATCTATACACAAAAAAATTGTAATAAATTTTTAAAAAGGCACAAAACACATATAACCAAACCTCGTTTAACAAATCCTATGATTGTTACATGGAGGTTCTTTTCAAAATTAAAATCAACCATTTTTAATAACACATTTTCTTTGAAAATAGTTATCCCCATCCCACACACTCAAATTTGTTGGATGGAGATTCTATTTTGAATAAAATTATGATATAAAATTGAAACTCCACTTAACATACTTCACATGTGCTAGAGTTGAAATTTCCCCTCTTTCTAAAGCAATAAACCATACACACACAAAGAGAAGTCAAGACATATTTGAACCCCACTTGACATACCCAAATTTGTCAAATGGGGTTCCCCTTCCAGAAGGTAGAGCAAATTGAATTCTATTTGCATTTGTCTGATAAAACTCCTTCTTGTCAAAGTCTTGGACTTCAAAACACATTGGGAGCTCATTTGACATGTCCAAGTATATCAAATGAGAACCCCTTTTTTTAAAATCATAAGAACAAATTGAACTCCATTTAACATACCTAAGTTTGTTAAATAAGTTCATTTTCTTTCAAAAATCATAAACACATTTGACTTTCACTTAACATACCAAATTTGTTAAGTGAGAGTTTCATTTTTAAAAATCATAAACACATTTGACTTTCACTTAACATACCAAATTTGTTAAGTGAGAGTTTCATTTTAAAATCATAAACACATTTGACTTTCACTTAACATACCAAATTTGTTAAGTGGTTTCATTTTTAAAATCATAAACACATTTAACTTTCACTTAACATACCAAATTTGTTAAGTGAGAGTTTCATTTTCAAAATCATAAACACATTTGACTTTCACATACCAAATTTGTTAAGTGAGAGTTTCATTTTCAAAATCATAAACACATTTGACTTTCACTTAACATACCAAATTTGTTAAGTGAGTTTCATTTTCAAAATCATAAACACATTTGACTTTCACTTAACATACCAAATTTATTAAGTGAGTTTCATTTTTAAAATCATAAACACATTTGACTTTCACTTAACAAATAAATTTGTTAAGTGAGAGTTTCATTTTCAAAATCATAAACACATTTGACTTTCACTTAACATACCAAATTTGTTAAGTGAGTTTCATTTTAAAATCATAAACACATTTGACTTTCATAACATGCAAATTTGTTAAGTGAGTTTCATTCATCATAAACACATTTGACTTTCATAACATACCAAATTTGTTAAGTGAAAGTTTCATTTTCAAATCATAAACATTTAACTTTCATAACATACCAAATTTATTAAGTGAGGGTCTCTTTTCACACACATTTGATCCTATTTTAACATACCAAATTTGTTAAATAAGGAACCAATTTTCATGTCAAACCACACTTGAGCTTTCACTTAACATACCAAATTTGTTAAGTGAGAGTCTCATTCTCAAAAAAAAAAAATAACATAAATTTGTTAGGAACTCATCTTTAAAAGCAAATTTATCTCACAATCACATTTAACTTTCACTTAGCATACTAAATTTGTTAAGTGAAATTCATCATCAACACAAATCAAACACATGTGGCCTACTTAACATACCAAATTTGTTAAAGTAAGAAGCCTCATTTTCAAATCAAAATATCGCACAATCAAATCTTCACAAGCAAAAATATTTCAAACACACAATCACAACTCTTCTTTATACCCAAATTTGTTAAGTAAAGGTCTTTCAAACTATCAATATTTTCAAACAAGATGCACAAAACATAAATATCTCAGAAAATCTCTCTCTCAAATTTAGAAACCTACCTAAATGAGTATGGGTTCTAAATCAAATCAAATGGCAAAGACTCTCCTCAGTATCCAAATCTCTCCAATGAACCCCACTTAACACATTTGAATCATTGAGTGTGGTTCAAAACTCCAAACTTCTGTTACTTGTGAGGAACAAATATCAAGGCAGAAATCTGATACAAGTTATATTTCCACAAATGCAGACATCACGGTCTAGTGTGTCTTTTCTTTTCACACATGGCACTCAAAATGCGTGTTTACTTTTCCTTTTGGGATGGATTTGGCCTTGGGCCGACCTCTGAGACCAACTTTGCCACCTCATTCATTTTGGCCAAGGTTTTGGGGATAGGATCACTTGTGGGGACCACCCTCTGGTGATAAGTGTGGTGATCGGCAGCGGTCATCCAGTTGAGATGTTCGAGTTTCCCTCACTTAGAGGAAGGCGTGGCGGTTCCCGGCAGTTGTAGTTCAGTGCGATTACTCGGTGGTTCCCCTTTACGCCTGTACTAGCACTCACTCGTTGGCTCCTTCGAGGGAAGGCTACTATCTTTGGGGATAGTCTCCCCACCTACAAGGTTGGGTCTAGTTCTGTTGCCCCTCTAGGACTCAGCCATCGGTGTCCGATCAAGCGGCATCATGAGCATATGAGCTAGAGGTGGTTTAGTCAGAGGAGTTACCTAAGATAGTGTCTCCTCTTATCACAGAATAAGTTTCACCCTCTCTGGTTCCAATGGAGGAAGACATTAGGAGGATCTCAGTTTCACCTCTGCCCGCAGTTCATTTTGAGGCTTCTATCAGTGATAGGAGAAGGTCGTATGTCAGCCTCAGATCAGTTCTATGCCAAGTTGGTAGAGCTTATGGACGATCAGAGTTTGGAGATCAATTTGATTTACATTTTGTCATCCCTTGCAGTGTAAGAAGACACATCAGATAGGAGAGGGCGAGGAGTATAGATTACTAGCGAGAGAGGTATGTCATAGTCGACCTCGGCCGACCCTCGTGGACTTTCCCGATCGGTACACCCGTCGATCATCGCATATTCTCTTGGGTACTACCATAAAGAAGCTCTGAAAGAAAGGCGGTGTTGCCTCCACCACCGATCCTCACTCACCATCTATTTGGGTCCCTCATCCCTGTGCCAGGCACGAGATAACATCGGGAGAAAGCCCCATGGTGACTATGGTAAAGGATCCCACTTCATCTACTCCCACCGAGGTGTAAGGTGAGTTCTCCTCGATCTCTTACTTGGTCTTGGTGAATAAGAGTGACCGCATCGTGGTGCACCACCATACCATCGAGGTAGTGATTATAGTAAGTAGAGGAAGGGGACAATTCGTAGTCCCCATGATAGTGGATCTCCCAAGGACACCACACCCATGGCGACCACGAGCATGTCTCTTCCGGCGGTCATGACCCTCCGAGCACTCTCCGGTGATAGGTGGTGTTAAGTGCATCTCCATCAGTGAGCACCCTCCACCGTCGGTGAGTGTTTGTCACTGCATGATTAGAAGCTCTTGGATGAGATCATTGCTCCGGTACTTTCTTGAGAAGAAGGAACTCTTTGAGGCGATTGCTCTAATGACTAGGTGGGTTTGATGATAAGGATGATCTCTTGGAGGACTCGAAAAAGTTCATATGGTTGACAGGGGTTCCCTCCTTAGAATCAACATTGTCAGGAGGGTGTTGTAGTTGAGGAAGAAGACACAACTCATTCAACCCAACACCTTCGTCAGCAACTAAGGTAGGGAAATGAGCATATCAGTAAAATGGAGAAAAGCGTTGAAGACTTGTA
This sequence comes from Cymbidium sinense, assembly GCA_021442155.1. Lineage (NCBI taxonomy): Eukaryota > Viridiplantae > Streptophyta > Magnoliopsida > Asparagales > Orchidaceae > Cymbidium > Cymbidium sinense. The sequence goes on along the minus strand of CM038219.1, from coordinate 155,031,422 downwards.
AGCAGTAGTCCTAGCACTTCAAGGCCAAGCTCCATCAGCACAGCCTACTCCCTTAGAGGCCGACCACCCTGGGTTGTTACATGTTTTGGATCCGCACAAGAGTATATCTCCCATGGACCATGATAGTAATAGTCTGCATAAGAAGGTCACAGATAGTACCTTCATGCCTAAAAGAGATATAAAGCATATGGTGGAACAACAAGTGAAGGAAGCTTTGGCGTAAGCCCGAGGTGGCTCATCTGTTCCAAAGGGTAGACCCTACCTGGAGGAATTCGATGTAGTCCAATATCCCAAGGGTTTTGTGCCACCATCCTTCAAGATCTTTGATGGCAGTGGAAACCCTCGTCAGCATATAGCACACTTTAAAGCTGGCTGTTGTAACATCGGAGGTAGTGATGCACTTCTCTTCTGACTCTTTATTAGTAGTCTATTAGAGATTCTATTTGATTGGTACACTGAATTGCCCAATTGTTCAGTAAAGACTTTTACTGAGTTGGAGCACCTCTTCATCAAGAGGTTTGTTGAAGTCTAGCAAAGGGTAACTGTGGGTGACCTCATTGTGGCACAACAAAATCCCAATGAGTCCCTTATTGATTATATTCTCAAGTGGCAAAACCTGAGTATGAAATGTGAATCACAGATGTTCGAACAGCATGCAATAGAAATTCTTCTCAATAATATTCATGGCACAGTTTCTTTCATGCTCAAGAGATTTACAATCAAAACCTTTGAGAAATTAATTAACAAGGCGGCTAGCCTACAAGGGGAAGTCAAACAGTTACCTTTTCACCTCCTCTACTATCTCGTGCATTCAAGAAGACCAATCATTCAAGCCCAAGCCCAACCCGCTACTACTAGGCGGCTAGTAGACCAATCGTTCAAGCCCAAGCCATAGAAAGCATTCGAGAAGAAGCCGGTAGTAGTGTCGAGATAAAGGGAAGCGTGATACCATAGCTCAATATGAGAGACCTCATGCATAGCAACCTCCATTTCCACCTCCTCCACTACCACCTCACAAGATATTGACCACCACCAAGCCACAATGGCGCCCCTCCAAAATATACTATACTCAAATCCATCACCAGGTAGCTATTATCCAACAACTCTTGTCGATAGATTAAATAAGCCATATTCTTTCAAGAGGGAGGTAGTTAGGAAGATCTTTAAGAATCTCTTAAAGAAACCTGACTTTCAATTACCTGAGCCCAAGAGGCCGGAAGATGTGGGCAACAGTAATGATCCTAACTATTACCCCCTACCATCGCATGGTTAGTCATATCTGAGGATTGTATCATAAGGACCGGCTTTGAGCATAGCTACAAGTCGAGCTATTGTTATCCCCAAGGAATACTTTTTAAAACAACCCTCCAGTACTATCAGAGTAATTCCTGGGGATACTTACGATCCTCTTAAGATAAAAGAATATTGGGATATTGCCTTATCTTGAACCTCTAAAAAAGTGGTCTCTAAGATCAAGAAGCTTTCTTAACAGGTGCCTGAAGTAACTCAAACCTCCAACAACAAAGAAGGTTTGCGAGTTGCCAAAGAGAACTTGAAGAAGATGATAGCCCAGCAGTACCAGCAACCTACCTTACTTGCCCGGGATAGCATAGCAGCACAACCACCGTCCGAGCCCAAAACTCCATCCACCATTGCAACTACTACTTCTTCCTCCAGTAGCTCCTCTTCAATAGAGTTGTATTAGAAGGGCACTATACCCCTTACCCTGCTTTTATTAGATTTATATCATGTACCTCCATCTAAGAAAAAATTAATGAAGAAAGCTTTCACTTACATCTTGTCCACTTCTGATACTCTAAATTTTATTCCTCTCAAAAACTCTCCAAGTCTACAAAATAATAATGATAACTCTAATTTTGATCATTCTTCTTCTGATTTAGAAATGGATTTCCTATTTCTAAATCACACGAGTTCACCTCTTGAGATTGATTTGGAGTCATCCAACTCTGATTATCCTATAGGAGAAATGATAGGTACACCTGATGAGAAGGTAGAACTTTCTACAAATTAATCATTCCAAGAGGTCACTGAAGTTAACCTTCGCAGTGGGAAAATTCTACTTCCTATGGTGGCACCTCAGGATAAGGTTAAGCAAATCATTGGTTCTGAAGAGCAGATAGCTCCTCCATAAGATGCTCCACCCATGAATATGCTTATAGAGGATCAAGCCAAGGTAGACTATAATGTCCTAGCACATCTTAGAAAGCTGCCAGCTAAGTTAAGCATATATGACATCCTTATCTTATCCAAAGAGATGAGGGAATCTTTGATCAAGGCTCTTCTTGATCCGGAGATATGCTTAGCCCAACTGACGGCTACTGAAGAGGAGGCTCGCAGTTTAGAGGACACTCTAGGAGTTACATTCAGAGATGAAGACTTACTTCTAAGAATGACAAAGCACAACCATCCTCTTTACATTACAGTGGATGTTGGAAGATACATGATATCCAGAGTTCTTGTTGACCAGGGTGCATCAGTGAAACAAAACTAAAATATGAACTTACTTTAGAAATTACTTAGGTTAAGAAAGGAAAGAGAATTCTCTTCTCTTTCCCTTTCTTCATAACTAAGTAATTAATTGTAGGATTCACTTGAATCAAATCAAAACATGAAATAAAATCAACCCAAAATAATTAAACAACTTAAATGAAACTCTCCTCTGAGTTGAACATGCTTTCACATTTAGAAAATTTAAACCTAAATCCATAGCTAAGCATACCACACAAATCTTTAAAGCACACACATTAGCCTAAGTCACCACTTCTAACTTTAAGCTAGGTCGGTGCATGGTTTGATGCTTTATTTTATTTTGTGATATATGTTTTAGACTGGATGTTAGGGTGTATGCTTGTAGAATTAATGGTAGGATGCTCTTAGTCTTATCATTTTTTTTATTGGGGATTATGCTTAAGTGGCACTATCATAAATAAAAATATAAATGCTTTTGCTTGCAGGTACTTTATACCCCTAAGCATAATCCATAGACCAGGTGGACTTAGTCACCCATGTGTGGGGTGATAAGTCCAATATACATGCTTGGGATTTATGTGGTTTATTTTAGCTAACCTTTGTTCTGTAGGTGTTAGCTAGATTTACCTTTTTTTTCATGTAAATTTATGCAATTAGGATTTTGGAATGATTGTTATGGGGATTAGGATGAGCATTGGTTATAAGATCCTATCTTATGCATCATGTGAAGCCTTGGAGTATCCACCTTTCAACCATCCAAAAGAAAGAACCAAAAGAAGAAAGAAGAAAAGAAGAAGAAAGAAGAAAAGAAGAAAGAAGAAAGAAAGCTTGAAGAACCCCATAATAATGAGTTCCTTGCTTATTTGTTATGTAATTCATTTGTAATCTGGGTTGTATAAGGGTAGAGCCCGGCTACCCAATTTGATATTTTTCAGGATTGTGTGGTGGTGCCCGACCACAATGGCCTTTTATTCTTTTTACGCTTAGCTTTATAAATTGATTGATGATTTGTTTAGCTTGTGCATTAAGTGGCATGATTTTTCTAGTTTCTTCCTTACTTTATGTATGGCCTAGATGTGGATTAGGCTCTTTATAAAAAAAATATATTTTACCCAACTTAACAACTCAAAATAAAAATTAAACAACTCATAATCTCATCTAAAGCTTAGGATTAAAATCAAGATAAAAGAATTAGCAACCCCATAGCTAGATGAGCATTTCTTTTATAATATCATGCACAACAACATCTTATTTCACTCTTGATTGGATGACTTCCACCTTTGCTAGAGAAACTTGGCTTGACATGTGAGATCCATGGTGGAAACTCACCTTCTCCCTTCTCGTTGATTTTGGAAAATAACTTTATTTCTCATGCATTAAGCATATGAATCCTATTAGCCTGAGTCAAAATGATTGTCTAAAATGAAAATAAAATGAAATCTAAATTGCATTAGATTTAGGACATTTGAAGCATGCCCTTTTCATGATCTAGTCTCTTTAGGGAGTGAGTTTAAGGACTTAGTGTCTTTCTAAATAATAACAGCCTAACTATCTTGCATTAAGCATAAGACTTACCTACATGTATTTAAAATCATAGGAGGAGTTAGTTGGCGGCCACCCCCAGGCGGTTGCAAATCCAAGATGTCTGGTGGTTTGTCCTCTCTTGTGGAGGCAAACCAATTACCCATTTTTTGCCTTAGATTTAGGTTGTACTTTTGGCCCTCGCTAAAGCTCTCTAGATTTAGGTTCTAAGGTTGCTTCTTCTCTTTGTGGGCCATAAGCTTAAATCCTCACCTCTTAGGTATTTTCTTAATTTTGTGTTAAGGAATCATAAGTCCTAAATTTATAATGAAAAATGTAACTCAAACAAACTAAATCAATTTCAAAAATGTAAATCCCAATCATAGGATAGTTTGAGATGCTCGTTAGGTTTCCTAGCATCGCGACCATCTCCTACTTATTCCCATTTGGCTTTGATAATAAATCTCTCTTTGATCAACCCCATTTGATCTTTAAAATAAATTAATTGATTGATAGTCCTTCCCTATTGAAATCTTTAGAGACAATGATCATTTATCTTAATCGAGAGTTTTTTTAAGGAATCCCCATTCCTTAGGATGTAATTAACTATGAAGGCTTGCCCCTATAGGGAACTTAACGAACCTGGTTTAAAATAAACCCTGCTTTCATTTTCCATGTAAAGTGGGGGAAGAATCTCTGGTACACTTCAAAGACCCAACATGATTGAAATATAACTCATACTTTATGGAGGCTACTAGATTAAGCATGAATTTTAATGCATTTTGGAATTAGAAACCTTTTATCACATATGGCATTTAAAAGTATAAACAAATGGGTACCATTAAAATTTTCTAATGTTTCTTTGTCATATATGCTTCTTACAAGTAATTAATGCATCCTTCAAATAAGATTGAAACATTTTATTTTTCTCAAGTTTTCTATTAAAAGTACATATTAATCTGATACTGAAAGCTATAATAATTTGATCCAAAAACTAACGTAATCAGTATTTTAAGGAGCTTTCATCCAACTTCTATAAAGAATTACTTCTAGGAACAACTTTTACTTTGGCCACACTAGCGTTTGTGGATAGTTTAATGACTCTTTCAACATTTCTTTGATTCAAAAATTAGTTTCACCATTGAAACTGTTTAAAGGCCATCCATTTATTGCGCATAAAGCTGTTATTTTCATTATATTTTTATTGTAGATGGCAAAAATGTAATTCCAATAAATAATTGTTATAACATAAACTATTTATAAAATGGAACAAATCATGTATTCAGCAAAGTTTTTGTCTTGAGTTACTTTAGTTTATCCCTCTTTGATAATATGGTCGATAGTAATTTAGATTAATTCAAGCCAATAGATAGATCTTTCAAGGCTTTTATAGATTGGTTGTATAACAATACAACTAGTTTTAGTTGGTTAAAATGGTTGTTTGAAGGGCGGCCATGAATATATCTAAAGGAGTTGGTGTAGATAGTCTTACCCTTAGATCACATTTAAATTTCTTTACTATTTCTTAGTCATATATGCTTCTTACAAGTAATTAAAGCATCCTTTAAACGTGATTGAAACATGACACGTACTTTATGGAGGCTACTAGATTAAGCATAAATTTTAATGCATTTTGGAATTAGAAACTTTCATCATATATGGCATTTAAAAGTATGAACAAATAGGTACCGTTAAATTTCTCTACTACTTATTTGTCATATATGCTTCTTATAAGTAATTAAAGCATCCTTTAAACATGATTAACACATAATGCATACTTTATGGAGGCTACTAGATTAAGCATGAATTTTAATGCATTTTGAAATTAGAAACTTTCCTCACATATAACATTTAAAAGCATGAACAAATGGGTACCGTTAAATTTCTCTATTGTTTCTTTGTCATATACGTTTCATACAAGTAATTAAAGCATCTTTTAAACATGATTGAAACATAACACATACTTTATGGAGGCTATCAGATTATGAATGAATTTTAATATATTTTGAAATTAGAAAATTTCATCACAAATGACATTTAAAAGTATGAACAAATAGGTATCGTTAAATTTCTTTACTGTTTCTTTGTCATATACGCTTCTTACAAGTAATTAATGCATTATTTAAATATGATTGAAAAATAATATATATACTTTATAGAGGCTACTAGATTAAGCACAAATTTTAATGCATTTTGGAATTAAAAACTTTCATCACATATGGCATTTAAAAGCATGAACAAATGGGTACCGTCAAATTTCTCTACTATTTTTTTGTCATATACGCTTTTTACAAGTAATTAAAATATTATTTAAATATGATTGAAATATAACACATATTTTATGGAGGCTACTATATTAAGCACAAATTTTAATGCATTTTGAAATTAAAATATTCATCACAGATGTCATTTAAAATATGAACAAATGGGTACCATTAAATTTATCTACTATTTCTTTGTCATATAAGCTTCTTACAAGTAATTAAAGCATCCTTTAAATATGATTGAAACATAACACATACTTTATGGAGGCTGCTAGATTAAAAATGAATTTTAATGCATTTTGAAATTAGAAACTTTCATCATATATGGCATTTAAAAGCATGAACAAATGGGTACTTTTAAATTTCTCTACTGTTTCTTTGTCATATACCTTCTTACAAGTATTTAAAGCATCCTTTAAATATGATTGAAACATAACACATACTTTATGGAGGCTACTAGATTAAGCACAAATTTTATTGCATTTTAGAATTAGAAACTTTCATTACATATGGCATTTAAAAGTATGAACAAATGGATACCGTCAAATTTCTCTACTGTTTTTTTGTCATGTATGCTTCTTATAAGTAATTTAAATATCATTTAAATATGACTGAAATATAACACATATTTTATGGAGGTTACTAGATTAAGCACAAATTTTAATGCATTTTGGAATTAAAATATTCATCACATATGTCATTTAAAAAAATGAACAAATGGGTATCGTTAAATTTATCTATCATTTCTTTGTCATATACGCTTGTTACAAGTAATTAAAGCATCATTTAAACATGATTCAAATATAACGCATACTTTATGGACTCTACTAGATTAAGTACAAATTTTAATGCATTTTGGAATTAGAATCTTTCATCACATATGGCATTTAAAAGCATGAACAAATAGGTACCGTTAAATTTCTCTACTGTTTCTTTCTCTTATAAGTGATTAATGCACCCTTTAAACATGATTGAAACATAACACATACTTTATAGAGGCTACTAGATTAAGAATGAATTTTAATGCATTTTGGAATTAGAAACTTTCATCACAGATGACGTTTAAAAGCATAAAGAAATGGGTACCATTAAATTTCTCTACTATTTCTTTATGATATAGGCTTCTTACAAGTAATTAAAGCATCATTTAAACATGATTGAAAGATAACACATACTTTATGGAGGCTACTAGATTAAGCACAAATTTTAATGCATTTCGAAATTAGAAATGTTCATACTCAATTATAAAACCATTAAAGTTGTGATTTAAAAAAAAAATACAATTGAACTAAATATTTTAATGAGATGAAACCAACGATACTAAAAGTGATTTGATTCAAGTTCAAATGAGCACAAATCAAACACTTAAATAATAATAAAATTTTAAATATTAATTGGAGGACCAAATGATCTCTTAATCTTGCATGCTTATAGCGTCTTGATGAGAAGAATTCAAAAATCTCCTTATGATTAAGGGGATTATGAGCCATCAAATGGAATGCTTTGGATTTTAGCTACATTTATGGCATATACTACTCCCAAAAACTATAAATAAGTCTTCACTTTCTATAAGAGATGGACATCGAAGAGGAGGTGGATCAAAGTTGGAGAAGAGAGAGATCTCAAAGATCTAAAGGAAACATGAGTTCAATTGGAGCTCCACCATCAGACCTCTACTACCTTACCATAGCCATTAGGGCATCTTCACTTGACCACAATAATCAAGTCACTGCTTGACCACTGTCATTTGAACATTGTTGCCCAATAATAGTCATTGATCATCATGAATTGATTACAGTCTCTCAACCACTATTACTCGATTATGATCACTTATCTATTATCACTCGATTATAATCACCCAACTATAGTCTCTTGACCTGTGATGATTGACTATGATTGCTCAACTTCATTGCTTGATTATACTTATCCATCTCCCATCGCCAGACTATGATTGCTCGACACCATCCATTGACAATGGTCCATGATCATCGCTCAACTGACTACAACCTCTTGACTAATGTCACATAATTACGATCACCTGAGAATTATCAACCAACTATAGCCTCCAAACTTTTGATGACTATCTACGGTCACTCAATCTCCATTGTTTGACTATACTCTTTGAATCACAATTGCTAAATTATGGTCTCCTTATCACTATTTCTCAACTATGATCACTCGACCATCATCACTTGATGACGATCACCTGATCACTGTCATTTGATTACAATCACCTAACCACTATAAACCTACCATGGTCACCTAATCATAATATTTCGACCAGCATCACTTGACTATGATTGTCTAACTACTATAGACCAACTACGGTTGCTCAGATGCCTTCTTCAAATAGCTATCCCCATTAATTCGACTACGGTCTCTAGCTATGATTTTCTTGTGTGCTAACCACTATCTCTTGACTACGACTGCTTGATCATTATCGATCGACTATAGTCTCCTGACCTTTGACAATCGAATACAATCACTTGACCTCTATTGCTTGCCTATCGTATCCACACAACCGTAACGTGATTACAATCTCCTAACCTTCGACAATTGACTATGGATGTCTACCCTCCATTGCCCGACAATAGTCTCTCAACAATCATCACCTAATGACAATCTCTTGATTGCATTCGCTTGACTACGGTCACCCAAAATCTATCTCTCAATTACGGTTGCCCAATATTTTTGTCCGACCACTGTCGATTGATTATGGCATCTCGATCTCCAATGACTAATAATAGTGGCCTAAGTTTTGAAGATCAATTACAATCATTTGTCTTTTATCGCATGATAATACTCTCTCCACCAAAATCACTTGATAATGATTTTTTTCTCTTTTCAAGTTTTTCATATAAAAAGTTTGCTTTTCTTACAACTTCTTTTTATCTATGTGTATTGAATCTTTGTATAAAATTAAGATAATAAACATCTTATCTCTATCATCATAAATTTTATTTCACATAACAATTATAATAATAGATTTAGTTGTAAATTGGATTTAGTAAATCATGTAAATCTAGATTTAATAAATCTCATAAAGGTTAAATCTTTAAAATTATTTGGCATAATATATATTAAATCCAGTTAAGCGTCACTTACTATTTATTAAACATTTATATGATTATGAGATTCTATTATATTTACCTAACTTATATCAAATTTAGTCAGATTAACTAAATCATAGTTGAGATGAAATAACATCCAAACTAATTAATGATTTGTAATTTATTAAACCAATTAAACATAATGACTTTCAATTGATCAAATTAAATCACAGATAATATTTTGATTAGTTATTAATTACTCATTTATTAAGCTACTTGAACATCATAACTTTCATTTGGTCAAATTAAACCGGAGATAATATCAATCTATTTTAGTTCATATTAATTAATTATTAGTGAATATTAAAGCTATTTTTATTTTTTATTTAATATAGTTGTATCTAATTTGTTTGATTTATGATAATCTTCCATCAATCCTAATTAGATTTATTAAATCATAATTAGCATAAAATAATGTTGTGATAAATTATTAATTAGTGATTAGCTTTATTAAATACAATAATTTTTATTTAGTAAAACTAAATCATAAATAATACTGATTTTCTTAAATTAAAATATTTTTTATAAATTAATATTTTTATAAAAAAGTAAAGAAAGATTTACAAAGATACCACACAATTTTTATGTATTTACATATCTAACACATAAAATTGGATATTTAGTTATCTAATACTTTCTTATGATTAAAAATAAGTATTTGGATAATGATATTTTTGATGTGATATTCAAGAATGGGAAATTATAAATGTAAAATTTGAAGTTTATGTGTCAGATATGTAAATATATAAGAATTGTCGTAAATCCCTCAAAAATAAATTCGTAAAAACTAAGGGAGCACTACTTAGAAACCTTTGTTTTCCACACCGCACCTCAAGAACACATCGTGTGGCCCCCAAATCCCCAAAATGCTCGACGGCAAAAAAGCGAGAAAGCCGCGGTGGGAGCTCAAGCTCACTGGAAGTTTTGATGGGCAGTGGCGTGTGAAGGGGACGAGAGTTTTTAAGTTAAACCCATTGAAATCTCTAGGTTTAGTAAATCTAGAATTTAAGGAATGGGTAGAAAAGGGATTCAGAATTCTGCGGCATTTAAATTTTTCTTAGAGTCTGCTAAGTTTTAATTATGTTAAATCATGCTTATATCCTACTGCTGAGGTCCGCATACTGATCACAAGAAAACAATCCGACAAGAAAGAAATCATAATGGCAAGAACTTATTAAATCAATTTTGATTTGAAGCGACATATCAACCATCAAATTCTCTAATCAATCGCTCTACGCCCCAGATCAAAGCGTAACCTCCCTCCATGATCGAACTGAGTTCTAGCAGGAAGTATAGTAGATGCGGGAACTAAAACAAAAAACAAAATCTCGCGTGATTAATTTTGGAATAAATTCAGAAAGTAACGGTCGAGCTTGCAAAGAAGGAGCAACGACCTTTTAATAAATCCTACAATTATCATAATTATTATTAGATGTTAAACCTCTCCTACCAAATATATAATTATGTTATTTATCTCACAATATTTTAAGCTAGTTAGTTTTAAACCTTAAAATTTCCAAATATTTAATACCTTCATATGTTATTTATATAACCGACCAAACTTTATTTTGATATTATAATTGTTTTCCTTAAAATATAATAAAATGAACATGTATTATATACTATAATCTAATAAAATGAGCATGTTTCATAAATATTATAATTATAAGTAATTATAATTAAAAATGAATTACAAAAGAAAATTTAATGAAAACTTAATTAGCATTTATTATAAGGATAAAAAAAATGTCATGGAAATAAATGGAGATTCAATCTTGTTTAAATTAAAATTTGTTATCAACACTTAATATGTAAATCATAGAGTTAATTTTATCTCAACTTAGAAAAATATAACTTATTAATGATTGAATCTAATTTTTAAAAATTTAGAAAATGAATAGATACCTTTTTATAAGGATTTTTGATAAATTGTTGGTAGTCATAAGAAATAAATTATGAAAATTTAATTTAAATATATCATCATATTTAAACAAAAATAATTATTGTTTTCTATTGAATACAAATAATTAATTAGATAAAATGAGAGTTAATAAGTGAACATATATTACTAAATAAATATAATAAAATTCTTAAATGACTAATATGAATGTTAATTTAAAATATAATAAAGTGAAGGTTAATATATTTTAAATTATTATATAGTTGAACATGAACAATAAATATATATTTATTACGTTTTAATAATTTATATTTAAAATTTTGAATTTTAATAATAATAAATACATTTTGTATTAATATTTTTTTAATGAATCACACATAGAGTCATGTCTGACTCTAATGGCAAGCCTTTATTTCTAGTTAAACTTGGCTTAATCACATCTTTAATAAAATTCCAAATAAAGTCGAGTTAAAGAGAGGCAAGAATTGTTTTAATATCCCGAAAGAACGTCATTTCTTATTAAATTTGTATTAATCTGCTTTTGTCTATATCCATTTTTTAAAAATTATATTATATTAAATTTATATTATGATTCAAAATAAATTATGTTTAATAATAATTATTTTCTTTAAAATAAAAATCTAAAAAATTATTTTGAGTCTTTTTAAAAATAATATGATTTATTTTTTAATTATACAAATTAAAATATTTTAAAATATATAAAACAAATTTAAAATTTTAGACAAAAAATTTAAAACATGATAAAAGTAATAATCTTAATATGCAGCACATAAAATTTCAAAGAAAACATATTGTTTCGATTTTTAGATAACATAATATATTTTTTAATTAGATATAAATTGAGAAAATATAAAAACAAAATTAAAATACATACTTATTTGATGTAAAATATAAATTAGATAAAAAATATTCCTGAAAAAAAAAATAAAAGAGAAAAAATTTAATAAGTATGATAGAAAACTAAATTATAAATCATATATTGCTTGATAATACATAAAATTATAAAATTCTCACATTTATAATAACTTTGATTATAAGTGTTGAAACAATTTCTGTTAATAAGAAGATAAATGAAGAAGATGTATAATTAGACCGAAGAAGGCAAGTAAAATAGCATAGGATTTTTTCTCTCTCTAACGTCGTTATTTTCTCTCTCACTGAAGTAATTGATGCGAGAGAAAATAACGGAAGTAAAAATTGAAAGGCTTTCTAAAATAACAGAAACGTTTAGAAATAAAAGGCTTTGCAAAATATTAATATATTATATAATTATTAATATGAAATCAAAAGAAGTCAAATCAATTAAAATTAAGTCTTTTCAAAATGAAGTCAAAAGATTATATAATTATTAATATGAAATTACGTAAAACTGAATTACAATTAATTAGAAATTATGGAAATTTTTAAAATAATTAATGTGAACTCATTAATTATTTATAATTAAGTTCATTAATTTATTTTTAAAATTTAATGTTATATATTATCTGGCTAGGTCCGCTAAATATAAAATAAAAAGCTAAGATTTACTATTGAAACAAATCAGTTTTAACAATAATATTTATATATATTTCAGCACTATATGTCTTTGAATTCTAAAATATATAAATAAAAATATAATGAAATTATAAAATTAATGAAAATAATAATATATTTTATATGAAAAAATATAAATGAAATTTATAGGCAAATCAACTTGAATTATTCTTGCTATTATAATAAAATTACTTTTTTATTTCTGTAAATAATTTTTTTTTCCATAGAATTTACCTTTAAAAAATAAAAATATATTGTTAAATCAAGAAAATGTTGTAAATCTTAAGATCAATAGCAATTAATATTTTTTTTGGTTCTTTTCAGTGTCAATTTTTTTAAATCTAGTATTAAATTATACTTAGTCTTTTTCAACTCTATTGTTAATAAACAAAGCCAAGGTATACCTCTAAGGGTCTAATTGGGGTAATTTTATTTTTTCATTATTTGTTTCATACTTTTATGTTATTTTAAAAATATGTTTAATTAATATATTTTAAGTAATTTTTATTTTTTAATAGTTCACATTATTTTTAAAAACACTAAAAAAAAATTCTTTCAGTGTTTTAAATATTTTAAAACAACTATTATTACAAAACATATTTTATTTCAAACTAAAATAAAAGTTAAAAAAAATATAACATGATAAGCACTGATAAGCCCTAAACTTGTATCGTCCAATAGTTTAAACATTTTTTATCTAACAATTTAATTATATTGTCTAATAATTTAATTCCAATAAAGCATAGCAAGTGATGCATGAAATTAATGGCACATGCCATAAAAATAGCTCTATACAAAAACCAAATATATTATTACCTCGACATAATTTATTTCTTCTTGATATGCAATATTAAACAAAAATCTAATATTTAAAAGAATTATGGATTGCATGAAAATGGCAAATAGCATTGATAAATAAATTAGTTTCAAAGGCTATTACTTCATTTAATATCTTAGTTTACTACATTATTATCCCATTAGCCTACCCTAATATGGCAAGTATCATTATAAGAGAAGAAAAAATAAGTTTCTTTGCTTAGTGATTAAAGCTTTTATTACGAAGAATTAAGTAATACTCTCTACGATTTTTCGGATTATTGCATTTTGAGCCATTTCGAACAATTCGAGCCGAACACAAATACTAAAATTTCGAGCCATTTCAAATACGAGCCGAACACTAACAAAATAATTTTCAAACGAGCCAAATACGAACAAGGGTTCGACTCGCTCAAGCTTCAGCTCATTTACACCCCTATTGCTCTCTATATACTCAAGCTTAGAAGCTTAAAAATTAGATTAAATCCCATTATTTATTTTTTGTAAATATGCAATTAAATAATTTCCACATAAGTAAAAGATATCATTTTCTCTTGAAGTACTTCTTGTTGTTCATGTTCCTAAGAGTGTAAGTGTTATAAGGGAAACAATTAAAGAATTAATGGTTTATCTTTTATATGCTAATCAAAAAAATTTTGAGGGGTGAGAGCTTCATATAGAAATGAGCTAATTAATACAATCCATTATAATGCATGGTGGTAATGTAATTATTGAGTTTTTAGGAACCTCTAATGAAAGTTAAATATAGCGTCAGTTTCAGATCTAATCATCATTGAATTGAAGTTAAATTTGATTGTCTGATAATGTTTAAAATATATTTGGGGTGATCTGCTCTTATCATTTGCATAATTTTAATGAAGATAATGGAGAAATTTTTTTTTTAATTTTATTACTATAATAACAATTTGATATTAGTTTTAAAAATTATCATTTCTTAAATTTATATTTATTTTTTTAGATCTAACAAAAATTGTAGAAATTAATATATAGTAAAAGATCTATTTAGATAATGACAGTGATGAATTAATGTATATTTTGAATTAAAATTAAATTAGTTTTATGATATTGATAATAAAATTTAATAATATTTTATCATATATTTTCTTATTATGTATTTTTCTTAAAATTAATTTTAAATGAGGAATTTATATGTATATCATATAATTCTTATATATTTATCAGTTTAATATATAAATAATTTTTAATACCATATTAAAAATATTATGATCTTTTATTTTTTGAATAAAAAAAAATTTTACAAGCTTAAAATTTTTTTTAATTATAATATTATATTGATTTATATTTAAAAAATTTATATATGTGCAGATAATTCTTATGAATTTATATATCGAAGAACTAAATTTAATATTTTATATTTATTTACAGCTGAATAAGCAAGTGATATGAACACATATCCCCAAGCCAACAACAGAATAACATACCTTAGAGAGAATAAAGATATAAATATTAACAAAGCTATTACAACAAGAAATAAATAATAAAGATCCCCAAAAGCAGACAAAGAATACATCTAACGATGCACTCCCAAGGAACCATATACAAGTGAGAAGCCGCCAAAACAGGTAAAGGAAAGACCTTCCAATCCATAAATGAAATAAGCATAGCACATAAGACTAACAACAAGAATCAAGAAACCTAACCTAAGACAATACGAGGCAAGATCTCTAACAAGATCTATAAATTAGAGAGACCGAGGAAGATTCTAGAAGAACAAACCAAATACTATAAATAGATGAGGAAATCAAAGAAAGGGATGAAAATTATCTCAAGAAAGCTTCTTCATTCAGCCTCCTTCTTCCCCGGCATTTCCATGGTTGATCCTCACTAAGGTCCGTCCTCCTGGAATCGCCGATCTTCCTTCCTCTCTTCCCTGCTTTTCGAGTTCGACGTGGTCGGAGAAACAAACAAAGGAAAGGAATAAGGTTAAATTCAAAGTGATCCAACGATCAAGATCGCCGCAATATCATCCAACGGATTAGATCTCGATCAAACAAGCGAGCATGTGTTCCACTCATCCTCAGAACAAAACCGCTTGATCAAAGAGCGATCGGCGAGAATACCATAATGACGGCTCAAGCTCAAGCACAAGAAAGACTCGATCCAAGTGCTCCAATCCAACGGCTGAACTAAAAGACGCTAGATCCAACGGATCAGCTAACACCCGCAAAAACCCTCCCAACACCACAACTCAGCCGGGTTCAGAGTCACACAGAACTGAGTCAACTCAGCTGCACTAAGCTTAAAGTTAGCCAGACCCGACCCAATCCAGGGAAATGGACTCAATAGAATCAGAATAGAAGACAGAACAGAGATATACACTCAAGCAACACTGTATCAGCATTAATACAGAAATAAATCCATATCATTGGTGCTCTTGTTGATTCCCACAACTCACACCTACAACACTCAGAAAATGGCAGAAGGAACCAGAAACAATGCCAAAATCCTTGAAGCATGTGTTACCAGATTGAACAACAATGAACGAAATGACCTCATCACTATGGCATTGAATGAAATATCAAAGAGATTGACAACAATAGAAAACAGATTAGAAAAATAACCTCAAAGCCA
This sequence comes from Cymbidium sinense, assembly GCA_021442155.1. Lineage (NCBI taxonomy): Eukaryota > Viridiplantae > Streptophyta > Magnoliopsida > Asparagales > Orchidaceae > Cymbidium > Cymbidium sinense. Next base: position 155,015,154 of record CM038219.1, on the reverse strand, counting down.
GGTATGTGATGCATCCCTTTATGAATCCTATTCTCCAAACATACCACATACACACACACCCATATCAATGCCTCTTAAAATAGATATGCCCGATGGGAGAAGACCCTAGAGGATGGCTCTTGAAAGGTGAGCGTTTTTCAGATATAACTCGATGATCGAAATTTTAATAGCCTCAATATACATGGATGGACTGCTTTGGTATCAATGGATGCAAGTAAATAAACAATTGCATTCTTGGCCACAATTTAAAGAACAAGTTATTCAGAGATTTGGCCCATCTTTATTTAGAGATTTAAGAGGTGAATCCAACTCACATTACACCCAAACAGATCCAATATACAATCATGATGTAACAATGCCAAGAAACTACAAGATCACCAACCTCCAAAGATTAAAACAACAAAGAATAAATCTTGCCTCCTCACACAAACACCAATCAACAAAGCAACAATCAAAGTAAACAGCCTTTAGCAATTCAGAGGCTCACTCCAACACAATTAGATGAAAGAAGGCAGAATGGATTATGTTTTAATTGTGAGGAAAAATATCACAAAGGGCATATATGTCAAGCCAACTTATGTGCCTTCATGAGTGTCAATGAAGAACAAGAATATCAACTACAGCATTATAGTCAACCAAATTCAGTGGATACAAGAAAATGCCTTAGCAAAAGCTTCAAATATCGACCATTCAATCCAGGTTAAGAGCAGATAATTGTCTAAGTATAGAATAGTCTAAATAGTTAATAATTGACCTTGAATTAGCCTAGAAGTATAATTGTGATATAGCAATTATATAGAATAGGATAGTCCACGAAAGTAAGGCACAACAATAATTGACCCAAATATGAGGGACAAACGAGTGTCACATAATCCACTACAAAGGAGCATTCATTTCATAGGTTGATAACATATAATGAAGCTCAAAACCAACATGAAACAAATGGCCAATACAATAGAAGAGAGCTTCAATCCAAGACTAATACAAAAGCACAAGCTTTTACACTACAAGGTGAAATTATCACCAGTAGAAGATGGGCAGATAAGAATCGCTTGTCAAAAGTTTTAGATCACGAGAAGTCCGTGGAGAAATCCTATCAAGGGATGCTCTAAGGTAGAATTACCAAGATAAGTTTGGATCACGTAACGAATACAGAGATCAACACACATGTAAAACCTTAAAATGGGAAGGAAATGTTTAAGATGTTCCTTGGACGACAAATAAAGAAATACAGAATGCATCCCCAGAAATTGACCTTGAGGATAAGGTCAGTGTGAGGAGGGGAGTAATGATATGAACACATATCCCCAAGCTAACAACAGAGAATAACATACTTTTAGAAGAGAATAAAGATATAAATATTAAGTGCTATTACAACAAGAAATAATTACACGTAATATAATAAAGATCCCCAAAGATAGACAAAGAATACATCTATGCACCTCCCAAGGAACCATATACAGAGAAGGCCAAAACAGGTAAAGGAAAGACCTTCCAATCCATAACAGAAATAACGGCCAGAAGCATAGCACCATAATAGACTAATAACAAGAATCAAGAAACCTAACTGAATACACGACAGAGGCAAGATCTCTAACAAGATCTATAACAGAAATTAGTTACAGAGACCAGCAGAGGAAGATTCTAGAAGAACAAACCAAATACTATAAATAGAGATGAGGAAATCAAAGAAAGGGATGAAAAATTATCTCAAGAAAGCTTCTCCTCATCTTCTTCTTCCCCATGGTTGATCCATGGAAGGTCATGGAATCGCCGGCGATCTTCCTCGGTTTTCCTCTCTTCCCCGTTTGGAGCAGTCGAGCCGATCAAACAAACAAAGGAAAGGAATAAGGTTAATTCAAAGTTTCGATCCAACGATCAAGATCCGCCGCAATATCATGCAGATTGATCTCGATCAAACAAGCAGAAGGCAGGTGTATTCCACTCATCCCTGTAAACAAAACCTAACCGCTTGATCAAAGAGCAGATCCAAGGGCAGAAAGAATACCATATAATCCGACGGCTCAAGCTCAAGCACAAGAAAGACTCGATCCAAGTGCTCCAATCCAACGGCTGAACTAAAAGACGCTAGATCCAACGGATCAGCTAACACCCGCAAAAACCCTCCCAACACCACAACTCAGGGTTGAGTAACGAGTCAACTACTAAGCTTAAAGTTAGCTACACCCAATGTGGAAATGGACTCAATAGAATTAGAATAGAAGAGCAGAGATATACACTCAAGCAACTGTACAGATTAATACGTAAATAAATCCATATGGAAGCCTAGTGCATTTCCAAATTGAATCGGTAATCTTCGAGAAACGCCTTGAAAATCTAGGTCGTCACCTCCCACTGATCTCCTGCATGCACGTTTTCTTCTGATTGCTCTTCTCCTCGAAGTTTCTTCTGATTGCTCTTCTCCTCGAAGTTTTATGTTTCTAATCCTTATTTTGTTCTTCTGTTGTGGCAATTTACGTTTTATTGTGTTCAATCTGAGAGGTTTTACGGGAAGGAAGGGCTTTAATTCTGATATGTCTAGTACCATCATCATGGTGTGGTGATGGTGGGAATTAATGGAAGAGGCGGTTTTCTTCAGAATTTACACCATGGAGTTATAGTTTTTTGTGTCGCGATCATATTAGTGTCGGATTGTATAATGTCGCTAGACATTATAAGTAGAATTGAATTGTATTGACAGTAGACTTCAATTGATTTGGAAAGCGAAGAAATTACTTTCCCTAAGTAAAGTGTTAAGGGGGAATTATCCACCGAAACTATAGGGATTTTCACCCTTAACGAGGAATCGCTCACCTTACAAACCTAAAACAAAGAAGATCGACGATTCTTGGGTACCGAATTATTCTCATAATCCATTATTTGGCCCATCTTTTCATTTTAGTCATTGGAAGTAATTTGTTGGAGCTGTATTTATTTTTCCGACATCTGACATAATTATTTGTTTCATTGATAAATGACAAGTTTGGTAATCGTCATTTGAATAACCCTGCTATGGGTATGGTCTTGTAGTATGCTTGAGATTGATGTCTTTTAGTGATCATAGATTAACAAGAAAAATGTTTTGAGACAAGAAGAAAAGAAAAAGGATGAGAGAGACACTATTTTTTACACTATGGACCCGCTTTTACGAAGAGCGAGAATCTACCTTAGGTGCATGAGAATCTGAATCCTTTAGGTTACATAGGTAATTTTGGCGCTAGTGCCTTATCTCCTACTTAGGAGGGGAAAACATCTTGTGAAATACACTACCTGAGTTTTGTTACAAATGATAAGACCTTGTTGAATGCTTAGGGCACATGTTAGCTTCTAAATCATAATCTTGTAATCGCATTGGAAGATTTGAGTGAAAATTGATTAGGCAGGTTGCCAACGGTGTGCATGACCATCTTGGTTATGGATTTTGTTAGCCAACTATCGCCACTTTTGCTTATGATTATCTCCAGGAATGTTCCTATTAGAGATGTGTTATGATTTGGTAGAGTAATGAATTGCGAGGCTTTATATATGTGCTATTATCGATTTGATTGTGTTGAGATTTTTACTTGTGGTTTGTCTGATTGTACTTAGTAGCGTTTTAGCAAAGTTATTTGAGCTAACTTAAAATAGGATTGGGATCCATGTTATTGATTGGCTTTTATTATTTTTGCATTTATTACTTATTTGGCTAGGTTTAGTCTATTTTCCTGGATTACTTTGTGTTCTTTATGGACTTGTGGGAACGTGATACATTTGAGGCTGATAAAATATTCACACAATTTGAATCGACATTTGCAAGTCTCGTTCCCTTGTTATTGGTGGAAACTATCGATGGGGAAGAGGTGGAATTTTGAGTCGGAGCAAATGCTGATGTTGAAGGTAGAACACATGTTGCAACAAGATTGACAAACATTAATTTGCCTACCTGACAAATTGCATTGTGTTCTTACATTTGTAAATAAAGAAATCAAAGCGATGCTGCATAGGATTCTTATCCATGGAAGTCTATCATAGTGTCCTTGCTCACATTTATGTTAGAACTTGTGTTTTGTTTTATGTTGTTTAGTCCTTTGTTGTCTTTATATTAATTGTTAATTGTTAATGGGTTATTTTTCATTAAGATTTGTTTGCAATTTCCTTGTTTGTTCAAGATTAATTTTTTTTCTTATTTTATTATTTTTTATTTTTTAACGTGAGGGGTGAATTGAGAGCAAGATTACATTTATCACTTTCAAATAAGACATTATTATTAATAGTGCATAGGATTTTATGAGAGCGGGATGATGATTAGTCCCATATTTGTTCTGATATTTCTTCTATGGATTTATATGTGCAGTGGATAGAAAGACAATGGCAATATGTCAAAAGAAGGATTTTATGAGATGAATGAGAAAGAGTTGAGAAATAAAGAGAAGATTGAAACTGAGACCTGGAAGGTGAGGTTCTTCCTCATGAGTTCATTCAACTGAGACCAAAAGCTTGAAGGTTTTGGTGAAATTCAATCGTCCATGGAGATTTCTTTGTCTATGGAAGTAATATAATTGCGGATTTGCATAACATGATAAACTGAGAAAAACCACAAAGGCTAAAGAAATTATTTATGTTTGTGTTTCATAATTAGTGGTACAAAATTAACAAATAATAGATTATAAAACACAAATCATGAAATACACAGATTGACATAAACACTCAAGGCAGATTTAAAAGAAAAAAGAAAAGAAAATCAAAGGTGAAGAACATGAATTTCACTATGGGGAAGAAATAGGAATAAGTGGAGAGTTGTGGCTCGTATGACATAATAACAAAACTTTTGTCTATTTATGTGCATAAAAATAATAAACGGTTGATAGGCCTAATGTTTCATGGCCTTCATAAATTTTCCAAAAATATTTCTTATGAATTAAGTTGAACCGTATAAGCCGCACTAGGCGTTTTCTTTTGCCCAAATCTAATAAAATTTTAGTTATAAAAAAAAACTCTTAACAATAAGCATGAACATTAATATCATAGTTCAAAATTTTATTTTTTTCAATATAATGTACCTATCCTTTGCAAAAATTGTTATTAATATTTTTTGTTATTTATCTCACAATATTTTAAGCTAGTTAGTGTAAACCCTTGGAATTTCCAAATATTTAATACCTTCATATCTTATTTATATAACCGACCAAATTTTATTTTGATATTATAATTGTTTTCCCTTAAAATATAATAAAAATGAGCATGTATAATATACTATAAAATTTATAAAGAGCTTATTTTAGATGGTTATAGGAGAACAAATTATTGGGACAATCATGATGAAAATAATTGATACAATAATAGGTTAATGGTCGATCAACCAACATCTTGTTTTATGTATTTATTTAATTGCTCCATTCTAGTTTCAAGTCAGTCCTCTCTATTCTTACATTAAAAATAAGAAATATTTACATACATAACACTCAAGTTTTATGTATTTATATATCTAATATTTAAAGTTAGATATTTATTTAATACTTTTTTATATTTAAAATATATATTTTATTTTAAAAGTGAGTGATGATAATATTTTGATGTGATATTGAAAATTAAGATGTTATATATATATATATATATATATATATATATATATATATATATATATATATATATATATATATATATATATAGATACATAAGAATTGTGTTGTATGTATGTAAATTCCCTTAAAAGTAATCATGGCATGAAAGTATTCTATTTAAAATAAAATGACAATTTATTAATTTAATGACAATATTAATTTTCTAATTATTTATCTATATTTACCAGCATATTTAATATTCTCATGAAAAATGATATTATTTTTATTATTATTATTATCAAATGTTTAAACAAAATTTTCTATCATATTGAAATACTAATGGTTAAATTCAAAATTAAACTTTTTTCTTAAAACAAATAATGAATTTTCCTGTTGAGAAAACTAAAATTTTATCAATAAATATATTAATATATTCTCTTAATAAAATATAATGTTCAATTATATAAAGCATTGTCTTAATCCATCCCACATGAAATTGAGTATTACTATTTTACTCTTTTTAGTGCAACGTTTAGATCCCTCATCTCATTAGTGCTTAGCATAATTATGCAATATATAGCTATATATCATTCATTATAATGGACGTTACTCCATATATCTTAATATAATCATTTACTTGCATAACTCCTTAGTATTTTTATTGTATAGATTACATACATACCACACAATTTCTATGAATTTAGATATCTAAACACCTAAAATTTAATATTTTCACTTACAACACTTATCCACTTATAAAAAGATAAATGCGATGTCAAAGATTTAAGTTTTATGCATATAAATATCAAACTTAAGTTATTAGATATATAAATATATAAGAATTATGTGATATGAATGAGAAATTTTTCTTTAACAATAAGATATCAAATATATATGATCATTTGATCAATCACATTTCTTACCCAGATTATGATCATGTAAGGAATTTGCAGAATTTGCGACCTTTATAAAGACATCTTCCAGCGTAGCATTAGACAATCCCCAAGCTTGATTTGCTGCTTCAACTTCTCTGAATATCTCAGAAAGCCCGAGCCCTTGCTTAGGTAGATGAAATTTTTGTGTTCTTGATAAACGATATACGTTAGTTGCTGCTGGGGTTATCTGTTGCACTAATTTCTCCACTTCTTTCTCTTAATTAGAGGGGGTGGTAACTGTGAGTACAAAGTAACCTCTATATCTTGGCTTTTAACTACATAAATTAACTGCATTAATTAAATTTATGAAGGTGGAAGACATGAGAGTAGTAACTGGCTTTGTCTATAAACTATGATTAAGTCAGTGGAAGATGAGAAAAATTCAATTTTTTTCTCAGTAGAATAAATTAGTTAAAAGTTGGTCAAAGCTAATGGCCTGTTTTGGGTCAATTTTATTCTATATATATATATATATATATTTTTATTTTTATTTTTATATTATTTTTAGAAATATATTTATTTAGTGTATTTTTTAAGAGCGTTATTTTTTATTTTTAAATATTTTGAGTATTTTTAAAAATAGCTATCATCTTCAAACACGTTTTATTTTGGAATAAAATATAAATAAAATAAAATTGATACCAAACAACCTCTAAAAAAATAAACTTGAATAATGTTTCTAAACGCTTGTGTATATAAATACCTCAACAGGGCTTTCAAGACATCGTAGATACTCATCCACAAAGATTCCAACACGATCACAAAAAGCTTCGGCTTCTTCCATGGAGCGAGCTATTATAATCCCAAAATAAAGTTTTATTACATAGAATTGAATTGTTTAATCTCTTATCTAACAACTAATGAAATGTTGCATAACCTAATGAGCTGAAATATGATTTTTTGACAAGCATTATTAGTCAAGGAACAGATAATACATTAATTGCTAATTAAATTATTTATTTCTATATTTTAGCTGAATGAGCTGAGCATTACTATAGCTAGGCATTTAAGTGATTCAAATAACACATAGGTATAATATATCAAGGAAGAGTAACAAAAATAGAAATTTAAAGTGCATTTTGTGCTGATAGAAAGTAAAAAAGAATTCAGTTAAATCAGTTTAATATTTGGTTCATATTCAGTTTTTCCCCTAGTATAGCTTAATTCAGTTAAATCAGCCGCATTGATCTATTCCACATATAAGGTCTTATGTGTTGACAGTGATATTTCTATTGGCTGCACGGTGCTTTTGAGGCAACTCATAATTAAGTTGTTAAATTGCATTGTCTTTAGCTTCCTTTGATCTAGGATGGTTTAGGGTATCGGATATAGGATTCCTAATGTAATTGGGATGTTGAAATGAATGTAGATTACACAACAAAAATTAGGATTCATGTATTAACGATAACTAATTTCACAAATATTTGTGTTCTTAAGGTGCAAGCCAGAATATGTATGATATTTATGACTTACTTCATTATGTGTGGGTGAAACAATCTCATATTCTATGATATTTTTAGGGTTTGTTTGAGACAACTGTAACTTTTTAAAAAGCTAGTTGTAAAGTTGTTGTGGAAAAAATAGATTTTTGAAAAACTTTTGAGTGTATTATAAATATTTTTTCTTTTAAAAAATTTAAACAAAAGCTTTCTGATAGCCACCACACTAACAATTCTAGTTCTCAAAAGCAGTTTTTCATCACTAAACTTTCTGAAAAGTAGTAAAAAAGCTGGTAGCCAAATATAGTTGCGTCGCTTTTTGGCTACGTTTTGAAAAGCAAAGTAACTAGAAAGCTGTCCCAAACGCACTCTTAGTAACGATTTGTTGACACAATATCATAATCTAGGGACTATGATAGCTTCAAGAATAAGAAATTTTAATTTATAAGCGTTAGTGTTGACCTCATATGTGTGCCATAAGTCAAAGTCAAGCCTACAAATCAAATTCAACGGACTTTGGAGGTGACAGTGTGCAAATTGAGGCTCAAAATACACTGAACGTCATTGAAAATGGTCGAAATGACCTCCGATCGATAAACGGATTTCGTCATCGCGTTCAGAACGTCTAAATTGATCAGAATATAGATATTGCAAAATTTAACGAGAATTGGCTGCTCATGACACCAACCTCCGTTCATGAACATCATGCCGTTACTTCAAAACATCAAAACTATCAAATGAGTCTCAAGGCCAATTCGCAAGTGTGCGAATGTTTTGAAGTGACAACGCGCAAATCTGAAATGCACGACGCCATCAAAATCAACTCAAATGATTCGACAATAACGATTTCGCCATCACGCTCAACGCCAAATTGGTTAGTTATAAATATTGCATAATTTGACGATCAATCGATCGCCGCCCAAATTAATGCTACCGCGCATATATTGATGAGTCGAGGGATCAAACGACTGCTCGTAAATCACACCATGGATTCAAATAAATCTATCAGTAAGATCGTTTCACCAATTATTATACTCTATAATAAAATCGAATATCGATATATATATATATACATATATATATATTATTGTACTGCTTTAAATTTATTAAAACCATTTAATAAATTTAAAATCTATTAAAAATTTTCTAAATTACCCTCCCCCATGCTCAACTGTTCCCCCCTATTTTCAGTTTATCTGATTCAAAAAAAAAAAAACTACCCCAGTCTCCCATTCCTCCTCATTTCCTTCCCACATTTCTCTCTCTCCTGCATCCCTCTCTCACATTGGAAATCCCTCTACACACGTAATTCCCCCCTTTCTCAATCTCTTCCATCATCCATAATTCCGCTTCCTGCCGGCAATCCCTTCGGCCCACAAGCGCGCAAAACCGCTTCCACGCTTCCCGTTCCACGCCTCCGATCATGTGCTCCGGCCCGCTGCCGGTGCAAAACCTCTTTCGCGTCCAATTCCGCTTCCCGCCAGCAATCCCTCTGGCCCGCAAGTGGGCAAAATTGCTCAGGCACGTCCTCTACCAACCCGGCCTACGGCCCACTACCGCAAAATCGTGTCGGGCGCCCGCGTCTCGCACCCGTGCTCCGGCCAAACATAACCCGCTACACGCCATCTCGCTCCGTGTTCCTCCGGCCTGCCGCAAAACCACGCCGCGGCCTGCTGCCATCCCACACACGCGCCGCACCTGTGTTGACCAGCGTCCGCTGGAAACCCGCACTGTACCGCAAAATCTGTTCTGCCGTTCTACCGCCGTCCAGCCCCCGCTTCGCGACCCGTGCTGCACCCACTTCCAGCCAAGACCCGCATGCTCTGCCCTGGAACCATCGCTCCTGCCGTCTTCCAATCCACGGCTGAAATCCCAACAGCTTTTCCTACAGCCCAAGCCCGCTGTTCCCATCGTTTATTTGCTTTGACAGAACCGAACATCATAAACAATTTTTCTTTCGATTTTGCCGCACCCCTCATTTAGCCATCCGTTCACGCAGAACCGAAAGAATCGTCGAGGTGAATTCTTCTTTCGGTTTCCACAGATTCGTAACCCTTCCAATTTTCTTCGTCAATCGGAGAAGAACATCACAATCTAATTTTTTCGAATTTTCGATCGACTCTCGCTTTAGCCTTCTCATTTTTGCTGCGCCTCAAATTAGGGAAGGACATCGTCAACAGGCGAATTCTTCTTTCGATTTCGCGTAGCATTCCTCAGATAACCCGTCGCTTCGCCCAGAAACCGGGAAGAACATCGTCAAGAGGCGAATTCTTCTTTCGATTTGTAGCGTCACACTCCTTGCCTTACATTCCCAATCGCATACCTAACCCATTCCTTTGTCGAGCATTGTCGAAAAATGTGTCAGAACATGTGTGATATGTGAATGGATATATATATATATATATATATATATATATATATATATATTTATATGTATGCTTGTGTTTTTGGTTTAAAGACCTTTGTCAAGAGGCGATGAGATAAAAAATAGGTGTGACACCGCCACACCTTCCAACGCAAAGTAAGCCAACACCTATTAGATGTTGCTCCCCCTAGACGAAATGATGCCGAAATTTTTTCTAATTTTCAGACTTAAAAAAAGGGGGGGATGAATATATATTGCATTGTATGTCATCTTTCGGTCAAAGCCTCGTGCTCAAGAGGCGACGATGAAATTGGTCATGCGCAAGACACCACCGCTTCCAAGAAGGCGCATCGAGTAGGCCAAAACATCCGATGCACTCGGGAAGACGCAGGAGGTTATCAAATTACCAAATCTTTTGACTTAGGAAAAAAAGGGGAGAGTGAAATGAACTGACTTAAGAACGCTAACTAAGGAAACCTACAACTAATTTTAAACTAAAAGCATCAAACAAGGAAAAAAAGGGGAGTCTTTAAAGAAAATTTTGGAAAGAATAGAACGCTCATTTAAAATACAAGTAAAAATTAGGAGAGGCTAATATTAAACTCACAAACTCTAATTGCAATTCTCTATGGCTTAAATTGAAGCAGTAAAGTGAGTTGTTGTCTTTTCTTGCAAATTCCTCAAAATTAAATAAGCTTTAATTGGAATTGGGGGGGGACTAATGCTAAACTCATAACAAACTTACAATAAACTTAAAGTCTAAGGATGAATTCAAATTGGGTTTAATAATTCTTATACGAATATGGAGGTGATTACTATGCTAGCTAATAAGCATGAGTAAGGCTAAAGCAATAAACACTGAAATTGGCATAACTTATCAAAAGTGATGTAGATTGAACATAATCAAAATGGGAGAATTACAAAAACTCAACAAGTAAACTAAGTGCAAATAATGTTTTAAACTACAATATAAATCAAAATGTCTTCTTCGCCACAAAATCTGCAACCCTTTGTACAAGCAGACATAATGCGATATTAAATCAAAATCTACAGAAATCATAGGGCTTCCTTTGATCAAAAATTAAGGAATTTCATTCTAATTTATGATTTTCAAAATCAAAGATTTCATTAATTTGATGAAATTAGCTAAGCTATAAACACCTGCATGTGCTCGGACATAGAGATTTCAAGTGCAAATTTTAATATTTTGAAAAGGCTGCGCTAAAGTTGGAATTAAATGAAAATCTAAAATCAATCTCATAACTTAGAAATAAAAACTACCTAAATTCTTAAATAAACCCACATGAGCCCCAACACTATGCTGAGTACTGAAATTCAAGTGTCTAAGGATGCTGCACGGGTTGCTTCCCGGTTTAATCTTAGGACTAGGTCCGGGTTAAAAAAACTTAAAAAAACTTATAATAAGAGTTTCAAATCAGTGAAATATCTGAGAAACTGATTCTATTAGGTGACAGTAGATCTAATCCTATGCTAGTAGCTAAACAGAGTTGACAAGATCTAAAGCTCTTAAACATATTCAAATTAATCAATTTTTCTAATCAAATTAACTCAAATCAAATATTAATTTGAAACTGCTTAAATGAAACTCTATCATTAAAAACTTAAATCAAACTCAATCTATCCACCTTCTGCAATTGTTCATCGGGGGTGACAAATTAAGAAAACTTAGCTCACAAAGGAGTCAATGTCAAATCAAGTGTTATGTTATGTTCACTCTTAATCAATCTCCGCAAGGCGGACATATCCTCGACTGCGGCCAGTAGCCTAAATGAAAGACAAACCGTAGTCCTCTGACGGGTGGTGCTAGTCCCCTATTATATTATGATCACGATTGTAGCAGTATGCTCCCAATACTCGCCTTTGAGTTGTGAATCATGGGATATACTTGATGGAAACATCTCTCTATCAGCTAAGATAAACTTTCTATCTCCTTAAACAAACACCACCCGTCTACAAAGATTTCTTGACGACGTAACCCTGTGTGTATTGATGAGGATCCTTCTGTCAGGTTGGGTCGACTACCTCCTCTAAGTAGAGGACCAACCGCCCGGATGATGAAAACCATGGGATCTAGATCAGGCACATCATCGTTCCCCTAACCATCCGATTTAAGTTGAAATGATGAATTTCATAATTTTAAATTCTAAACTCTATATGCTACTATACGCCAAGCATCAATAAACCAACTTTAATCGAAAGTTCTCTCACTTACCGAGAGGGGTAATTAACTATGTGCTTCATGTAGAAACCCGGAACTGCATCTAAAGTCCTCACCAAATGAGGATGAAATATCTAGGTGGTGTCTTATCTACTATTCCATCTGCCTTTTGAAAATTACATCGACACTTTAAATCACTCTCTTCAATTCAATTTGTTGAGAGGTCGGTGGCGAATTTTCGGAGCCCACAGATTTCTAGCGGCTCGGCTGGGGACAGGATTCTCTTCCCATCTTTGGCTAGTCATATATGTGCTATAGTAGCAATAAAATCTTTAAAAATTCAAAATAAAAAAATGATGCTTTAAGTGTGTAATAAATTCAATACGAGTGGCTCTATGTAGAATGAACCATTCCGTAGAGTATATCTATATTACATCATTATTTGTTCTGTAGTACCCCTACATCTTGAAAGTATGGGGTGAAATAATAAATGTTAATTACTAATTCCCATCTTTCACTTTCATAGAAATGGATCTACAAAGCACTCCTTTCATCATTCATCTAGGTCAAGGTGTGAACATCTGCCTAGCCAACGCTGTCATTAACACAGGCGATGACGGGGCTACCATTCAATTTGGTAGTTTGAATTTTCTGGCTATCGTAGCTGCAACTCCTGAAGTACCCACCCATGGTACATTCATCCGAGGCCATGCTGGAAGGCCTCAAGTTATTGAAGCTCCTAATAGCCATGTGCGCCAACTAGTTCAACAGCCAACCACTATTAAGGAGTTCTCCTAACAAAGAACTTCAGCTTTCAAAAGGCTAGGTCAATCTGAAACTCCCATGACGAAAAATATTGTCAAGGGGCAAACTATTTCTTTAATTCCTCATGGTACAGTTGCTGCGCCGATTGAACTTTTTGTACCCGAAAGCATGATCATGAAGCTTCCTCATTAGGAAGCAAATTAACTAGAAGATAGAAGAAGGAAAATCTTTGAGGCGCAGTCTACTGAATGACTAGCAACAAGAAATACTCTTCAGGAGTGAGTATTTTTACCCATAATAACTTTGACAATCTAATGTAGGTAAAAAGGAATAGCTCTACTGGCAAAGTAAAACAGTCTTTCTGGAAGAACCAACCACGTCAAGCTCCACCACCACAGAGACAGTAACTATCGTGATATATAAAGTTCTCGAAGTAGCTAACAATAAAGGCCTAATGAAAAGAAGATTTTAGAGGCCTGTGGTGATGGAAAATACTGAAGCGCCACCAAAAAAGTTGTCATCTCTTCTAGTAACTGGCTAGCGAGCCCAATACGCTTCGCATGGTGAGCATCGGAGCGTGACACTTAAACCTCGTGTCCAAGAATCCACTGCCGAAAGGTCCTAGAAAAAAGATAAGCAAATATGGAGGCCAAGGCCCTGTAATGAACCTTTGAAGAATGGAAGAGGTGTGACATCTGATACATATACTCAGAAATCCACCTCAAAATCAACTCATCAGAAGTGGATACCCAAAAGAAGGGATATCACTGATGAAAGATATGATGGTTGACACCCTGAAGAATCCTCTAGGGGATCCCATCGCCAATCAATTTCACCCCTACAAGAGAAGGTTGATGTTGATCATGGTCCTTTAATAGAAGAAGTACTTATTCCGCACCTTGAACTAGAGATCCACTGGAAACGTCGATCAGAAATTCATGTGCAGGAAGAAAATAATGAAGAGGATTCTATGGAAGTAGAAGTTGTCTATATGGTCAGAGATATAGATGAACTCTCTGCTCAGCACCATCAGGAGCAACGCGAACTCAAGGAACCTGAACCTGAATTTGACGCTTATGAAGAATATTCTTCACAGAAGCAAATAGAGGATGGATCTTCGATATTTACTGAAGATGAAGAAGAAGAAGACCAGAATGAGAAAGAGATCATGTGTGTCGAAGCTGTCTATATGGTTGAACCAGGAAATGATCAGCCTGGTACACGCTTTTATAATCAGTGTCATCGTACAACCCCAACAACACCCTTTTCTGCAAATACACAAGGAGAAGGGCAGTCAAGTTCTCCCCCTAAAAATGAGCAAGGAGCATAACAACAATAAGAAATAGAGAAGAAGAAGAAGAAGAAGAAGAAGAAGAAGAAGAAGAGCTGTCTTGATTGGCCATGGCCAGAGAGCAAAGAGAAATCCAACGTCAAATGGAGGTCAAAGACAAGGAGATTGCACGCTTGGTACCAAAATGAATGATATGATGGTACAAATGAACATCATGAAAAAGATGTTGTAGAAGAATATCACATAGAGTGCAACACTTATTTTGTCTGTTAATCATCCGACAACTAATTATACAACTTCTATACCACCAGTCACTGTGGTACCTCAAGCTCCTACAGTACATGCTATGCATGAAGCGAGGAACGAAGTTAACCCACTACCTCTCCATCCAACAATTCAAAATCTGGCTAGCACCAGACTTGCCGTAAAAATAATAATCAATAAAAGATAAATCGTCATAGCCTAGGTGAAAAGCGGTGAGTAAGGTCTCCCCAGGTGAATATGACCAAGTGTCGTACCCGAAAGGTTACTCAGTGACAAAATTTAATACATTCAGTGGGCTTGGTAATCCAAAGCAACACATAGCCCAATTTAAGGCTACTTGTGGTAACAGGAAAACGATGCGCTTTTCCATCAATTGTCAATAGCGACCTCGATTCCGAATGGTATGCAGAATTGCCAAATGATTCAGTTAAAACATTTGTTGAATTAAAGACTATGTTTGCGAAGAGGTTCGCCAATGTCACCGAGAAAATCACAATCACTGACCTCGCCTTGCTGAAAAGGAGGAAAGATGAGTCAGTGACAAATTCATAAGCCATTGGCGCAACCTAAGTATGAAATGTGAGCAATAATTGGAAGAAGAACATGCGATCCAATTGCTAATGGGCAATATGGATGATAAAATGGCATCATTTCTATGCATGGCATCGATTGCAACATTCCAGGACTTGCTCGTTAGGGTGGCTAAATTCAAAAAGTTGAATCGCCCTAAGTCTGAAGTCTATGCAGATAAAGCAAAGAGAAACAAACCTTCAAACTCAAGAAGAAATAAAATTCATGCCACTTCCTATAGCTCAAATGATGAAAAGTAGGTGATATACAATATGGATAAAGGAAAACAACAGATGTACAATGATGACAAGGGTAAAAAACCTGTTTATTCTAATCCACAGTCAAAATTGGTATTAGGAGGTAATGTCAAACCTCAGACTTTTCCAAGTGATGGGGAGCATCCAAAATAAGCAATAAGAGATGATGAGCGAATGCGGCAATCTCTTTGGAAAAAGATGAACAAAGAATATTCATTTAGAAGGGACAGTGTGGCTAAATTATTTTGGCAAGCAGTCAAAGCTGGTCTACAGTTACTAGAAATTAAAAGGCCTGAAGAAGCTGATCAAGTCAATAATCTAAACTACTTTCCCTATCATCAGATGATTATTCATCTTATTGACGATTGTTATGTCTTCAAAGATTTTCTAGAAAGGAAGTATCGGTGAGGTGAATTTACACTATCTGACAGTGTTCTAGTCAACCCTAAAAAAGAGTCTACAAGGATGATTACGTCCTCTTCCATATCATCCAGCAAAGACAAACAGAAGGAGAAATTAGCTCAGACTGAAGAATGGAAGACAGTAGTCTCCAAAAAGACCGTGAAGATGCTGAAGCAACTAAAAGACGTCCCTAGTGTTAAGTGAAAATCACCACTTGAACCTATACTGGACTTAAGAGAGATTTCTAAACCAAGTATTTGGGCTTCTTAGTAGTATTCTGATAAGGCTACTTGTCACATGAGAAGCTGACTAGCAAAACTCATAAATCAAAGAAGTTGGCCAAGAAAAGGAAGATCAAGAAGAGAACTACAACTCAAAAGATCATTAACAATCTATAGGAGTATCACCAGCTGGCAAGACAACCAATAGTCTTGCAGACTTCATGCCTAAACTTCACACTGCTGAATCATATAAAGAAGATAATGGTGAATCTTGTTCAGTAGAGACATACCGAATCATCTGCGTGATGTCAAATATTCTTCAACATTAGTTACTCCGAAATGACAAGGGTAGTCAGATAGACTCGACCAACCCATCACAACTCTTATTTGGAAAGTAAGAAGAGTCTGAGGAGCTAATGTCTGAATTTTGCCTAATGACTGTTGACCTACAACTATGTGTCATTTAAAATCAAGTAAATGACATAGAGGTTAAATGCCATAATCACGATTGAAATTAATTAAATTCGATTTGATTTGAAAATTCAACTTCATAATGCGTCAAAAATATTAAAATTAATTAAATAACAAATATCGGATCAATTAATGACTTATCAAATAATTAAAATCAATTTTTAATGAAATTACATGCATATCAAAGTTGAGAAGCCTCGACGACGTCTAAACGACCTCCGTTCGTGAAATTGATCGCGTCGTCGTTGCCGAAATGTCAAAACCTATCAAACGATGCCTTTCGCGATCGATTCGGCAAAGTGTGTGCAAACATCAATCAATTCGAATGCGACGTCACACAATTTAGACCTAACTTCACTTCGACCATCGCCGACATCGTCCGAACGACCTCCGATCATGAAATTGATTGCGCCGTTGTGTTCGGCACTGAAACACCTAAAATTGACACCCATATTGCTAGGGTTTATTACATAAATTAATATCACATAAAAGAATATTAAATTATAATTAAAGGGATTAACAGCTGCTTAATCTTCTTAATCCTATTAATCCCCTACCTAACCCGCCGCTCGTTCAGCCAATCAGAGCCCGCGATCGGCTCTAAAGGCCGAAACGAGGGTTATCCCCTCGTTGACATTCATTTGACTCTCCCTCTCTCGGCTGAAGCTCACGGCATTCTCCTCTCGCGATCCCTCCCTCTGGTTCTTTGCTGCTCACGGCATTCCTCTCTGGTTCCTGCGGCTCTCGGCTCTTCCCCCTTCTCACGATTCTCTCCTTCCCGATAGGTGCGGAAACTCGAAATCGAATCTTGATGCCATTCATCCATCCCGATTGGTGCAGGAGGCGTGAAATCAAGGCTCAATCGAAGCCATCCGTCCCTTTCCCTTTCGTGGTTGCCGTCGGAGCAAGCGGCTCCTTGCGATTCCCTTACGTGATCGGCTCCCTCTCGTTCTTTCTTTGGGCCACGATCCTCCCTCTCACGCAAAACTCCTTCTCATTTCCTGCTCTCAGTCGAAGACTCCTCGTGCATCCATTCTCCGTGAGTTCTAGCCAAGCCCGAGTGGAGATCGACCAAGCTCAAGCCTGACCGAACTCTATCTCTTCCTTTTCCTTTGCAACCGAAAATTCTAGGTTGTTTCCTTTCAACCCTAAGCTTATTTTTACATACATAGAATTTCATTTCTTGTGATAAAATGAAGTGGATGTTTCCTTTGTTTGGTTGAAATGATGCTAAGAGTTTTCTTTAGAGATTTGGGATGATGTATGGCCCAAATCTCATTTTATTTCCTATCATCTATGGATTTTATGGTGTTTATCTTGCTGAAAATGCTTTGGGATGATGTATGGCCCAAATATTGTGCTATTTGCTTTTTTTTAATGAGCACCTATGTGTTTCCCTTGTTGAAAAAATTTTTGAATATGGGAAATTGCTGAAATTGGTTTTACCTAAGGGGAAATTAGATCATTTTGTTGTCTAAAGGCATGATGCATGCTGAAAATATTTTTAACCTAAGGGAAAAATGAATTGATTTGCTGTCCATGAGTATTTGGAGGTTGGAATCATGCAAGATACATTATTTTATGACTTTTTCTTGCTCTTGAATTATAAGACATATTGAAATCCTAATCTCATTAGCTTATGTGATGACATCTTTGAAAGCTTACTTTGATCATTGATATGTAATGCTTGTTTCTTTCTCTTGATTTGGGGAAGAAGGAAAAGAGAGCAAAGATATTTGTATTACTCATGGGTTTAATCTATGTTGATGTTGGCTTGAAATGATAAGGTGGGGTTGTGATTCCCATGAGATTTTTCTCATTTCTATTTGGCTCTTCTCTACCATTTGGCAATGTCTAGGAATGTATTAGCTAAATCATGTTATTATGCAAGCAAATATCTTTGTTGGATTGAAAATTCAGATTTATATCTAGATGAAGTTAATTGTTTCATCCTATGATTTGCAAAATCAAACATTATTTTCAAACAACTATCATGTGGCAAAGCATGATTTTTATTTGTCTCTTTCGAATTGCTGAAACTTTTGTTACTTAAGGGAAAACCCATTGATTTTGCTTTCCTAAAGGGAATGCTTGCTGAAAATATTTTCCTCAAAGGGGGAATCAATCATTTTGTTATTTAATGGGTAAGATGCTTGCTGAAAATATTTTCATCTAAGGGGAAATCAGCTAATATGTTATTTGATGAGTATAAGACTTGCTAAACTTTCTTATCTAAGGGAAAAATCAATTAGTTTGTTGTTTGATGAGATATGATGCTGTTCTCCTATGAATTTCATACTTCTACTTTGCTTCAATTGATTTCTTATGAAGGGAATTATATATATATCATGCCTCTTTCATATGCAAGCTTGAAATTTGTGATATATACACCATGTTCTCCAACATGGTAGGGGAAATGCTATCAAAATTTCTTGGTGTCTCAGACATCCACCCATGCCTTTCTTGGCATGATGGTGGATTCTCATGGCAACCCCACATGTGGGAGAGCATATGTGTAAATTTTGATTATTATGCTCTAATCAAATATACATGACTTTCTTTTGTTTATATGCAAATGCAAGCTTTAAATTTATTACTATATACCTACCATGTTCTCAACATGGGAAATGCTTAATCAAAATTTCATCCTTGGTGTCTCATGACATCCACCCATGCATGCCTTTCTTGGCATGGTGGACAGGCCCAGTCTCTCATGGCAACCCCATGTGGGGAGAGCGAGGTCATGTAAATTTTGATTATTATGCTCTTAATTAAATATACATGCAAGCAATTTTTTTATCATGCAAATGCAAGCTTTAAATTTGTTACTATAAGTACCTACTCATGTTTCTCCAACATGGTAGGGAAACTTGTTAATATGCTAAGAACCTACTGGCGTGCAGGGCAAAATTTCCGAGGTGTCTCACAGACACACCATGCATGCCTTTCTCATGGAGGGAAGGCCTATTCATTTCTATGTGGGGATGACGCCGAAATAAAAATTTTGGTAAACAAAAATGTGTAAAAATTTTCTAAGTGTTTGAAAAGGAAGGTATATGCATATAATTATTCATGCTTAGTTTAATGAATGCTTGAATCTTTCTAGTATGTGGCAATCAATCATGCAATATTCAAAATCCTTTCTTTCTTATGCTTTAATTTCTTGCTGATTGGAAAGATTGATGCTTGCAAATTCTCCTTTTACATGTCTAACATGTGATCAAAGTGTGGAAAATAAAACATATATGAAATGAAACTTGCATGTGTGATATCTTGCTAATAGGGAAATGCTATGCTATCAACATGGTGTCTCACGACACCCATGCCCGCCTTTCTGTGGTGGCCGCCTCTATGGCAACCCCTAGGGAGAGCCGAGGCATTGTAGAATTTTGATAAGCACATAGATAAGGATTCAGGTAAAATTCATCTTTATACTCTTGTAATATTAACAGGGAAAATTACTGCTATATTAAGCTAACCTCATGCACGCCTTTCTTGGCATGGTGGGCAAATAAATTTTTGGCCGAGGTGTCTTACGACACCTACCATGCACACCTTTCTTAACGTGGTGGGAAGGCCTAGTCTCCTGAAGTAGCCCCCTATGCGGGGATGACGCCGGGAGGCTGCCGAAATTTTCTTAAAAAAAAAAGCAAGAGAAAAGAAAGAATGAAATGCTTAAGTTGTTATGTTGGCTTAAAATTTTCTTTATCTCAAATGTGAATGCTTATGCTTCAATCTCTATATAATGAAAGCTATCTTATTTGTGGCAAGTATGACATAAAGTGGTTAATATAAATGCTTATGTGTTGAATTTCTATATCATGCAAGCTATTTTTCTTATTTGATCATTATGACATGCATGGTGTAATACTCACCTTAGGACTCTATTTAGCTTGACATGTTGTGAAATACACATTAGACATATGCTCAAACATAAATACCTCCCCTACTTTATTTGTTATTCCCACCATGATTTGCATACATACATGAGACATGGTGAAGACTTGAAGCAAACACATATGGAATAAATTAAATCTACCATATGACATGACATACATCAAGAAGATATCAAAAAAAAATTTTGAGTTAGAAAAGTAACTCACAAGTCTATGGGCACAACAACCCTTTATGCAAGATTGAAAGAACTAAACTTGTGGTATAAGGGAGAAAAAGAGTAGGAAATGTAGGTATTTTGTGAAAGGGAAATCCCTCTTATTTATAGGCTTCCTTAACCCTCCCATCTATTCTTATGATCGACACACAATGTTACATAAGTTGCATGCAAGGAAATCATCTAGTTTAATGTCATTTGTCATATTGCATGCACATGCATGGACATGTGGCATGCCCCTGTGCATCTTTATCACTTCCTTTGAAAGGGGACATAAATTCTTTGCCATACCTTCTTAATAAATTTAATGAGTATTTGTCCCCCCACTTGCCATGAGCTTGCATGTGAAGGAGGTGGATTTTAATTAATCCACTTGTCCCTTTTAAATGGCATATGACATCTCATATCTTATCTTCTCCTCCCCCTTATCAAGAGAAACATGGGCTATGGGTATTTGATCATATGGGCCTTCAAAAAATGATTTATTTCAGCCCCTTTATGTTTGCTGATTTGCCACATAAAGAGAGGATTTTTAGCCCAAATCAAGTGCCTAAATTCATTCCAGCCCATCACCCTATGATTGATCATATGGGCCTTCAAAATGATTTATTTCAGCCCCTCTTCTTTGCTGATTTGTGACATAAAAGGTTTTTTTTTGGCTCAAATAAGATGTTATATATCCCGGTTTGGTCTTCGGACTGGGTCCGGGTTAACAAAACTCAAAAATGTCATATTAAAACCTAAACTTGCAAATTGACACCTACATTTCAACTAGACATTTAATGTCCATATAACATTTTAAAAGAACATATATTCACATGTATATGAAATGTCCAAACAATAGGACATGTGCAAGTTAGATATAAAACAAAAGAGCAGATGTTACATATCGGTTTGGTCTTGAGTCAAGAATAAAACCTAAAAATTTGATATTATAAGAATTTCAAATTAATAATATCCGATGTTAATTCCATATAATACAAGATATAAATCAACCGGACATAGCTTCTAAAATTCAAATTCTCGGAAGAAAAGCCCGAACCCGATCCTCATGTTCAAACTAGAGTGGACAAGGTTTTGAAGGATTATACTTCTTGAGACAATGAATAACGATCCTCTCAGAGAAAATCAGAGTAGACAAGGTTTATCGATTGATATAACCTAGGATTGAGAAGGGTAATTATAATTAAAATTTTAATGATAAATGATCATATATTTAAATCTAAATCAATCATAAAATGTTCAAAATTCAAAGAAAATAACACAAAAAAATGAAATTAATTATTTAAATTAAAACTAAATAAAATAAATCCCACCCCTTCGCAACTGTTTGTCTTTGGGTGACAAATTAAGAAAATTTTTGCTTACAAAGAGCCAATGTCAAATTAAATACATAACAACCTTCACACTCAAATATTCTAAAGCCCGTGGGCGTGGCGTGTCCTCGTCTCGTGTTTTGCAGATATGGCACCACATAAATGTTTTGAGCCCTGAATGTGGTTCGCGATATGGCACTAAATTAGTCATCCGCGCAGTATGTTCAACGGCTTTGCCCTTTGAGCTTTGAAATGTAGAATGTATTTGGTTGGGCAAAAAGCCCTACGTTAGCTAAGGTTGACTTATATTTGTCCCTTTAGACAAACTCACCCAGTGTACAAGGACACCTTGGACGTAACCCATGTGTTGACAAGGATCCTTCAGTCATCAACTACCTCCTCACTAAGCGGAACCGCAAAGGATGACTAAAACCATGGGATCTAGATCAGCGTCATCGTTCCCCAACAAAAAAGTTTTAAGTTAAAATAATAAATTTCATAAGTTCTAAACTCCACTCATTACAATTATATACTCGTTCTTTAACGATTCATTGTAGCTTAATCAAAGTGCTCTCTCGATTGGGAGGGGTAATTAACTATAGGGGCTTGCTTTATAGGAAACTAAAACCGATATAAAAAGTTCTCACCAAATGAGAACAAAATCTGGTAGTGTCTTATCTACTATTCATCTCCTCGAAATTATCACCGACACCTAAACAACTCTTTCCTTTTTAAAGAGGTCGGTGGCAAATTTTTGGATCCCACAATGACTCAATAAGATAATAACAGTTCAGATGAAGATCTATGTTTTTCCGATGGAGAAGAGTCAAACTCATCCATATCATCACGTATGAAACGTATGATGTTGAAAAATGAGTCTAACCCTTTTGGCCAATCTTCTAGAATAATAAGGGAATTTAAAGAAACTACCTCTTTAGAAGAATCTGAGCAAGATAAGGTGATTCAAGTTTAGTTGAGAAGTAGCAAAGTCTTACCACCTTCATCAAAGAAGGGAAATGCAAATAAAGACAAAAGCAAACAAATTGAAGTCAATGAAGATATCATTCCCAGAAATCCTAGAGCGAAGCCTAAATCAAGTGAGAAGATAGATTATAATATTCTATCACATCTAAGAAAGATCCCTGCACAACTGAGTATGTATGAGGCTCTCTTGATGTTGAAAGACCTCCGAAAAATTTTGATACAGTCTCTCAAAGATCCGGAGAGTTATGAAGCTTACTTTGCTGAAAAATGCATGACTGAAGCATTACAAATGTAAGATCTCCCAGTAATCATATTTTTTGAAGAAGATCTTATGTTGAGAATAGCGGATCACAATCATCCTCTTGACGTTACTGCAGAGAATGATGGCATCTCGATCAGCCGAATATTGATTGATCTAGGTTCTTCTATCATCCTTATGAGTCTAAAGGTATTGAGAGGATTATCACTTGATATCCAACATCTTGGGAGAGATAAATTGATGGTTCATGGTTTCAATAAAAAGGATAGAAAACTCTGAGTTCTTTTATTCTCCCGCTCAAGTTCAAGGATTTATATACATATGACAAGTTTCATGTAATTGATGTCGATACATCATTTAGAGCTCTCTTGGGCCAGCCGTGGCTGCATGAGTATGGCATGGTCCTATCAACTATGCATCAATGTATGAAGTATCTGAAAGATGGAGAAGAATTTAGAATTCCTGATAACTTACAACCATTCTCCATCAATGAAGCAAAGATCTATGAAGATGCAAAGTACTTCATCCTCAAAGAGCCTAAGCTAGTAGAACCTCTTGAAGTGGTAGAATCCACTTCAGGAACTAAAAAGTAATTTCACAAAGTGAAAGAGAAAAAGCAAGGAGGAAGAAAGAAGGCAATGTCGACACTCTCTAAAGCACTTGATTATGCACCTAGGTCAAAATCAGTTCCTCATTTGGGAAGTGACATGAAAGAAGAAGAAGATATGCCTGTCGAACCTAAGGGAACTTATAAGCTTTCAAGAAAAGCAGAGTATGAAATAAGTGATTTTGATTCAAACTATGATTTTGAATCTACTTATGGAAATATAGTTCAGATGGCTGCATCAAAGAGGATAGCTCACTTGGCAGAGTCAGATGACTCACTCAAAATTATACCCATCCCTCAATAGTGCTTCAAAGAAATCAGTCCACTAGAGGTTCATAATATTGAAGAATTGATAACATTCTATGTGTCATCGTTGAGTGAGAGTGGTGGAATAGGAACTCTATTTTATAAATTTGAAGAGTCTCAGCCTCATAGTTTTGAGCGGCCTACTCAGCATGAAAACTCTGATGAGATAGTGCCAACAAGAATACCAATATATTATCCACAAAAATTACGAAGAATGATGCATAAGCTTGGAGTTCATATTGGAACTACTAAACATAGAACTCAAATCTTTAACAAGATGTGGAGCCAAAGATGTCTTCAAGCATCGTGAAGAAGTGATAAGTTTATCACTAAAAGTATGGGGTTCATCCACAAATTTTATCAAGATAGAGCTTATTATAATATAATAGAAGCTGATATCGAGAGTCTTAGCGATGAAGAAGATGATTCCCAGAAAATTCTTCTTAAAAATGATGAAGAAGTAGAAGCCAAGCCCGCACCTAAAGAACTTGAAGATGGTGGGAAAATAGCTACTATAGATGAACTTAAAGAAGTCAACCTACGAGTTGAGGATGATCCCCATCCAACTTTTGTCGCCTCTTGATGAAAGTTGAGGAGCTAAAATGCTACTTTGTGAATTGAGATTGCTTTGCTGGACATAAAATGTCGCTTATCCTCGATGTAGCTTCACAAACTAGCTATTAAACCAGATGCAACGCTTAAAACAAGCTCCTAGGCGAATGAGATTGGAGATTAAATAGAAGGTAATTGCAGAAACTAAAAAGCTAATTGAAGCAGGCTTCATCCGGGAGAAGAAGTATGCAGATTTGATAGCTAATATTGTTCTAGAAAGAAGAATGGCCAAATCCGTCTCTGTATTGACTTCAGGGACTTAAATAAGGCATGCCCAAGAGATGACTTTCCGCTTCTAATATTAGAACTACTAGTGGACAACACCTCCAACTATGACATGTTCTCATTTATGGATGGATCATCGGGATACAACCAAATCAAAATGGCACCTGAAGATGAAAAATATGCATCATTCAAAACACCTATTGGCATCTATTGCTACACGGTTATGCCATTTTGCTTGAAAAATGCTGGAGCTACATACCAAAGAGCCATGATGCGTATTTTTGATGAGTTGATTCATCAAAAGGTGGAATGTTTTGACGATCTGGTGGTGAAGAGCTTAAACTGTGAAAACCACTTTGAAGACTTGAGAATTGTATCGGAGAGAATCAGAAAATATGATCTCAAAATGAATCCTCTGAAATGTGCATTTGGGGTATCCTCTGGAAAATTCTCGTACATTGTATCAGAGGTATTGAAATTGATCTGCTAAAATCAAGGCAATGGAGATGCCTCCACCAAGAGTTTCGCCTCCTTTCTTTACAAGGATAACTCGCATTCATCCATCGATTTATATCAAACCTATCAGGATGCTGTCAACCATTTACAAGGTTGATGAAGAAGGATGCTCCATTCAAGTGGAACAAGGAGTGCCAAGAAGCCTTCAATAGCATTAAAAGCTATATGTTAAATCCACCAATCCTTACAGCTCCTATTCCTGGGAAGCCCCTCATTCTACACACAGCTGCGTTAGAAGAGTCTCTTGGAATATTATTGGCACAACACAATGGAGAAAGCAAAGAGAATGCTCTTTATTATATCAGTCAGAGGCTGATTAGAGTGATTGGAGCAGAAATGAGATACTCTCCGATAGAGAAGCACTATTAGATAAAAGTCCAAAAGCTCCATCACTATATGTTATGATTACTCTCATCTCAAGGATCGATCCGCTGAAGTACTTGATGACAAGATCAGCATTGACAGGTCACTTAGTAAGATAAGTAGTATTGCTTTTACAATTCGATATCACACATGTTCCAAAAAAAGTAGTGAAGGGACAAGTTTTTAGATTTTCTAGCTGCACATCCTATCCCTGCGGACTCTTCTCTTAACGACGATTTGCCCGATGAGCAAATTATGCTCATTCATGAAAGAGAAAAATCACAAATTTGGGAAATGTACTTTGATGGATCCTTATCGATCAAACAAGTCCAACATCTAAATTTCCCAAGAGCAAGAGCAAGAATCAACATCATCTTCATAACACCAGAAGGAGGGATAATAAGACGATCATATGAATTGACTGAGCCAAGAACTAATAATGAAGCTGAATATGAAGCATTAGTGGCGGGTCCTGAAGAAGCTATTTTCATAGGCATTTAGAGCTTGCATATTTTTGATGATTCTCAACTTATTATAAATCAAGTACTTGGCATCTATAGAATTAACAAGCTTGAATTAGCTTTCTATCACAAGCCAGTTTTGAGCTTATGAACCAAATACCAAATATCACACTAACTCGAGTCTCTCGATCCGAGAATAGCAAAGCTATCTGCTTAGCAAAACTAGCTCAGGAAATGACAAGTATGAATGGTGATTATGTCATGATCGACATATTTAATCGATGAGTTCTAGAGCCAATAAAGTATCAGTCCCTGTACGTAGAGGGGTTACCAAATTCGACACAACAGGATATGACTTAGGTTGCTCCTCATACTCCTCAAAATCAACTAGAAGTTATACCAAGAAGAGTTAAGAATGACATATCATAGATCTTTTGAATAAATGTGGCTACGATGCCTAGGTGTTGATAAAGCTAGCAAAGTGATGGTTGAAGTTCAAGAAGGACTTTATGGTACACATCAGTCAGGTCCCAAGATGGCAATAAAGATCAAAAGGATGGGTTATTAATGGCCTTCTATGGTGAGAGATTTCATTAATCATGCTAAGAAGTGTCATGAGTGTCAAGTACATGGGAATCTCATTCATCAACCTCCAAATTCATTACACCCAATAAGAGCATCCTGGCCATTCAAATGTTGAGATACAGATGTAATTGGACCAATTGATCCACCGTCGTCAACTAGACATCGCTTCATCCTAGCAGTGACTGATTATTTCTCTAAGTGGCCTGAGACTACTCCATTTAAAGAAGTTACTGCTAATCGAGTGATCAACTTCTTCACGCATAATGTAGTATATAGATTTGGAATGCCATGCCAAATAATTTCTGATAATGGCGCAGCTTTTAAAAGTGCAAAGATTCATCGATCGACACAAAATTGATTGACGATACTCTTCAATATATAATCCAAGAGCAAATGGTTCGATAGAGGCCTTCAAAAAGACATTAGTCAAGCTGCTCAAGAAGATTCTCACTAAAAATAAAAGAGAATGACATACTAAGAAAATAAAGGCTCTATGGGCGTATCAAACTACCTACAAGATGCCAACTAAAGCCACTCTCTATTCATTGGTATTTATAACTAAAGTAGTTCTTTCGCTTGAAGTTAAGTTGCCTTCACTTCAAGTAGCCAACCAATACAGTCTAACTGAAGATCAAAATGCCCATTTGAGAATGGAGGAACTCGGCGGGCTTGATGAAGTTAGATTGCAATCTCATCAAAATCTGAAAGTCTATCAAGATGTCCAGGGCTTTTGACCATATGGTGTGGCCCCGAACATTCCAAAAAGGAGAATTGGTTCTAGTGCTGAGAAGACCAATTATCCCCAATCAAAAATTCGGTGGAAAATTTGAGCCTAATTGGGAAAGCCCTTTTATCATTGAATAAGTATACTAAGGAGGGGCATACCAACTCATCGACTTAAAGGGTGAAAGACCAATGTTGTTAATTAATGGTCGATACTTGAAAAGTACTATACTTGACGACCATATTCTCGAGGTACAATAGAAATCCCCCTGCAAGACAGGGGGCATTTTTTTTAGCATATCTATTTAGGTTGACATCGTTCTTCATGCCAAGATCCCTAAATAAACATACTGCAGATGATGAACTTTTCTATGAAAATTCCCCTATTACACAGGGGGCATTTTTAGATTTTTATATATAGATGAAATCAATGTTGTATGTTAAAATCCCTTTAGACTACATCAATTCAAATATGGATGTATTTGTATATTTTCATCTTGAAAATTCTTTAAAATGTACTTTAGAATTCCCCTACAAGATAGCGGGAATTTTTTAGTTTATATTAAGTCTATTTGAGTTGACATCGTGCCATAAGATGAGATTCTCAAATATATTCTTATTCAGGTTGACATCGAGCATTACGTTGAAATCCCTGAATATATCTATAATTATCATAGTTAAGTTGCATGTTCTTGTAGAAACAAAAAGAATATATTTTTGCATATGAAAAGACAACCCTAAATATCAAAAGTTTATCTCCCAGATTTGCTAAATTCTGGAGATCAAGTTAGAAGAACTCTGATTTCAGAAGCATCAATCAATTAAGTTGGAGAAACATCAACCTCTACATTCTGAAGTCTAAGACATGGATGGGTTCTAAAGGTCGCTCACAAATGCCGAAGTTGCTGATGATCTCCTCACATAACAAGCCGCAAGAAAAGGCATCAGTGAAAGAGCCCCCATTCATCAGTTTGATGATAAAACCACCAATCCACTAGCAGCTTAAATCGAAGACTCGAGTAGGTTCTAAAGGTCAACTCAATAAGCCCACAAATGGCTGAGTTGCTGACGCTCTCTTCACTCAACAAGCCGCAAGAAAAGGCCGTAGTGAAAGAGCCCCCGCTCGTCAGTCCAATGACAATAGTTGTTCAATCTCAAACTAGATCCAGCTTAGTGATTACAAGCAAACAGGATCTAAGAGATCTCCCTACTTGATCGATAGATCAAGGAAAGCTGAGGAAATGCTTAATTCAGGGCTACCTCAAATCAATCTATATATTACCCAGGGTGATATCTCAATTTATTCTCAAATGATCTGATCATGCTCTAAGCACAGATCAAAGACAATCTCCTCATCGAGTCCGTCAAAGTAGAAAGCACAGGACTGAGGAATCAATTCTATAGTTCAAACAAAGCCGATGGCTGAACTAAAGGAATTTTGTGGTTATTCAATTTGTTAAAGCACACGTTGCTAGACAAATAACTCAACATTGACCCTATATAGCAAGGTGGTCATCTGTACCCTTCAAAGAATCCATCAAAGCAGTAAGCACAGGGTTCATGGAGTGCATACACTTCTTGACAAGTCAATATGGACAAATCAAGTCAGTCCTTCATCAAGTCCGTCTAGCTCAAAGCTAGGACAGAAGGAATTTCAAATCCGTCCAAGCACAAATAAATTGATTTCCTAGCAGAATCCTTCATCAAAACAAGCAGACCAATTCCTCCATCAAACCCAACCAAGCACCAAACTAGGGTTTAAGGAAACTCAAATCTGCAATGACATAAAAGAAAGAGATCTTCAGCAACGCTATTGAAGCAGAGAGTAGATGGTGTAAGAACTCTTATCTACCCGACAATTCAATTCTAACAAATCGATCAATCGTGTCATTTAGCATGTCCTAAATAAAACAGTATACTAATGACAAATCCTATCGAAAGCTCCGTAAGCTATCGCAATCGAAGTTGAAATGATCCAAGTTCTATGGCCAGCCCAAAGGGTCAACCAGTTTTCAACAAACATGACTCGCTTCATGCGTGAATCACATTTATTGGGGGCATTTGTTGACCTCCATATGTGTGCCATAAGTCAAAGTCAAGCTTACAAATCAAATTTGACGGAGTTCCATGGTGACAATGCGCAAATTGAGGCTCAAAATGCACTAGACGTCACTGAAAATGATCGAAATGACCTCCGTTCAATGAACGAACTTCGCCATTGTGTTCAGAATGTCAAAATTAATTAGAATATAGATATTGCAAAATCTAATGAGCAATTGATTAAGTGCTCAGCTATCAATGTGTCGATGCGCATATCAGAGTTGGGAAGCTGCGACGATGACCAAATGACCTCCATTCATGAAAATGATCATGTCGTTAGCTTCAAAATATTAAAATGTCGAGTGATTTGAAGTGACAGTACGTAAATCGAGGCTAAAATGGACAGGACGTCACTAAAATCAACTCAAATGGCCTCCGATCGACTAACGAACTTTTTCATCATGTTCAGAATGTGGAAATTGGTCAGGATATAAATATTTCATGACTTGATGATCAACGGATCAAGCGCTCGAGTCATCAACATATCTGCACGCATATCGAGATCAGGAGGCCCTGATGAGGATCAAACAATCTCCGTTCGTGAAATTGATCATGCCATTGGCTTCGAAATATCAAAATCTATCAAGTAAGACTATTCATACTCAATTTGAATGAGTTTACAAAAATCGAGTGGTTGAAAGCGACACGCATTTTGAGAATTTAATTTGACGGACTTGAACCAAGCCTCGATCGCAAACGGGATGCCATTTGGTCAAACAATGGAATAATATATATATATATATATATATATATATATATATATATATATATATATATATATATATATATATATATATATATATCGACTATGTACATTTACCGGCGTGAAATTTACATTAAAATCGTTTAATAAATTTAAAATTTATTAAAAAATTCCTAAATTACCCTCCCCAATGCTCAACTGTTCCCCCCTATTTTCAGTTTATCTGATTCAAAAAAAAAAAAAACTACCCCACTCTCCCCATTCCCTCCTCATTTCCTTCCCATGTTTCTCTCTCTGCTGCATCCCTCTCTCACGTTGGAAATCCCTCTACACAGGTAATTCCCCCCTTTCTCAATCTCCTCCATTATCCACAATTCTGCTTAGGCAATCCTCCGGCATAAGCTGCAAAAATAGCTTCCAGCGTCCCATTCAGCTTGATCACGCCCCGATCGATGCAAAAATTGCTTCATGTTTTCGCTTCCTCACAATCCTTCAAGGGTAAAACGCTCACCTGCCCTCCGCCAACCCCATGGCCACGGCCAGCTCATTTCGGCTCGCACTCGTGACTCCTCCGCGCATCCTCTGCTGGACCTGCCGAATCCGCTGCATCACAGCGCCCGCCATGACGCACTGCCTGACCTGCTCGCAAAACTCTTGTTTCATGTAAGAAAGTGATTCACTGTTTTTCCTCCCCGCTCAGGACCCGCTCTACCGGAATCCGCTCCGGCCATCTTCCGAATCCATTGTCCATCCGTCCCATTTTCGCTTAAATGGGAAGAACATCATCGAGACAATTCTCCTTTGATTTCGGCGTGCACCTCACTTTAGCCGTCCCTGCTTGCGCAAACCGGGAAGAACATCATCAAGAGAAATTCTTCTTTTTTTATCGCATTCGTAACCTTCCAATTTTGCATCACCACAAGCGGAGGAAGAACATCGTCAACAGTCGAATTCTTCTTTCGATTTTCGGCGTCACACTCCTCGCTTTAGCCTTCCCATTTTCACTGCGCCTCAAATCGGGGAAGAACATTATCAACAGGCGAATTTTTTTTTTGATTTTCGTCACCTTGCACAACCCATCCTGTCTTCAATTCGCTACAAACCAAGGAAGAATATCGTCAATAGGTGAATTCTTTTTCCAATTTCTGGCATCGCACTCCTTGCCTTAGATTCCCAATCGCATACCTAACCACGTTCCTTTGTCGAGCATTGCAGCACACTGAAAATTGTGTCATAACATGTGTGATCGAATTAATATATATATATATATATATATATATATATATATATATATATATATATATATATATATATATATATATATATATATATATATATATATATATATATATATATATATATATATATATATATATATATATATATATGCTTTCTTTGGGTTTGAAGACCTCAGTGCTCAAGAGGGTGTGACAAGATGAAAAAATAGGTGTATAAGACACCACGCTATGCTCAAGGAGTCCGGTAAGCCAACACCGTTATGTCGCTCCCTGACGAAATGCTACCAAAATTTTGTCTAATTTCAAGACTTAAAGGGGGGGGGGATGAATATATATTACAATGTATGTCTTCTTTCAGGTCTGAAGCCCTCGTCGTGCTCAAGAGGGCATGATGAGATGAAAAATTGGTTGCGGTGTCGCAAGAAACCACTCGCTACGCTCAAGAGGGCGTATCGAGTAGGCCAAAACACCCCCGATGCAGCCCCCTACACGGGGATGACACCGGGAGGCTGCAAAAATTGCATCAAATCTTTTGACTTAAAAAAAAGGGGAGAGTGAAATAAACTGACTTAAGAACGCTAAGTAAGGAAACCTACATCTAATTTTAAACTAAAAGCGTCAAATAAGAAAAGAAAAAGGGGGATCCTTTAAAGAAAATTTTGGAAAGAATAGAACGCTCATTTAAAATGCAAGTAAAAATTAGGGGAGGCTAATATTAAACTCACAAACTCTAATTGCAATTCTCTATAGCTTAAATTGAAGTAATAAAGTGAGTTCTCTTTTCTTGCAAATTCTTCAAAATTAAACAAGCTTTAATTAGAATTTGGGGGGGACTAATGCTAAACTCATAATAAACTTACAATAAACATAAAGTCTAAGGATAAATTCAAATTGGGTTTAATAATTTTTACACGAATATGGAGGTGATTACTATGCTAGCTAATAAGCATGAGTAGGTTAAAATAATAAACACTGAAATCAGCATAACTTATCAAAAGTGATGTAGATTGAACATAATCAAATTGATAGAATTAAAAAATCTCAACAAGTAAACTAAGTACAAGTAATGTTTTAAACTATAATATAAATCAAAATGCCTTCTTCGCCATCGAATCTGCAACCCTTTGTACAAGCAGATAGAATGCGATATTAAATCAAAATCTACAGAAATCATAAGGCTTCTTTTGATCAAAAATTAAGGAATTTCATTCAAATTATGATTTTTAAAATCAATAATTTCATTAATTATATAAAATTAGCTAAGCTATAAACACCTACATGTGCTCGGACATAGAGATTTCAAGTACAAATTTTAATATCTTAAAAGGCTACACAGGCTAAAGTTGAAATTAAATGAAAATCTAAAAATAATCTCTTAACATAAATAAAAACTGCCTAAATTCTTAAATAAACCTGCATGGGCCCCAACACTATGAATCTGAAATTCAAGCACGAGGATCTGATGGGTTGCTTCCGCTTAGTCTTGGACTGGTGTTAATAAAACCTAAAAACTTATAATAAGAGTTTCAAATCAGTGAAATATCTGAGAAATCGATTCAAAAACACTAAAGTAGATCTAATTCTATATTAATCCTAAATCAAATTGACAATCTAAAGCTCTTAAACATATTCAAATTAATCAATTTTTTTAATCAAATTAACTCAAATCAAATATCAATCTAAAATTGCTTAAATGAAACTAGTGGTTTGGCCAGTCCAGCTTCATTACATTATGATCACTCGATCATAGCCCGTATGCTCCCCAATGGCTCTGCCTTTTGAGTTGAAAATCATAGGGTATACTTGATAGGGTAAATATCCATCTATCAGCTAAGGTAGACTTAAGCCTGTCTCATTCGACAAACACCATCCCAGGTCTACAAGGATTTCTTGGATGACGTAACCCATGTGTTACTGATGAGTATCCTTCCACCAGGTTGGGTCGACTACCTCCTCTGACTAAGTAGACTAGGGACCGCGACTGCCCGGGATGACCAAACCATGAGATCTAGATCGGGCACGTCATCATTCCCCCAACCATCCGATTTAAGCTGAAATGATTAATTTCATAATTTTAAATTCTAAAACTCTATATGTTATTACTATATGCTATAGATAAGCGATCTAATGACTAGCCTTAATCGAAAGTTCTCTCTTAATTATTGAGAGGGGTAATTAACTATAGGGGCTTATGCCTATAGTAAACCTGGAACTAGATCTAAAGTCCTCACCAAATGAGGACGAAATCTTTAGGTAGTGTCTTATCTACTATTCCATCTGTCTTTTGAAAATTTCACTGACACTTTAAATCACTCTCTTCTATTCAATTTGTCGAGAGGTCGGTGGCAAATTTTTGAAGCCCACGGTTAGTTTCAATGATTATTTTATAATAGTTTTTATTATTTAATAATTCATTATAGTAACTCATTAATTTTATTTACATGCATACCAATCTTTTCTATTTTCAAAATGAACACCCATCCAAAAATGGACTAGCAAATCATGTATTTGTGCATGTCATGATCAAAACATTGGGAATTTGTTGAAAGCCAAAATTATGGTTTGAATCTTGTTGTGAATTTCAATATCTGAGATTATATTTAATGAATAGATGTAAGATGATACTACTTTTGTAAACAACCCAGAATTTGGGGTTATATGTGAAATAGCCCAAATAAATTAGTCTTCAATAGTTTCACATAATTTGGAAAAATTGAAAGCACATCATAATATATGTTATATTTTGTGAGTGAATTCCATTTGTTTTCAAAAATATAAAACTTTCTTTGAGACATGTTTTTAGTTCTTTTTCTAAAATTTCTTAAAGCATGAAACAAGATGGATAAAACAGAAACCAATAAGTGGTTCCAAACCATGCATATTTCTCCATATCTACTTCTTTTTTTTTTTACTTTGAAATGTTACTGATATAGACGGAGCTACTCAGCATTTGTTGGGATTATTAGGTTTCAGGGATAACTAATTATGTTATGATTCATTTAATGCATGTTGATTTGTAGTTTAGAGACTTATTTTGATGCAACTGAATTGATTCTTTTAGAATGATGCTTGTTGCTTTTAGTGTGAATTTGGTGCATGGAATATTTACAAGTTGTGCTTTTATCTATGTTTAAAATTTTAGATTCATATTATGGTTTATGTAAATGAGTCGTGTCAAGCTCAAGTCGCAGCGAACTCAAGCTTGACTCATCAGCCAATGACATGGCTCGAATTTGAGCTTGAGCTTGAGCTTAGCTCGTTCACTTATTGTGCTGCTCAGAGCTTGACGGGATGATGGATTTTCTTTCGATGAAAGGTAAGAGATGATGACACAGTGAAGATGAAAAGGTGTGAGAACTAGCTTTTTTTATAAAAAAAAAGATGGAAAATGAATTAGCAGGTGGGCTAATTTTTTTTTTAAAAAAACCTCAGCTTTAAAAATAAATAGGTGCAATTTTTATATTAAATATTAAGAAAAAGTTATTTCATTTAATTATATATGAAGTGGCTCAAAGACTTGATGAACAGAGTTGGATTAAGTTGAAGCTTGTGGTTTGATAAGGTAACTAGTGAGTTTATTTATAAATAACATTATACCCTTAGGTCCATTTTAGATAGTTATAGTTGACTTCAACATTAAAAATAAGGAATATTTGTATACATAATATTTAATTTTTATATATTTATATATCTAATATTTAAAATTATATATTTACTTATTTAACACTCTTTTATATTTAATAAAGTACATTTCATTTTTAAAAAATGAGTGATGATAATATTTTTGATGTGATATTGAAAATTAAGTTATTATATATATATAAATTGAAGTTTAAGAATTAGATATATAAATTGTGGGCTCCAAAAATTTATCACTGACCTCTCGACAATTGAATTGAAGAGAGTATGATTTGAAGTGTTAGTGTAATTTTTAGAAGGCAGATGGAATAGTAGATAAGACACTGGGATATAGTAACAGCATATGGATTAAGGCTAGTCATTAGATTTAGGCTAGTCGTTAGATCGCTTTCGATTAAGGCTAGTCGTTAGATCGCTTAATGTGTAGCATAGAACATATGGAGTTTTAGAATTTAAAATTATAAAATTCATCATTTTAGCTTAAACCAGATAGTTGGGGGAATGATGGCATGCCCGATCTAGATCCCATGGTTCCGTCATCCTAGACAATCGCAGTCCCTAGTCTACTTAGTCAGAGGATGTAATCGACCCAACCTGATCGAAGGATCCTTATCAACAACACATGGGTTATGTCATTTAAGAAATTCTTGTAGACCTGGGGTGGTGTTTATCTAAGGAGACAGACTTAAGTCTACCTTAGCTGACAGAGTGTTATTTGCCCTATCAAGTATACCCTATGATTCACAACTTAAAGGGCAGAGCCATTGGGGAGCATACGAGCTATAGTCTGATCATAATATAATGGAGCATGACTAGCCAAACTACCCGATCAAAGGACTCTAGTCATAATTATATCATATGTGGAGCCCATTGGCCAAGCCATGTAGTCAAAGGATACGAGTCACGTCCTTATTGGAAAGAGATTGATTGAGCGTGAACATAGCAAAACACTTGATTTGACATTGGCTCCTTTGTGAGTTAGAGTTTTCTTAATTTGTCATCATCCACAATAATTATGGAAGGTGGATAGATTGAGTTTTTCTTTAAGCTTTTAATGATTGAGTTTCATTTAAGCCATTTTTAGATTGATATTTAATTTGAGTTAGATTTGAAAATTGAATCACATTTTGACGGAAGTATCCTCCTGTTGAAATCACCATTCAACACAGCCATCATCGGTATAGTAATTTAAATGACTCAAATATATTTGAGAACTTTAGATCGACTGTTATTTTAATAGATCCGTCACATGATTATAATTTATATTTTACTAAGTTGAAATTCTTATAATAGATTTTTATATTTTGTTAACCCAAACCCAATCTTAAGACTAAACTGAGAAACAACTCACGATTCTATTAACAATTTAAGCATTGAGGTGTTGGGTTCATATGGGTGTATTTAAGAATGCCTTAATTAATGCCTTTTGTTTACTAGTACGATGTGTTGCGAATTTGGTGGCATAAAAAATATTGTAAATTGATCTAATATCTTATTAGATTTTTCATATTAATATTTAATAGATTCTAATTTAGCTTTCGCAGCCTTTTTAGACATTAAAATTTGCAATTAGTTTACTTGTTGAAATTTTCAATTCTCTTAGCTTGATTTTGTTCAATTTAAATCACTTTTAATAAGTTCTATAAATTTCAGTGTTTATTACTTTAACCCTACTCATGCTTTTTAGTTAACATTGTAATCATCTCCATATTCATGCAAGAGTTATTAAACCCAATTTAGATTCATCTTAACTCTACATCAAGCTCCATGTTTATTTGAAAATTAGACTTTATGTTATACTTGTAGAGAAAAGTATTATCTCATACAATGTTTTACTTATGATAATTACCCATCTAATCCTGGCGTCATATTTAATTTAAACAAAGATGGGTCCCGCATTACTTCTTTTCATTTCTATAAATAGGGCTAATGGAGGGCCTTCCATTTCATATAGTTTATTTAAGGTGTTTTGGAGTTTGAGAGGGGAAAAAGCTCTGATTACATTCTCAGTGTTTTATTCTTTCAAAGTTTCTTTAAATATTTCTTTTGATTTAGTGTTTGTTGCTTTTAATATGAATTTAGCTTAGGTTTTGTGCCTAATATTCTTAAGCCGGTTTATTTTGTTCACCCATTTTTTCTAAGTCAAAAGATTTGTCACAATTTTGGTAGCCTCCCGGCATCATCCCCACATAGGGGGCTATATCGAGAGTATTTTAGCTTTCTCGGTACTCCCTAAAGAGCATAGCGAGTAGTGTCTTACAACACCACAACCGATTTCCATCTTATCATGCCTTAACGAGCGTGACGAGGCCTTTAAACATGAAAGAAGACAAATGCAATGCTACATATATTCATTCATTTTTTCTAAGTCTAGAAATTTGACAAAATTTCAGCAGCATTTGATCTAGGGGGAGTGACATCTAATGGAAGTTGGCTTACTCGATACGCCCTAATGAGCACGATGAGGCCTTCAAATATGCAAAGAAACACATATATATATATATATATATATATATATCCACATCACACATTGATTCCACATGTTCTAACTCATTTTTTTCTGCATGTTGCAATGATCGGCAAGGAGAGATTGAATATGCCGGAAACCAAGAGAAGAACTCGCCTAATGATGGTGTTCCTCTATTCTGTGAAAGGAAAGGTCGGAAAGGGGATAAAAATGGGTAATGCCCGAAGCCAAGAGAGGAGCCCGCCTAATGACGGTGTTTCTCTCTGGTTATGGCAAAAAAGAATTAGAAAAGGCGGTGGAAAGGGGCGATGCCGAAAACCGAGAGAAGAGCCCACCTGAGGGTATTTCTTTGACTACAACAAAGAAAAAAATGGAAATGGATTGGGAGAGAATGCAGGAATCTTCGATTTTGGAAGAGTGAGGAAAGAGAGAGATGTCAAATGGAGAAGAACCCGCCTAATGATGGTGTTCCTTCTCGGTTTCTGTGAAAAGAAAGGGAAGAGATTTTTAGCCAAAAGAAATTGAAGGAAGTAGAAGAAAAAGAAAGAAGAAGAAGATGAATTTTCGATTTTGGCTTTAAGAGGGAAAGGGAGAAAATGAAGAAAAGAAGAAGAAGGAGGAAGAGGAAGAAGAAGAAGGGGGAACTACCTTGCTAATTTCGGTTTTGGGAGAGGAGGATGGGTGAGAGCCCTTGTGTTTTTCTGGATAAAGGAGGTAGGGAAAAAATGAAAGAAAACCCTTTTGCATGTGGTTTGGAGCTTACCTTTGAGGAGACTGAACAGAAGAGGTAGGGGGGGGAACGGTTGGAGGAATCGTTCGTGCGTGGAGGAGGCTAGAGCGAGAGGAGCACGAGTTCTGGCTCACATAAAGAGGAGGAATGTCGGTCTCAAGGCGTGAAGAGAAGACCCGCGAAGGGAAGTGGTCGGGAAGTGCGAGGAGAACCAATAAAAATAGGGATTTAGGTTAAATTTAGAGATTTAAATTGACTTTTAAATTGAGTAATCAACTTTAATGTGAATTTTGCACCGACATGATTAGATAATCAATATATATGTCGATTGAAGGTTATTTGATATTTCAATTTCACGAATAGAGGATATTTGGCATGTGTTGGCTCCTCCTGATCTTGATATGTGTACAGGCGCATTGACGACTTGATCGCTTAATCAGTCAATCATTAAGTTATGCAATATTTATATTCTGGTCAGTTTCGATGCTTTGAACGTGATAGCGAAGTCAGTTCATCGATCGGAGGTCATTTGGGTTGATTTTGGCAACGTCCAGTGTATTTTAGCCTCGATTTATGCATTGTCACTTCAAATCATTTGACATTTACACAGACTCGTTTGAATTAAGCGTGGATAGTCTCATTTGATAGTTTTCAATATTTTGAATCTAACAGCGTGATCAATTTCATGAATGAAGGACATTCAGATATCGTCGTAGCTTCCTGACTCTGATATGCGTGTCGACATATTAATAGCTCGATCACTTGATTGGTTGATCTTTAGACCATGCAATATTTATATTCTGATCAATTTTGACATTCTAAACATGACGACAAAGTCCGTTCATCAATCAGAGATTTTTTCGACAATTTTCGATGATGTCCAGTGAATTTTGAGCCCTGATTTGTGCATTGTCACTTCTGAAGTCCATCGAATTAGACTTGTGGGCTTGACTCGACTTATGACACATATGTGGAGGTCAATAAATGCCCCCAAAAAAATGTGATTCATGCATGGAGCAAGTCACGTTTGTTGAAAACTGGTTGGCCCTCTGGGCTGGCTACAGAACTTGGATCATTTTAGCTTCGATTGTAATAGCTTACGGAGCTTTAATAGGATTTGTCTTTAGTCTAATATCTTATTTATGACATGCTAAATTACAGGCTTGACCAATTTGTCAGAATTGACTTGTTGGATAAATAAGAGTTCTTACATAATCTACTCTCTACTTCGATGGCTTTGCTGAAGATCTCTTTCTTTTATGTCCTTGTAGATTTGAGTCTCCTCCAATCCTAGCTTCGTGCTTGGTTGGGTTTGGTGGAGGAATTAGTTTATTTGTTTTGATGAAAGACTCTGCTGGAGAATTGGTTTATTCGTGTTTGGTCAATTTGAAATACCTTTGTCCTAGCTTTAAGCTTGACGAACTTGATGAAGGCCTGACTTGATTTGTCCATATTGATTTGTCAGGAAGTGTATGTATGCCATGAATTCTACGCTTGCTGCTTTGATAGATTCATTGAAGGGTACATACAGATGACCCAGCCTTTTAGCTTATATAGGGTCAATATTGAGTTATCAGTCTAGCAATGCGAGCTTTAACAGACTAAATAACTATGAAATTTCTTTAGTTCGGCCATCGACTTTGTATGAATTATGGAATTGCTTCCTCGGTCTTGTGCTTTCTATTTTGATGGAGTTGATGAGGAGATTGGCTTCGATCTGTGCTCTCAACTTGATCAGATCATTTGAGAATAAATTGAAATATCACCCTACAGGTAATATATAGAATGATTTGAGGCAACCCTAAATTAAGAGTTTCCTCAGATTGTCTTGATCTATTGATCAAGTAGAAAGATTTCTTGGATCCTGGTTGCTTGCATCACTAAGTTGGATCTAGTTTGAGATTGAACAATTATCATCATTGGACTGACGAGCATGGGCTCTTTCATATTACGGTTTGTTGAGTGAGGAGAGCGTCAGTAACTTGGTCACATTTGGGCTTATTGAGTTTGACCTTTAGAATCTACTCGAGTCTTTAACTTAAGCTGTAATGGGTTGGTGGTTTTGTCATCAGACTGAAGAACGGGGGCTCTTTCATTATCGCTTTTCTTGCGGCTTGTTGAGTGAGGAAAGCGTCAGCAATTTGGCCACATTTAGGCTTGTTGAGTTTGATCTTTAGAACCCATCCATGTCCTAGACTTCAGGATGTAGAGGTTGATGTTTCTTTCAACTCAGTTGATTAAAGCTTCCAAAATTGGGAGTTCTTCTAACTTGATCTTAAGAATTTGACAAATCTGGGAGATAAACTTTTGATATTTAGGGCTATTTTTTCATGCGTAGAAATAGATTCTTTTTGTTCCTGCAAGACTCTGCAACTTAACAGTAATAATTATGGATATATTCAGGGATTTCAATGTAAAGCTCGATGTCAACCTGAATCAAGATATATTCGAGGATCTTGTCTTATAATACAACGTTAACTCAAAAACCTTAACATAAACTAAAAATGCCCCTATATTGCAGGGGAAATTCTAAAGCACATTTAGAAGAGCTTTCAAGATGACATTAAGCAAATACATTAATATTTGAATTGATATGCTCTTAAGAGGGTTTTAACATGTAACATTGCTTTCATCTATGTATATAAATCTAAAAATGCCTCTATGTAACAGGGGAATTTTCACAAAATATTTTCATTTGGAGCAAGTATATTTATTTAGGGATCTCACCATGAAGCACGATGTCAACATAAATAGATCTACTAAAAATGCCCTCTCTTGCAGGAGGATTTCTATTATACCTCAAGAATGTATTTATCAAGTATGATACTTATTCAAGTATTGACGATTAATTAGTGGCATTTGTCTTTCACCCTTTAGATCAATGAGTTGGTATGCCTCTCCTTGGTACACTTTCTCAATGAAAAAAGGGCTCTCCCAATTAGGCTCAAATTTATCACCAAATTTTTGATTAGGGATAATTGGTCTTATCTCGATTAATTCTCCTTTTTGGAATGTTCGAGGCCTCACCGTATGGTCAAAAGTCTTGGACATCTTTGCTCGATAAACCTCTAGATTTTGATGAGCTTACAGTCTAACTTCATCAAGCACGTCGAGTTCCTCCATTCTTAGATGAGCGTTTTGATCTCTAGTTAGATTGTATTGGATGGCTACTCAAAGTGAAGGCAACTCAACTTTGAGCTGAAGAACTGCTTCAGTTCCAAATACTAATTAATAGGGAGTGGCTTTAGTTGGAGTCTTATAGGTGGTTCAATACTCCCATAGTTCCTCTATTAGCTTGATATGTCATTCTCTTTTATTTTTAGTGA
This sequence comes from Cymbidium sinense, assembly GCA_021442155.1. Lineage (NCBI taxonomy): Eukaryota > Viridiplantae > Streptophyta > Magnoliopsida > Asparagales > Orchidaceae > Cymbidium > Cymbidium sinense. The sequence goes on along the minus strand of CM038219.1, from coordinate 154,973,184 downwards.
AAATCTTCTTGAGCAGTTTGACTAATGTCTTGTTGAAATCTTCTGCCAAACCATTTGCTCTTGGATTTTATATTGAAGAGTATCGTCAATCAGTTTTGTGTCGATCGATGAATCTATAAATCTTTGCATTTTTGAAAGCTATGCCATTATCAAAAATTATGCGACGCATCACTCCAAATCTAAAGACCACATTATGCGTGAAGAAGTTGATCACTTTCGGTTTAAATGGGGTAACCCCTTAGAAATAGTCATTGCTAGGATGAAGCGATGTCTAGCCGATGGTGGATCAATTGGTCAAATTATATCTATACCCTAACATTCGGATGGCCAAGATGTTATTATTGGGTGTAGTGGATTTGGAGGTTGATGAATTATATTTCCATGTACTTGGCATTCATGACACCTCTTAGCATGATTGATACAGTCTCTCACCATAGATGGCCAATAATAGCCCATCCTTTTGATCTTTACTACCATCTTGGGACCTGATTGATGTGCACCACAAAGTCCTTCATGAACTTCAATCGTCACTTTGGTAGCTTCATATGCATTTAGACATCGTAGCCACATTTTTTCAAAGGATCTTCGATATAGAGTGTTGTTGATGAAAGCATAGTGCAACATTCTCTTCTCAATTTGAGATGCTGATTTATTATTTGATAATTTACCTTATTTAAAATAGTCAATTAAGGGTTGCCGCCAATCGTGTGACTCTTCTACTATAAAGGCTTCCCATTGCTTTTCCGAAGCAATGTTAGGCTTAGCTTTTGTCGGTATGATTCCATGTTGATTTTGAGGAGTATGAGGAACAACCTCAGTCACATCCTGCTATGTCGAATTTAATAACCCCTCTACCTGAGGGGATTGATACTTTGACGGCTCTAGAACTTGTTGAGTGAATATCTCGATCATGACATAATCACCATTCTTACTTGCCATTTCCTTAGCTAATTTTGTCAAGCAATCAATTTGCTATTCTTGGATCGAGAGACTCGAATTAGTGTGATGTTTGGTATTTGCTTCATAAGCTTGAGAACTCTCTTATGGTAGAAAGCTAACTCAATCTTGTTGATTTTATAGAGGCCAAGTACTTGATTTATCATAAGCTGAGAATCGCCAAAAATATACAAGTTTTGAATTCCTGTGAAAATAGATTCTTCAAGACCTACCACTAATGCTTCATACTCGGCTTCATTATTAGTTCTTAGCTCAGTCAACCCATATGATCGTCGCATTATCCGTCCTTCTGGTGTTATGAAGGCGATGCCGATTCCTGCTCTTGCCCTTGAGAATTTTAGAGGTTGGACTTGTTTGATCGATGAGGCTCCATCAAAGTACATTTCCTAAATTTGTGAATTTTCTTTTTCTTGAATGAGCATAATTTGCTCATCAAGCAAATCTTTGTTAAGAGAAGAGTCCGTAGGGATGGGATGTACATCAAGAAAATCTGTTAAGGCTTGTCCCTTGTTGACCTCATTTTTAGAATGAGCTCTCAACCGCTTCATCTTAGACATAGGATTCCTCTTAGAATTTAAGAGTTCCTTAGTCTTAAGACACATCTAGTGATTAGGTGGACACTCAACCTAGCCCTAGAGACTTAGAAGAGTTAGCCATAGGAATAGGTCATGCCATAAGGGTGTTAAAAAAATTTCTTACCCTTAGCTAAAACCATTCCTCACTTTCTCTCCTTCAAGTCAAACTCCAAATCAATCTTAATTGATTTTCTCCAAACTCAAATCAACTCCATGTGATTGAAATCTATGATTGAAATCCATGATTGAAATCTATGATTGAAACCCATGATCAAAATCCATAAAAATTCCTAAGTCCAAATCTTTCTAAGTCCTTAATCTTCTTTTAAGGACTTAACCAAAATCATGATCTAAACCAATTCAAATCTTTGATATTTTTTCATAAATCATTTATATTCTCATTTATATTCACATATATAAATGAAACATAAATATAAATCAATCAAATCATACCCTCAAATCAAATTCCAAATCTAAAATTTTCCTAAGTCCTTTAAGTTCTCCTTCATGGACTTAACCAAAATCATGATATAAACCAATTCAAATATTTGAGATTTTCTCATAACTCATTTATATTTTCATTTATATTCACATATATAAATGAAATATAAATATAAATCAATCAAATCAAACCCTCAAATCAAATTCCAAATCTAAAATTTTCCTAAGTCCTTTAAGTTCTCCTTCATGAACTTAGCCAAAATCATGATCAAATCACTTCAAAATCTTGAAATTTTCTCATGATACATTTATATTCTCATTTATATTCACATATATAAATGAAATATAAATTCAAAAAATTAAACCTATTCCAAAAATCAAACTCAAATCCACTCAAAATCTAACATAAGCCTTTCAAGTCAAAATCTTGAACTTAGCCAAATCAATTTCAAATTAAGCCAAACTCTTGATTTTCCTTCATGATTCAATCAACCCTATAATCATGAATCCAAATATAAATATAAACTTCAATCACTAAATCAAAATCCAAGTCAAAAATCAAACCTTAAATCTTTTCATGTCCTTCCTTTGAATATGAAATTGTCAAATGAATCAAAACTCATTTGACTTCAAACCACTTACAAATGAATTTATATTTCAATCATAAGTCCATATACAAGTTCAATTAAACTCAAATCAAGCTTTGACCAAGTCATTTGACCCACTTAAGCTCACTTGACCCAAAGTGAGCTAAAGTATCCTTATGAGCCAAATTATAATCCTAACCAAATTGGATTGAACCAAACTCACCTATACCTCTCATCATGATCAACAATCATCATGGGATGATCAATCAACCAAATTGGGTCAAACCAAGTCAAACCTAAGGGTTGACTAAGTCAACACTTAGCCCAAAATGAAACCTAACTTAGCCAAATTCCACCATAGGCCAAATTGATTGAAACCATTGATCTAAGTTCATTCATGACCTATGTTTGAACTTTACCAAGTCAACATTTGAGCCTAACTTAGCCCAATTGGCCACTTGACCCAACTTGACCCAACTTGACCTAAAAAGTCAAAATGTGTCAAAACTTTATCTAAGCCAAATTGATTCAAACCAATGGGTCAAGTTCATTCCAAATCACTTGTTGAACTTGACCAAAGCCTCAATTAATAGACTAGACTCAACCTAACCCAATTGACCTTAGACCCAACTTGACCTAAAGGGGTCATGTTGAGCCAAATTTGAACTTAACCAAAATTGATTGGAAACAAAGATACCAATCCACTCCATATGACTAACTAAATCTAAACCTACCCATGACCTAGCCCAAATAGGTCAACTTGACCCATTTGACCTAAATGAAGTCATATGAGCCAAATTCAAAACTATACCAAATTGAACCAAACCAAAGCCACCAAAACATTTCAAATAGTTATATGAACTTGACCCAACCCTTGGTTTGACCGAATTTGACCCATTGGTCAACTTAACCCATTTTGACCTAAATGGGTCAACATGAGCCAAACCTTATCAAATGAATTCCAAATCTCATGAAACTTGGCCAAACCTAGTTTCTTCACATACCCAACATATCCAAATTGAAAAATCAGCAAAATGAGCATCCTACCCCTAGGCCATAGAACAAATTTTGGTCTAATCCATGGGTAATTTGGTCATGCCCTCTTCATATCAAGTTGATGCCTTCCTAATAGCTCAAGCAGACCTAATGGAGAGTGGTGCACCCAACCCAATGGGTTTGGGTCAGCCCAAATGGACCCAAGGCAAAACCCGACCCCGTAGGTCAAATTGGCTCATTCTAAATCCTCCATCCACTCAATTTGATGCACATGGGAGGTTGGCAATCCACTCAAGGCCTCAAACTGACCATGTGCAAAGAGCTAACAAATCAAACAACCTCTCTAATGTGATCAATTGGATCAAAATGGCAAAGGAGGTGTCGGCCGTCCGATTGCCATAGGGTGAGATATACTCCAATTCAATTCAAAATTATCATTCCCTCATTCGATTGAAGCTTAGAGAGTGTTAGGAGAATCAGAGAGCCATCCTAAGCTTTCTAAGAGGGATTTGAAAAGTGATCTTCTCAATTTTCTCCATTGTAAAATAGGGGAGCTCACTTGAACCTTGAACTTCTTCCTCACTCAAAATTACTCCAATTCCTCTTGCACACTCCCTCAGAGGATCAAACCGATTGCACTCAAGCTCTTGCTCGAGTTCCCAAAGCAAGGAGAGCCTCAATTGAATCAAACCCGCAAGGGAGATCAATTGGTGTTGGTCCATAGGAAGATCCACTCAACCCCATGGCCTAAAAATTTCAATAGGGCTTCGTCCCCACTAGACGAAGCTACCTCATCATGCTTGAGTGCGGTGATCACCTCCGATGAGGTATGATATTTTTCGACCACTTAGCATACGAGGAGTTGGTCTTTTGTGAAAGGAATTTTCAAGTCATGAGAAATCCACCATTGGATATGCTCCTTATTAGCTTTAGATGGTGTGGGAACAATTTCATTCCAATCCGAGCTCAATCAAGCTCGGATCTTCCCTAAGATCATGGACAACCTCTATTGATCCTAAGGGAAGAATTGGAAATATCCTGGTCATCCATCCATGCATTTTGTATGGACGACTGAGATTATTCTCACATTTTAGAATTAATAATCCTTTTATAAATCATGAGGATCCCTGGCCGTCCGATCTTTGATCTAACGACAAGGATCAAAGCGCATCCATCGCCGCCATTTGGATGGGATGTTTAAGTGGGGAGCTCACCACGCGATGCATGTAAAGCGTGCTGACCGCCACCACCGCTTATCGCACTATGAGCTGAGGGATTAGTTAGAGAATTTAATTAATGTTAACTAATCTTCGATCTTTAAAATTCATATCTCTCTCAATAAAATTCAGAAAAATATGAGGTTAAATCTTATGGAAAGATAATTCAACCTAAAATATTTTAAAAATAATTTCAATGGATTTTGAATTATTCTTTTATCTAATTTTGGGTTTTAATGAAAATTATATTTTTCCTAATTATCTCTTAATTAAACTTCTGATTAATCCCAAACTTCTTGGGTATGTTTTAAGGGATGACCTCTGCCTCCCAAATTTTCTTGGAATTTATTGAAGGTTTAATTGCAAAATGTGTTTCCTAATTACTCTCATTATGTAATTAAGGATAATTAGGGTTTGGATTAGTTTTTAATTTATTATTAAGGTTGATTAAGGTTAGATCCAGTGGATAGGAGATTTAGGAAATAATTGTGGGGCATTTCCCTTAAGCTATTCCCTAAACCCCCTTTTTCTTTCCTTATTCCTCTCTTAATTAAGGGTTAATTCATTAATTATCCCCTTAATCAATTTTTAAAAATTATAAAAACTTCTAGAACTTAATGAATCTATCTTGGGTAGATGCTTAGGTGTTCAATAACTTAAGTTCAGTTAAGGAAATCAAAACCCAATTCATATGTGTGAAGGGGTGTTTTGAATATACTTTTGCTAATTAACCATTAAATCATTAAGCCATGCAGCCTTTTTTTCTGCATTTAAATTCTTTTTGAGTTTTTATGTCATCTCATTGGCTCATAATTACTTAGTTAACTATGCTAAGGTGGTGTATGTAAGGGTTAATTAACTTTTTAATGCATACCATAACCTAACCAAAATTTAAAATGAATCTAATCATCTAAAAACTAAAATAAATTGTCAAACACATGTGGGAATGGGTTAGGAATAATAAACTCAATTCAACTTTTCAAAATTAAATTGAATTTAAAACTAAACAAAAATCACATTGAATTAACTTTGATTTATTTTAAGCTTTCTTATTCCATAAGAATGTCTTTAGAATTTAATTAAAGTGAATGTGTTTTACATTGCTTTGATTATATTTCCCAACATGTTAAATTAGCATGTCATATGGTTTCATGCATCCATATTTTCCAAATTCAAATTTAAAAAAAATGAAATTGTTTACTTTATGTCAAATTTGCATGTGTTGGCTAAAGTATAAATATGAGTGGCTATTATCACTACTAAATCAATTATCAAATCTGAAAGTGTGCTACTTATATTTTAATTATAAGCTTTCATGTAAAGAATATATGGATGTGCTTAGCATAGGTTTCCTTTCTCTCTTATGTTAGTATAGTTTTGAATAGGAGTTGGTAAGATGTATGGTTCATTTGAAAAGAATCTAACACTTGCCTAATTCCACATCCTATTCATTCCTATGCTATCACTTAAGAAGGGTTACCTATGCTTGTACACATAAATGGCATAAATAAAATGAATCAATTAATACAACTTTTGCATTCTTTCTTTCCAATTTATTTCTTTTGTACACATGTTTGTATTCAAGGAAAGTGGTAAATTAGTCTGGACAATCTTGAGTTTGCGAGGCTTTAAGTAGGCCTAAGTAGGTCTTATATCTTACACCTCTGGTTAACAATGGCGTTGTACTGACTTATGCCTTTCTTATTTTCATGTGCGCATGTGAAAAATTGGATAAAGAAGCCCTTTTCTACTTAAGAAAAATCATGCATATTAAACTTCAAAATTTCCTTAAATGGATTACTTAGCATGCATCATAAAGTGTGTTAAATATTCTCATTTATATGTATAGATATACTTAGGATTCATTCATATGCATACTATACATGTTGGGAAAGAAATGAAGTAATGTGTGTTATATAAATTTGATTCATTTTATTTAATCTTAAAATGCTTTTCTTTTGAATAGGTTTGTTTAGAGTTCATCTAAACTTAGATTAATTAAAAGATTTAATCAAAACATTCACTAAACAAAACTAAAATGTGAACCTACTTTAGTAATTAATTATTGGATTTACTTGAACTTAATCAAAACATAAAATAAAATCAATCCTAAAATAATTAAACAACTTAAATGAAACCCTCCTCTAAGTTGAACATATTTTCACACTTAGAAAATTTGAACCTAAAGCCATAGCTAAGTATACCACACAAACCTTCAAAGCACACACATTAGCCTAAGTCACCACTTCTAGCTTTAGGTTAGGGCGGTGCATGGTTTGATATTTTTATTTTATTTTTATGATATATGTTTTAGACTGGATGTTAGGGTATATGCTTGTAGAATGAATGGTAGGATGCTCTTAGAAAAATTATTATTTTCTACAGGGGATTGTGCTTAAGGGGTGCTATCATAAATAAAAATATAAATGCTTTTACTTGCAGGTGCTTTATACCCCTAGGCATAATCCAATAAGACAGGTGGACTTAGTCACCCATGTGTGGGGTGATAAGTCCAATATACATGCTTGGAATTTGTGTGGATTGTTTTAGCTAACCTTTATTTTTGCAGGTGTTAATTAGATTTCCTTTATTTTCCTTTTCATGTAAATTTGTGCAATTAGGATTTTGGAATGATTGTTATGAGGATTAGGATGAGCATTGATCATAAGATCTATCTTATGCACCATGTGAAGCCTTGGAGCATCCACCTTCCAACCATCCAAAAGAAGGAACCAAAGAAGAAAGAAGAAAATAAGAATGAAGAATGAAGCTTGAAGACCCCCCATAATAATGAATCCTTGCTTGATTGTAATTTGATTCATTTGTAATCCGGGTTGTATGAGGGTAAAGCTTGGCTACCCAATTTATTTTCAGGTTTGTGTGGTGGTGCTCGATCACAAAGCCCTTTTATTCTTTTTGCGATTAACTTTATAAATTGATTGATGATTTGTTTAGCTTTTACATTAAGTGACATATTTTTTTAGTTTCTTCCTTACTTTATGTATGGCCTGGATGTGGATTAGGCTCTTTAGGAAAAAATAAATCTTTTACCAAACTTAATAACTCAAATTAAAATAAAGAACTCATAACCTCACCTAAAGCTTAGATTTAAAATCAAGATAAAAGAATTAGCAACCCCTTAGCTGGATGAGTATTTCTTTTATAATATCATGCACAATAGCATCTTATTTCAATCTTGATTGGAGGGCTTCCACCTTTGCCAGAGAGACTTGGCTTGATCTTTGAGAGCCATGGTGGAAACATGCCTCCTCCTTTCTCGCTGATTTTGGCCAATAACTTTATTTCTCATGCATTAGGCATATGAATCCTATTAGCCTAAGTCAAAATAATTGTCCAAAAATAAAAATAAAATGAAATTTGAATTACATTAGATTTAGGTCATTTGAAGCATGCCCTCTACATGATCAAGTCTCTTTAGGGAGTGAGTTCAAGGACTTAGTCTCTTTCTAAATAAATAACAGCCTAGCTATCTTGTATAAGCATAAAGACTTTCCTACATGTATTTAAAATCATAGGAGGAGTTAGTTGGCGGCCACCCCCCAAGCGGTTGTAAGTCCAAGAAGTCAGGTGGTTTGTCCTCTCTTACGGAGGCAAACAAATTACCCATTTTTTGCCTTAGATTTAAGTTATTTTTGGCCCTTGCCAAAGCTCCAGATTTAGGTTTTGAGATTGCTCCACCTCTTTGTGTGCCATAAGCATAATTTCTCACCTCTTAGGCATTTCCTTAATCTTGTGTTAAGGAATCATAAGTCCTAAATTTTTAATGAAAATTTAACTTAAACAAATTAAATCAATTTCAAAAATGTAAAGCTCAATTATAAGATAGTTTAAGATGCTCTCTAGGTTTCCTAGCATCATGGACACCTCCTACTTATCTTCCATTTTGGCTTCGATAATAAATTCCAATTTGGCACGCCTTATTTAGGTCTCGGAAGTCAATGCATATTTGACTATTCTTCTTCCTAATTAAGATGATGTTGGCTATCCAATCTGCATACTTCTCTTATTGGATGAAGCCTGCTTTGATCAACTTCTTAGTTTCTACAATTACCTATTCTTCGATCTCCAATCTCATTCGCCTAGGAGCTTGCTTAACAACGTTGCATATATAAACTGCTACATCAGGGGATAAGCCTGGCATTTCAGAATATGTTCAATCAAAGAAATTCTTGAATTCACAAAGCAACACTTTTAACTCTTCAACTTTCTCATAAGGTAAGAGCACTGATGAAAGTTGGATGGGGATCATCCTCGGCTCCTAGATTGATTTCTTTGAGTTCATCCATAGTAGCTATTTGTCCACCATCTTTGAGTTCTTCAAGTGCAGGCTTGGCTTCTACCTCTTTATCATTTGTGAAAAGAATTTCATGGAGATCATCTTCTTCGTCACTATTAGTTTCGACTTCAGCTTCTATTATATTATAACAAACTTTATTTTGATGAGATTTATGGATGAACCCAAGACCTTTAATGATAAACTTATCACTTCTTCATGATGCCTGAGGACTTCTTTGGCTCCACATCCTGTTAAAGATTTGAGTTCTATTTTTAGTAGTCCCAATATGAATTCCAAGCTTATGCATCATTCTTCACAATTTTTTGTGGATAGTATATTGGTATTCTTGATGGCACTATCTCGTTATAGTTTTCCTATTGAGTGGGCTGATCAAAATTATAAGGCTGAGACTCTTCAGATTTGTAAAATAGAGTTCCTATTTCGCAACTCTCTCTTAATGGCGACACATAGAATATTTTCAATTCTTTAATATTATGAACCTCCAGTGGAGTGATTTCTTTGAAGTATTGTTGAGAGATGGGTATAATTTTGAGTGAGTCATCTGACTCTGCCAAGTGAGTGATCCTTCTTGATGCGACCATTTGAAGTCTATTTCCATAAGTAGATTCAAAGTCATAGTCTGAATCTGAATCACTTATTTCATACTTTGCCTTTCTTGAAAGCTTATAAGTTCCCTTAGGTTTGATAGGAATATCTTCTTCTTCTTCTGTGTCACTTCCCAAATGAGGAACTAATTTTCTTGATTTATGTGCAGAATCAAGTGCTTTAGGGAGAGTCGGTGTTGCTTTCTTTCCTCCTCTTTGCTTCTGCTCTTTCAATTTGTTAAATGATTTTTTAGTTTTTGAAGTGGATGCTACCACTTCAAGAGGCTCTGTTGGATTAGGCTCTTTAGGGATAAAGTATTTGCATCTTTATAAATCCTTGCTTTATTGATGGAGAATGGTTGCAGATTACTAGAAATTCTAAATTCTTCTCCTTCTTTTAGGTACTTCATACACTAATGCATAGTTGATGGGACCATGCCATATTCATGCAGCCATGGATGGCCCAAGAGAGCTCTAAACCATGTACCAGCATCGATTACATGAAATTTGGCTTCTGTATATAAATCCTGAAACTTGAGCAGGAGAATAAAATAACCCAGGGTTTTCTGGCCTTTTTCATTGAAACCATGAACCATAAACTTATCCCTCCAAAGATGTTGGATATCAAGCGATAATCCTTTTAATACTTTTAGACTCATAAGATTGATAGAAGAACCTGTATCAATCAATATTGATTGATCGAGATGCCATCACTCTCTGTAGTAACATATAGAGGATGATTATGATCCGATGTTCCCAACATAAGATCTTCTTAAGAAAATATGATTACTGGGAGATCTTGAGTTTGCAATGCTTCAGTCATGCATTTTTCAGCAAAGTAAGCTTCATAACTTTCTGGATCTTTAAGAGCCCGTATCAAAGTTTCTCAGAGGTCTTTTGACATTAAGAGAGCCTCATACACACTTAATTGTGTAGGGATCTTTCTCAGATGTGATAGAATATTATAATCTATCTTCTCACTTAATTTAGGCTTTATTCTAGGATTTCTGGGAATGATATCTTCATTGATTTCAATTTGTTTGCCTTTGTCTTTATTTGCATTTCCCTTCTTTGATGAAGGTTGTAAGACTTTATCGCTTCTCAATTGAACTCGAATCACCTTATCTTGCTTGGATTCTTCTGAAGAAGTAGTTTCTTCAAATTTACTTCTTATTCGAGATGATTGACCAAAAGGGCTAGACTCATTTTTCAACCTCATACATTTCATGCGTGATGATATCGATGAATCTGACTCTTCTCCATCGAAACATAAATCTTCATCCAATTGTTATCGTCTTGTTGAATTAATTAAACTAAATTATGATGTTAACTCCTTAGGCTCTTCTTGCTTTTATGATAAGAATTTTGATATGTTGATTGAGCCTATCTGACCACCCTTATCATTTTAGAGTAATTGATGTTGAAGAACATCTGATATCACATAAATGATTTGGCATGTCTCTACTGGACAAGATTCACCAATATCTTTTTCATTCGATTCATTAATACGAAGTTTAGGCATAAAGTCTGCAAGCCTAAATGGTTGTCTTGCTGGATGGTTATACTCTTCTAAATTATTAATGATCTTTTGAGTTGTAGTTCTCTTCTTGATCTTCTTTTTCTTAGCTTCTTTGATTTATGAGGCCTACTTCTAGTAGATTTCTCTTCATGCTGTGATGAAGTAGCCTTATTGGGATGCCTCTAAGAAGTCCAAATACTTAGTTTGGGTATCTCTTTTAATTCCAATATAGGTTAAAGTGGTGATTTCCACCTAACACTAGGGACGCATTTTAACTGCTTCAGCATTTTTACAGTCTTTTTGATGATTACTATTTCCTATTCTTCAATTTGAACTGATTTTTCCTTCTTTTCATCTTCGATGGATGATATGGAAGAGGTCATAATCATCCTTGTAGACTATCTTCTAGGGTTGACAAGAACACTATCGGATAATGCAAATTCACCTCACCGATACTTCTTTTCTACCAATCCTTAAAGACATAGTAATCTTCGATAAGGTGACTAATCATCTGATGATAGGGATAGTAATTTGAATTACTGACTTGATTAGCTTCTTCAGGTCTTTTAATTTCTGGTAATTGTAAAGTAGCTTTGATTGCATGTCAAAATAATTTAGCCACACTGTCCCTTCTAAAGGAATATTCTTTTTTCATCTTTTTTCTTGAGAGATGGCTGCATTCGCTCATCATCTCTTGCTACTTGTTTTGGACACTCTCCATCACTTGGAAAAGTCTGAGGTTTATCATTGCCTCCTAATACCAACTTTGACTATTGATTAGAATAGATAGGCTTCTTTCCCTTATCATCATTTACATTGGTTGTTTTCCTTTATCCACATTATATATCACCCACTTTTATCATTTAAGCTATAGGAAGCAGCATGAGTTTTGTTTCTTCTTGAGTCTGAAGGTTTGTTTCTTTTTGCTTTATCTATATAGATTTTAGACTTAGGGAGATTCAACTTTTCAAATTTAGCCACCCTATCGAGCAAGTCCTGAAATATTGCAATTGACGCCATACATAAAAATGGTGCCATTTTATCATTCATATTGTCCATTAGTAATTTGATCACGTGTTCTTCGTCCAACTGTTGCTTGCACTTTATAGTTAGGTTACGCTAATGACTTATAAATTTTGTCACTAACTCATCTTTCCTTTTTTTTAAGGCAAAGTTAGCTATTCTGATTTTCTTGGTTGCACTAGCGAACCTCTTCACAATTATAGTCTCTAATTCAATAAGATGAAAGCAATCTTCAGTGGAAAATCAATGCATCATTCCATCCTATGTTACCACAAGTAGCCTTAAATTGTACTAGATGTTGCTTTGGATTACCAAGCCCACTGAAAGTATTAAATTTTGACACTGAGTAACCTTTCGGGTATGACACTTGATCATATTTAGCTGGGTAAGGGTGACCCTTACTCACCAACTTTTCAGCCTGCTTTGAGGCTATGGCTGCTTTTATCTTTTCATTGATTATTATTTCTAGCTTAGCAGTTATTATCGTTCCCGATGTACTAGCCAGATTTTGAATTATCGATTGAAGAGGTAATTGGTTAACTTCATTCCTCGCTTCAGGTGTAACGTGTATTGTAGGAGCTTGAGGTACCAGAGTGACTAGTGGTATAGAGGTTGCATTATTAGCTACCTATTGATTAGCAGACAAAATCAGTGCTGCACTTGATGTGATATTCTTCTACAACATCTCCATCATGATATTCATTTGTACCATCATATCATTCATCTTGGTACCAAGCTATGCAATCTCCTTATCTTTGACCTCCATTTGTTGCTGCATTTCTCTTTGCTCTCTAGCTAGCGTCATGGTGTCAACAAGTATGGGTTCTTCTTCTTCCTCTATTCCTTGTTGTTGTTTTGCTCCTTGCTCATCCTCAGGGGAAGTACTTGACTATCCTTCTCCTTGTACATTTGCAGGGGCAACTATTGATAGGGCTAAACGACATTGATTATAAAAGCATGTACCAGGCTGATCATTTTCTGGTTCAACCAGAAAAATAACTTCAACACCCATGATCTCTTTTCAATTTTGGCCTTCTTCTTCTTCTTCAGTAGAGACTGAAGATCCATCTTTTATTTATTTCTGTGAAGACTCTTCTTCATAAATATTGAATTCAGGTTCAAGCTCCCTGAGTTCGTGTTGCTGTTGATCGTGTTGAGCGGAGAGTTCATCTATATTTCTGATCATATAGATGACTTCTACTGCCATAGTGTCCTCTTCATCACCTTCTTTTTGTACATGAATTTTGATTGACATTTCTAGTGGATTTCTGGTTCAATGTACGGAACGAATACTTTTTCCATTAAAGGACTGCGATCGAAGTCTTCTTTCTCTTGTGAGGGTGAATCTGATCTGTGATGAGATCTCCTAGAGGATTCTCCAGAGTGTCGACCATCATGACTTTCATCAATGATATCCCTTCTTTTGGGTATCCGCTTATGATGAGTTATTTCTGAGGATTTTTGAGTATATATGTGAGATGTCACACCTCTTTCATTCTTTGGGATTTCATCACCCTTGGCCTCCATATCTATTTATCCTTTTGCCGGGACCTTTCGGCAGTGGATTCTTGGACACACGGTCCGAGTGTCACGCTTTGATGCTCACTGCAAGCATACTTGACTCGATGACTGGTTACCAGAAGAGATGACAACCTCTTTGGTAGAGTTTCAATATTTTTCATCACCATAGGCCTCTGAAATCTTCTTTTCATTAAGCCTCTATCCTTGGCTACTTTGAGAACTTTGTGTATTCTAGCATATAGTGTTTCAAGCTATCTCCTCATGGTGGTGGAGCCCATGGTTGGTTCCAGAAGGACTTCTTTACTTCACCAGTAGAGCTATTCCTTTTACCCACTTTAGGTTGTCAAAGTTGTTGTGGGTAGGAATACTCACTTCTGGTGGCAGTATCGCTTATTCACTAGGTTGTTTGAAGGGAATCTTAGCTCTCAGCTTAGCATTTTTTCTTCTTCTTCTCTGCCATCTGGATAATTTGCTTTCTAATGAGGAAGTTTTATGATCATGCTTTCCAGGAACAAAAGGTTCAATCGGCGGAGCAGTTGTACAATGAGGCATTAAAAACATAATTTGCCCACTAACGATTCCTTTTGTCATGGGGGCTTCAGATTGACCTAGCCTTTTAAAAATTGAAGTTCTCTATCGGGAGAACTATTTGATAGCAGTTGGTTGCTGAACTGGTTGGAGAACACGGCTAGTAGGAGCTTCAGTAACTTGAGGTCTTCTAGCATGGCCTCGGACAAATGTACCATGGGTGGGTACTTCAGGAGTTGTAGCTACGATAGCCGAAAAACTTAAGCTACCAAATTGAATTGTAGCTCCATCATCTCCTGTGTTGATGACGACATGGCTAGGCAGATGTTCTCACCATGCCCTAGCTGGACAGTGAAAAGAGTGTTCTGCATATCAATTTTGCAAAAGTAAAAGATGGAGATTAGTAATTAGTAATTATTATTTCATCCCATACTTTCAGAATACAGAGGTGCTACAGAACATAATAGTGTAATAAAAATATACTCTATAAAATAATTCATTTGATATAGAGTCTTATACAATAGTAATATGAATTTATTACACATTTAAATAGCCATTTTTTGTTTTAAATTTTTAAATATTTTATTGCTACTATAGCATGTATATGACTAGCCAAAGATGGAAAGAGAATCCTGTCCCGAGCGGAGTCCCCAAAAATCTGTGGGCTCCAAAAATTCACCATTGACCTCTCGATAATTGAATTGAAGAGAGTATGATTTGAAGTGTCGGTGTAATTTTCAGAAGGCAGTTGGAATAGTAGATAAGACATTACCCAGAGATTTCATCCTCATTTGGTGAGGACTTTAGATCTGGTTCTAGGTTTCCTATAGGTGCAAGCCCTTATAGTTAATTACCTCTCCCAATAAGTGAGAGAGAACTTTTGATTAAGGCTAGTCGTTAGATCTATTAATGTGTAGTCTATAGTAATAACATATGGAGTTTTAGAATTTAAAATTATGAAATTCATCATTCTTAAACCGGATGGTTGGGGAATGATGATGTGCCCGATCTAAATCCCATAGTTCTGTCATCCCCGGCGGTGGTCCTAGTCTACTTAGAGGAGGTAGTCGACCTAACTGAAGGATCCTTATCAGTAACACATGGGTTACGTTGTCCAAGAAATCTTTATAAACCTGGCATGGTGTTTGTCTAAGGAGATAGACTTAAGTCTACCTTAGCTGACTTTGCCCTATCAAGTGTACCCTATGATTCATAACCCAAAGGGAAGAGCCATTGGGGAGCATACAGGCTATGATCGTGATTATAATATAATGGAGCCTGATTGGCCAAACCATCCGATCAGAGGACTCTGGTCATAACTACATAATCTATGGAGCCCACTAGCCAAGCCATGCAGTCAAAGGACACAGGCCACGTCCTTACTAGCAAGAGATTGATTGAGAGTGAACATAGTAGAACACTTGATTTGACATTGGCTCATTTGTGAGCTAGAGCTTTCTTAATTTTTTATCCTCGATAAACAATTATGGAAGGTGGATATATTGAGTTTTGCTTTAAGCTTTTAATGATTGAGTTTCATTTAAGCCATTTTTAGATTGATATTTAATTTGAGTTAGATTTGAAAATAGAATCATATTTGATGGAAGTATCCTCTTTGATTGAAATCACCATTCAACACAACCATTATTGGGGTAGTTAATTGAATGACTCAAATATATTTGAGAACTTTAGATCCTGTCGACTTTGTTTAGCTCCTAACAGAGATCAGATTTGTTGTCACATGATAGAATTAGCTTCTCAGATATTTTACTAAGTTGAAATTCTTATAATAGATTTTTAGGTTTTGTTAACTCGGACCCAGTCTTAAGACTAAACCGGGAAGAAACCCATGTAGCATCCTCAGACACTTGAATTTAATCATTCAACATAGTGTCGGGGTCTATATGCGTGTATTTAAGAATGCCTTAATTAACGCCTTCTGTTCGCTTGTATGATATATTGCGAATTTGGTGGCATAGAAGATGTTGTAAATTGATCTAATATCTTATTAGATTTTTCAGATTAATATTTAATAGATTCCAATTTAGCCATAGTCTTTTCAGACATTAAAATTTGCACTTAGTTTACTTGTTGAAATTTTCAATTCTCCTAGCTTGATTATGTTCAATTTAAATCACTTTTAATAAGTTATATAAATTTCAGTATTTATTAATTTAACCCTACTCATGCTTATTAGTTAACATTGTAATCATCTCCATATTCATACAAGAGTTATTAAACCCAACTTAGATTGATCCTTAACTCTACATAAAGCTTCATGTTTATTTTAAAATTAGACTTTAAGTTATACTTGCAGAAAAAAATATTGTCTCATATAATTTTTTTCTTGTGATAATTACCCATCTAATCCTGTCATCATATTTAATTTAAACAAAGATAAGTACTGCATTGCTTCTTTCCATTTTTATAAATAGGGCTAATGGAGGGCCTTCCATTTCATATAGTTTGTTTAAGGTGTTTTGGTGTTTGAGAGGGGAAAAAGATCTAATTACATTCCCAGTGTTTTATTCTTTCAAAGTTCCTTTAAATATTTCTTTTGATTTAGTATTTTTTGCTTTTAATTTGAATTTAGCTTTACGTTTCCTTGCCTAATATTCTTAAGCCGGTTCACTTTGTTCTCTGATTTTTTTTTATGTCAAAAGATTTGATGCAATTTTGGCAGCCTCTCGGCATCATCCCCGCATAGGGGGCTACATCGGGAGTGTTTTGGCTTTCTCGGTACGCCCTAATGAGCATAGTAAGTGCTGTCTTGTGACACAACAACGATTTTCATCTCATTATGCCTTAATGAGTGTGACGAGGCCTTTAAACCTGAAAGAAGACAAATGCAATGCAACATATATTCATTCATTTTTTTCTAAGTCTAAAAATTTGGCAAAATTTTGGCAACATTTTATCTAAGGGGATGTGGTGAAAATATTTTTGCCTTCATCTATCTTTTGAAAGGATAAATGAAAATATAAATATAAGCCTTTTGGTTGTGACACTACGTAGATCCACAGATATTCTTATTAGGATAATCGGTTATGACATTGAGGAGAGGTGTACTATCTCAAAAGATAGAAGTCACCACCCTACAATGGACCTAATCACCTCAATAAGGACTCCTAAGGATAATGGGTCTGCATATATACCAGAGATTATTCACCTACTTTACATGGAAAACTAAAGTAGGTTATATTTTAAACTGGGTTCATTAAGTTCCTTACAGGGGCAAGCTCCCATAATTAATTACATCCTAATGAAGGGGATTTCTTAGGAATACTCTTGATTAAGGTAAATGATCATTGTCTCTAAAGATTTTAATAGGTAGGACTATCAATCGATTAGTTTATTTTGACAAATCAAGTGGGATTGATCAAGAGGAAAGAGTTTGTATCGAAGCCAAATGGAGGTGAGTAGGGGATGTTTAGGATACTAGGAAGCCTAGTAAACATTCCAAACTATCCTATGGTTGGGCTTTACATTTTTGAAATTGAATTACTTATTTGAGTTGATTTTTTATTAGAAGTTTAGAGCTTATAATTCTACAATACAAGGTTATGGAAATGCTAAGAGGTGAGGATTTATTCTTATGGCCCATAGAAGGGAGAAGAAATCTCAGAACCTAAATCTAGGGAGCTTTGGCGAGTGCCAAAAGCATGACCTAAATCTAAGGCAAAAAATGGGTATTTGGTTTACCTCCACAAGAGAGGACAAACCACCCGACTGCTTGGACTTACAACTGCTTGGGGGTGGCTGCCAACTAACTCCTCCTACGATTTTAAATTCATGTAGGTAAGTCTTATTTTTATGCAAGATAACAAGGTTATTATTTATTTAGAAAGAGACTAAGTCCTTAAACTCACTCCCTAAGAGACTAGATCATGTAAGGGCATGAAAAATGACCTAGATCTAATGCAAAACATATTACATTTTACTTTCATTTTTGGACAATCATTTAAGTCAGGCTTATAGGATTCATATGCCTAATGCATGAGAAATAAGATTATGGGCCAAAATCAGAGAAGGGGAGGTGTGTTTCCACCATGGCTCTCAAAGGTTGGAATGTGGATACTCCAAAGGCTTCACATGGTACATAAGATGTGATCTTATAACCAATGCTCATCATAATCCCCATAATAATCATTCTAAAATTCTAATTTTAAAAGAACATGAAAAGGGAAAAAGTAAATCTAATTAAAATCTGCAAAATAGAGATCAGCTAAACAAACCACATATTCCCAAGCATGTATATAAACAAATTGGACTTAGCACCCCACACATGGGTAACCAAGTCCACCTAGCCTATTTTGGATTATGCTTAAGGGTATAAGCAAGCTACACAGTAAAAGAAGTTACATTTTTATTAAATCGCCCCTTAAGCACAATCCCCTGCAGAAAATAATGATTAGACTAAATCATCCTATTATTCATTCTACACACATTCACCCTAACATCTAGACTAAAAAATATATCACAAAATAAAAGCAAGCATCAAACCATGCATCGCCCTAACCTAAAGCTAGAAGTGGTGACTTAGCCTAATGTGTGTGCTTTAGAGGTTTGAGTGGTACGCTTAGCTATGGCTTTAAGTTAGAATTTTCTAAGTGTGAAGAATGTTCAACTTAGAGGAGGGTTTCATTTAAGTGATTTAATTATTTTGGGTTGATTTTATTTTATGTTTTGATTGGGTTCAAATGAATTCTACAATTAATTACTAAGTTACAAAGAGAGGGAAAGAGAAGAGAACTTCTCTTTCCTTCCCAAACCTAAGTAATTTCTAAAGTTGATTCATATTTTAGTTTTGTTTAGTGAATGTTTTATTATATCTTTTAATTAATCCTAAGTTTAGATGAACTCTAAATAAACTTATTCAAAAAAGAAAGGCATTTTAAGATTAAGTAAAATTAACTAAATTCATAAAACATACATCACTTCATTTCTTTCCCAACATGTATAACATGCATATAAATGAGTCCTAAACATATCTATACATACAAATTGGATGTTTAGAACACTTTATGATGCATGATAAGTAGTTCATTTAAGAAAATTTGAATGTTTATAATGCATGATTTTCATTAAGTAGTAAACGAGTTTCTTATCCAATTTTCACATGCACATATGAATGTATGAAAGGCATAAGTGAGTACGATGCCATTGTTAACTAGGGGTGTAAGGTACATGACCTACTTAGGGCTACTTAAAGACTCGCAATCTCGGTTGTCCAGACTAATATACCACTTTCCTTAAATACAAGCATGTGTGCAAAAGCAATGAATGGAAAAGAAAGAATGCAAAAGTTGGTGTTGGTTGATTTATTTTTTGTTTATACAATTTATATGTACAAGTATAGGTATCATTCTTAATTAATAGCATAGGAATTAATAGAATATGGAATTAGGCAAGTGTTAGGTTCTTTTCAAATGAACTATACACTTTGCCAAATCCTATTCAAAACTATGCGAAAAGAGAGGAGAAGAAAACCTACACTAAGCACATCCTTATGTTTTACTCACATGCAAACTTATAAGTAAGATATAAGTAACACACTTTTATTTTTGATAATTTATTCAAATATTTTGGAAATAATTTGGATTTAATAGTGATAATAGTCACTCATATTCTTACTTTAGCTAACACATACAATTTGACATGAAGGAAACATTTTCATTTTAAATTTGATTTTTCAGAAAAAAAAATATGAATGTATGAAACCATATGACATACATATTTAGCATATTGGAAAAGAACTAAAGTAATGAAATCATGTAAACACACTCACCTTAATTAATTCCTAAAAGCAATCTTATGAAATAAGAAAGCTTAAAGTAAATCAAAGTTTGTTTAATGTGATATTTATTTGATCTTGAGTTTGATTTAATTTGGAAAATGTGAGGTGAGTTTGCTGTTCTTAACCCATTCCCACATGTGTTTGATATTTTTGTTTAATTTTTAGATGATTAGATTCATTTTATATTTTGATTAGGTTAAGGTATGAATTAAGCATGTTAATTACACTTCACACCTTAGCATAGTTAATCAAATAATTATGAGCCAAATAGATGACATAAAACCTCACAATGAATTTTAAATTTGCAATGCACTAGGAAGAAAGAGGCCTAATGCAATTTGGCTCATGATTAATGATTAATTAAGCTAATGTGTTTAACTTAAGTAATTTCAAAACACCCCTTACGCATATGAGATGAATCTTGATTTCCTTAATTGTACTTAGGCTCTTGAACACCTAAGCATCTACCCTAGGAGAATTAATTGAGTTCTGGAAAGTTTTAGAATTTTAAGAAATTAATTAAGAGAGTAATTAATGAATTAATCCTTTAATTAAGATTAAGGAGAAAAGGGGGTTTAAGGAATAGCTTAG
This sequence comes from Cymbidium sinense, assembly GCA_021442155.1. Classification (NCBI taxonomy): domain Eukaryota; kingdom Viridiplantae; phylum Streptophyta; class Magnoliopsida; order Asparagales; family Orchidaceae; genus Cymbidium; species Cymbidium sinense. The sequence continues at coordinate 154,952,530 of CM038219.1, read as the reverse complement.
GCGAAATGCCCCAAAATTATTCCTTAAACCTCATTTCACTGAAATAGACCTTAATCAACTTCAAGAAAGGATTAAACCACTAATCAAACCCTTAATTAACCTTAATTACATTAAGGGGATAATTAGAAATGAATTAGTAATTTCCCCAATTAAGCGACCAATAAATCCCAAGAAAATTATGGGAGACAGATGTCATACCCCAAAATATACTCAAGAAGTTTGGGAATGATTAGTGGATTAATTAAAGGGTAATTAGCAAATTAATATTTCCAATAAAACCCAAAATCAGAGAAAGACACTATTCAAAATCAATTAAAATTAATTTAATAAAATTCTAGATCAAATTATCTATCCAATGTAATTTATTTTATTTTTTTATTTTCTATGTTGAGATATGAATTTTAGAAGTTTAGGTGGTTAATTAGAATTATTTAAATCCCTAATTAAATCCTTAATCCTACGACGCCACACGTACAGTTGACACATCATGCACTTTACACGTGACACGCTCTGATTGGCTTTTTAAAACATCACATCATAGCACTGAATGGCGACGGTGCTACGAGCTTTCTCCTCAGTCGTCCGATCAAGGATCGGATGGCTGAGATTAAAGCTACGAATTAGTGGGCATAAAAATAAATATATAGCATGTTTAATCTCGACCGTCCATCCAAAATGTGCGGATGGACGGCCAGAGATCCTTCCCTGCAAATTCCTGTGAGCCATGGAAATCTTCTATGTTTGAGGCCTTGATCCGAGCTCGATTAAGCTCAGATTGGGATGAAACTCAACCCACACCATCAACATGCATCCTAGATCACATCTAACGGCCAAGATCCTATGCCATTAACATTTCTTTCACAAAGGTCCACACCACATTGAGTTTAATGGTCGAAAAATGGCTAACCTTGCCAGAGGTGATCACCGGTGCTCGATTCCCTTGGAGAAGCTTCATCTGGTTAAGACGAAGCTTTGGTGAAAGTTTGAGGGGCTGAGGTTGAGTGGATCTTCTTATGGGTCACCTCCTCCTTAGCTTGAGCTCAGTTTTGGTCTAGGGCACTCCTCCTCTGCCTTTGGAGCTTGGGAAAGAGTATGGGTGCACTCGACTTGGTCCTCTGATGAAGCTTGAAGAAGGAATTGAGTGGAGTTTGAGTGTGGAGAAAGTTGGCATTTCAATGGACCTCCCATATTTTTACTTTAAAAAATCGAGAAGATGCAAGTTGAATCTCCCTCTAGGAAGCTTAGGATCACTTGCAAATGGCTCATATGACTCCCTCTCACTCAATCGACTATGGCTCTGGGAAGATGCAAATGGCTCCTAAGCTTGCCATTTTGATCCAATTTCCTTGATTCATTGGGTTGTTTGAGCTGTTAGAACTATCCTTGAGTTTGATTTGGCTAGAGGACTTGGAATATGAACTTCCCATGTGCTCAAAATAAGTGAACGTATGATTCCCATGCGACCATTTCAAGGGGAGTGGTCGGTTTGGCCATTGGATCAAGTTGGGCTGACCCAAACCCATTGGGTTGGGTGCACCACCATCCCTAGTGCTCACTTGATCTATTAGAAGAGTATCAAGTAGGTATGAAGAGGATTTGACCAAATTCCAAATAAAATTGGCCAAAATTTGCTCTATGGCCTAGGGGTAAAATGGTCGTTTGGATGATTTTTGAATTTGGATATGTTGTGTATGTTGAGAAAATAGGTTTGGCCAAGTTTCAATGGATTTGGAGTTCATTTGGTATGGTTTGGCTCATGTTGGCCCATTTAGGTCAAAATAAGTTAACTTGGGTCAAGTTGACCAATTGGTTAAATTGGGTCAAACTAAGGTTGGGTCAAGTTTATATGACCATTTGAAATATTTTGGTGGCTTTGGTTTGATTCAATTTGGTTTAGGTTTGAATTTGGTTCGTATGACTTCATTTAGGTCAAATGGGTCAAGTTGATCGATTTGACCCATTTGACCTATTTGAGCTAGGTCATGGATAAGTTTAGGTTTGGTTAGTCATATGAAGTGGATTGGTATCTTTGTTTCCAATCAATTTTGGTTAAGTTTGAATTTGGCTCAATATGACCCTTTAGGTCAAATTGGGTTCAAGGTCAATTGGGCTAGGTTAGGTCAAGTTGGCCAATTGAGGCTTTGGTCAAGTTCAACAAGTGATTTAGAATGAACTTGACTCATTGGTTTCAATCAATTTGGCTTAGATTAAGTTTTAACACATTTTGACTTTTTAGGTCAAGTTGGGTCAACTTGGGTCAAGTGGCCAATTGGGCTAGGTTAGGCTCAAATGTTGATTTGGTCAAGTTCAAACAATGGTCATGAATGAACTTAGATCATTGGTTTCAATCAATTTGGCCTATGATAGATTTTGGCTATGTTGGGTTTCATTTTGGCTAAGTGTTGACTTTGTCAACCTATAGGTTTGACTTGGTTTGACTCAATTTGATTGATTGATCATCCCATGATGATTTTTGATCATGATGAGAGGCTTAGGTGAGTTTGATTCAATCCAATTTGATTAGGATTAGAATTTGGCTCATAAGGGTACTTTAGGTCACTTTGGGTCAAGTGAGCCTAAGTGGGTCAAATAGCTTGGTAAAAGCTTGATTTGAGTTTGATTAAACTTGTATATGGACTTATGATTGAAATATAAATCTATTTGCAAGTGGTTTGATGTAAAATTGGGTTTTGATTCATTTGATAATTTCAAGTGCAAAGGGTGAACATGAAATGGATTTTGGCTTGATTTTTGAATTGAGTTTTGGTTAAGTAATTGAAGTTTGTATTTATATTTGGATTCATGATTGAAGGATTGATTGAATCATGAAGGAAAATCAAGAGTTTGGCTTGATTTGAAGTTGATTTGGCTAAGTTCAAGATTTTGACTTGAAAGGCTTAGGTTGGGTTTTCAATGAGTTTGAGTTTGATTTTTGGAAATGGTTTTGATTGTTTTAATTTATATTTCATTTATATATGTGAATATAAATGAGAATATAAATGGGTTATGAGAAAATTTCAAGGATTTAAAGTGATTTGATCATGATCTAAGCTAAGCCCTTAAGAGGAAATTTAAAGGACTTAGGAAATATTTGGAGTTTGGATTTGATTTTTGAGTTTAGTTTGATTGATTTGAATTTATATTTAATTTATATATGTGAATATAAATGAGAATATAAATAAGTTATGAGAAAATATCTCATGAATTTGAATTGATTTGAAGATAATTTTAGCTAAGTCTTTAAGAGGGAATTAAATGACTTAGGAAAGATTTGTGAATTGATTTTGAATTTTGGATTTTATTTGATTGATTTGAATTTATATTTCATTTATATATGTGAATATAAATGAAAATATAAATGAGTTATGAGAAAATTTCATGAGTTTGAATTGATTTGAAGATGATTTAGGCTAAGTCCTTAAGAGAGGAAATTAAGGACTTAGAAAATATTTGGAATTTGGAATTTCAATCATGAGTTTCAATCATGGGTTTCAATCATATGTCATTGATTTGAATTTGGAGGAAATCAATTAGGCTAGAATTGATTTTGGTTTGATGTTGATTTGATTTGCAGTTTGACTTGAAGGAAAGAAGTAAGGGAAGTGATCTAAGCTATAGGATAGATAATTTTTTTTAACACCCCTAAGGCATGACCTATTTCCATGGCTAACTCTTCTAAGTTTCTAAGGCTAAGTTGAATGTCCACCTAATCACTAGATGTGTCTTAATACTAAGGAACTTTTAAAGTCTAAGAGAAGTCCTATGTCTAAGATGGAGGAGTTGAGAGCTCATTCTAAAAATGAGGTCAACAAGGGCATCTAACGGATATTGGCTTACTTGGTATGCCCTAATGAGCATGTAGTGTCTTATGACACCGCAACCAATTTTTCATCTTGTCGAGCCCTAATAAGCACGACAAGGCCTTCAAACTTGCAAAGAAACACAAGCATATATAAAATGGGAAGAAAATGGATAATGCTGGAAGCCAAGAGAGGAGACTAATGATTGTTCTCAATTATGAAATGGAATTGGAAAAGGTCGGAAAGGGGATCTGAAAACTGAGGAAGAACCATAATGACATTCTCTTTCTGATTGCAAGAAAAAATAAAATTTTGATTGGGAGAAATGAGGAAATTTTTGGTTTTGGAAGAGTGAGGAAAGAGAGAGATGCCGAAAACCAGGAGAAGAACCAATAATGATGAGTTTCTCCTATTGCAACAAAAAGGAAAGAGATTTTCAATAAAATGAAGGAAGTGAAGAAAAGAAAGAAGAAGAAGAAGAATTTTGATTTGGCTTTGGGAAAGGAAAAATGAAGAAAGAAGAAGAAGAATTACTATTTAGTTCGGAGAGAGGATGGAGAGAATTCATTTTGGAGAAAGGAGGAAAAATGAAAGAAAACCCATCTGTGGTTTGGAGCACCTTTGAGGAGACGGAATGGAAGAGCGGGAGGGGATTGGAGGAATCGTTTGCATGGAGGCGAAACGAGAGCGGACGATTCTCGTCTCACCACTGAAGAGGAGGAGCGCTCAGTTCTGTGCGTGAACAAGACTCATCGTGAAGAAGGGAAGCGGGTTATCGGGTTAGGCGTGAGAGAACCAGTTTAGTCGAATAGAAATAGGATTTAGGTTAAATTTAGGAATTTAACTTGACTTTTAAATTGAGTAATCAACTTTAATATGAATTTTCCATCGACATGATTAGATAATTAATATATATGTCGATTTAAGGTTATTCCGATGTTCTATACCATGGCGTAGTCCGTTTCACAATTGTAGGCCGTTTGGTTCAAGTCGACGTCAAATTGATTCAATTTCAGCTCAAAATATGCGTCGCCGCTTTCAACAACTCGATTTTCTCGCAAACTTGTCCAAATTGATGCAGCCTCACTTGATAGATTTTGATGTTTCAAAGCTAATAGAGCAATCAATTTCATGAAGTCGTTTAGCTTGTGTCGGTGCCTCCTGGTCTCGATATGCGTGCAGTCGCGTTGATGACTTGATCGCTTAATTGCTCGATCATCAAGTTGTGCAGTATTTATATTCTAGTCAGTTTTGACACTCTGAACTCGACGACGAAGTCAGTTCATCGATCAGAGGTCATTTGGATTGATTTTGGCGACGTCCAGTGCATTTCAGCCTCGATTTGTGCGCTATCACTTCAAATCATTCGACATTTGCACAAACTCATCCGAATTAAGCGTAGATAGTCTCATTTGATAGTTTTTGATGTTTTGAATCTAATGGCATGATCAATTTTATGAACAGAGATTGTTCGGATATCGTCGCAGCTTTTCGACTCCAATATGCACATCGACACATTGATAGCTTGATCGCTTGATCGATTGATTTTTTAGATTATACAATATTTATATTCTGATCAATTTTGACATTCTGAACGCGTCGACGAAGTCCGTTCGTCAATCGAAGATCATTTTGACCATTTTCGATGATGTCCATTATATTTTGAGCCCCGATTTGCATACTGTCACTTCCGAAGTTCATCGAATTAGACTTGTGGGCTTGACTCAACTTATGACACATATGTGGAGGTCAACATAAATACATAAAAATTATGTTGTATGTATGTAAATCTGCTTAAAAATAATCATGGCATGAAAATATTCTATTTAAAATAAAATGTAAATTTATTAATTTAATGACTACATTAATTTTCTAATTATTTATCTATATTTACCAGCATATTTAATATCTTCATGAAAAAATGATATTATTATTATTATCAAATGTTTAAATAGAGTTTTCCATCATATTGAAATACTAATGGTTAAATTTTTAATTAGACTTTTTTCTTAAAACAAATAATGAATTTTCTTGTTCAAAAAATAAAAATTTTATCAATAAATATATTAATATAACCTTTTAATAAATATAATGATCAATTATATAACGCTTTGTCTTAATCATCCCACATAAAATTGAGTATTACTATTTTACTCTTTCCAATGTGACTTTGAGATCCCTCATCTCATTAGTGCTCAGCATAATTATATCATTCATTACAATGGACGTTACTCTATATATCTTAATATAATCATTTACTTGCATAACCCCTTAGTATTTTTATTGTATAGATTTACATACATATCACACAATTTCTATGAATTTAGATATCTAAACACCTAAAATTTAATATTTATATTTATAACACTTATGCATGAAAAAATACATCCACTTATAAGAAGATAAATGCGATGTCAAAGATTTAAGTTTTATACATATAAATATCAAACTGCAGTTGTTAGATACATAAATATATAAGAATTATGTGATATGAATGAAAAATTTCCCTTTAACAATAAGAGATCAAATATATATGATTATTTGATCAATCACATTTATTACCCAGATTATGATCATGTAAGGAATTTGCAGAATTTGCGACCTTTATGAAGACATCTTCCAGCGTAGCATCAGACAAGCCCCAAGCCTGAATCTTTAGCCTTCTCTTTGCTGCTTCAACTTCTCTGAAGATCTCAAAGCTTGAGCCCTTGCTTAGGTAGATAAAATTTTTGTGTTCCTAATAAACGATATACATTAGTTCTTTGGGGTTATCTGTTGCACTAATTTCTCCACTTCTTCCTCTTGATTGGAGGGGGTGGTAATTCTGAGTACAAAGTAACCTCCATATCTGGCTTTTAACAGCACAAATTAACAGCACCAATTAAATTTATGAAGGTAGAACACATGAGAGTAATAACTGGCTTTGTCAATAAACTATGATTAAGTCAGTGGAAGATGAGAAAATTCAAATTTTTTGTCAGTAGAATAAATCAGTGAAATGTTGGTCAAAGTTAATGGCCTCTTTGAGATCAATTATATATATATATATATATATATATATATATATATATATATATATATATATATATATATATATATATATATATATATATATATATATATATATATATATATATATATATATATATAATTAAATAATTTTAAATATTTTGAGTATTTTTGAAAACAACTATCATCTTTAAACACATTTTGTTTTGGAATAAAATATAAAATAAATTTGATCACTGATAGCCTCTAAAGAAATAAACTTGAATAATGTTTCAAAACGCTTATCTATATAAATACCTCGACAGGGCTTCCAAGATATTGTAGATACCCATCCACCAAGATTCTAACACGATCACAAAGAGCCTCAGCTTCTTCCATGGAGTGGGTTATTATAATCCCAAAATAAAGTTTTCAATTACACAGAGTTTTTTGGGATATCCTCAAGTAGCTTATTTCTATTTTTAGCTGAATGAGCTGAGCATTGCTAAAGCTAGGCATTTAATTGATTCAAATAACACATAGGTATAATATATCAAGGAAGAGAAACAAAAAATAGAAATTTAAAATGCATTTGTTTTGTCGATAGAAAGTAAAAAAAAACAAAACTCATACTTGTGAGAATAACGGCTCTATCCTTTTTTGCATGCTGCACAACACTCCATAGTTTTTTTTCTTGACACTGAATCTAGTCCCCAACCTAGAAATCAATAGTAAAATCAAGTTTTAGTTCTCTCTATGCCATAATGTTGATAAAATCAGAGAATATATTTAAGCTACACTGAGCCTTCTCTTCATGCCACTACTATATTGTCTAACTAACTTCTTAGCCATACCTTTGTCTAATAGATTGATTGCCTTTAATGATTCATCAACTGCCTGCAATTTATGAAGGATAAGACTCTTTTTCTTTACCATAAAAGCTCTTTTTTCTGTAGAACAAAATAATCAAAAAATTGATAGTTTCTTAAATGGAATAAACATATGCTGTAATTAGTCACTCTGGGATGTCTTTTCTCAAGCAATGGTTTAATTTTCTTACTCTATACTTAAGATTATTATGTTCTTAAGTTCCACTATAGTTTAGTATAGGCTATATGGGGTCCAAAAAAATGTTAGAGATTATAGACAATATTTCTTGCTTTTATTCACTCTTGCAACATCCAATGATTAAGACATTTCCATATGCTGGAAAATAGACTGTGACTATAGAGATAATTTACCTGCATCAGCAAATCTCCTTTAAGGTTCTTCAATCTACAATAAAATAAAAGGTGTTCTCTACCGTTAAGCCATCTAGTCAAGTCAGTAATCAAACAAACTAGTTAAAAAACATGTGAAAGAACATGAAAAAAAGCTTAAATCTTTCTAATATTAATTATAATAAAATCAAGTTGTGTCAACCCTATCTGCTATATTTCAATCATGAAATAATATCTTTTAAATTTGTATTGTTGATGATAAAATCACTAAGAAAATGCAACCTTGATGATAGCACTATAAAATAAGGATTGGGCATAGAAGTTAAACTATTAAATAAGTTAATTTCTTTCACAAAATGATAAAACTACCACTCACTCATGTTGTGGGCATACACTCATTAAAGAATGCACTTTGTCCATATCCTTGCTGATATCTAGTCCTTCAACTAACATTGTGCCTGAAGTCGGCCTTGTGAGCTCAATCATCTGCAAAATGTTAGAAAAATATTCACCTGTGAGTAAACACTAAACAGAATTGCTCCTCTCCTTATCATGATGTTATATTGATTAGATACATGATATTTGATTGATTCTATTTAGTGTACAATAGCTTCAAAATTAGAATTATCTGTATTGTTCATGACGTCAGCAAATATTAGATCAACTAACCATGTTTATGAAAGAAGTTTTGCCTGCACCATTAGGGCCAAGCATGCCAAAGCATTCCCTTTGAGGAATAGCAAGTGATAGGCCATGAACTACATGTTTATCTGGATTTCCATCAATTCCTGTGTACACCTTTCTTAAGTTGTCGCATAGAACGGTTTGGATTCTAAAGGGTTCTTGTATCAGCTTTTCAACTGTTTCTCTCTACAGAAAATTGAAACTCATTATTAGCCCATGGTAATGGCTATGAAAAAGTAAAGGTTATCAACATTGAATAGTTTTAGAATCAAAGATTCAATAAGAAAGAGTAGATAACATGCAACATGCATATCTAATTACCAATGGAGTAAGGAGTATCCATATAAGAGCATGTAATTGAGATATAAATTGAACCATGGATGAATTGCACTAAATATTAGAGTTAAATTATATATTTTAAAGAAAGTTACACACACACACACACACACATATATATATATATATATATATATATATATATATATATATATATATATATATATATATATATATATATATATGCGTGCGTATAACCTCCTTAACAAGAGATGAATCTTTCTTCTCATTAAATAGGATTCATCTAGTAAATGATATGATATAAATTCTGATTAAGTAGATTTTGGGGGTAGTCAAATCCTAAAAATGATTTGATATGATAAAAATTAAATTCAATTAAAAGTATGTATTTATTTTAGGATTTAAATTACTTAGATCAAATAAGTTTTAATAATAATTAAATAAAAGTTATATTTATAAATAATTATTTAGCATAATTAATTTTAATTTGGCTAATTAAAGCATAATTAATATTTAATTATTCATTTATAACTATTTAACATAATAAAATTATATAATAATATTTACTTAAGTTAATAAATGTAATTATATAATATTAAATATTAATTTAATTTAATTTTTAATTAATATATTTATATCTAACTTATTTGAGAAATATTAATAGTTATATTTTTGTTATCTTTATTAATTAATAATTAATAATCTATAAACTAAATAATAATTTTTGTTTAGTTAGTTTATATAAAAAAAATATTAATTTATTCAAATTAATTTTCAATTAGTGTAAATTAATCATAATTAAATTATTAAAATATAATTAGGGAAGGTAATATATTGAATGTTAATTAAAAATTAAATTTGCACGTTTTTAATTAATATTCATTACTATTCATAATTCAAAATTTATCAAACCCTATAAAACAAAAAACCACTCCTACCGAAAGCACCGAAGCCTCCTGCCTCTCCTTCGCTTCGAACAGGACAAAGGAAGTCGCGACCTAGCGAGCTAGAGACGGCATTGACGGGACCAGCAGCGTGCGAAGGAGAAGAATGGTTTCGACAAAGGTAACTCTCTCTTTCCCTTAAAGCCGCCTACCAATCGGATTTACTAAATCCGGAATTTAAGGGAAAACGGAGGAGAAACGGGATTTACGATTCTGTAGGATTTAAAGTTGCCATTTTGCTGTTTAGCGGATTTAGGTTAAATCATGCTTAAATGCTGCTCAAATCCTTTGTGCAGGTGTTTTTTTTTTTTAATTAAATTGTTTGAAGCTATCGTGTGTACAGCAGCTGTTTATTTTCACATGGGTTACGTGGCATGTAAAATCTCCATAATCATCCAATCATTGCTCATGGATGGAGAGCCCTTATATATCCAAGTAGTCTAAAACGGAAAATATGATTGCTCATCCAATCATTAAGCAATACTTGTAAAGTCATGCCATGCCTCAAAGCTCTTGTCAATAATGTTCATTGCCTATAAATCACAACAGTCTTTGTACCTTTAAACTACTCAATGAATTTGCTAATAAATAAGTTGGTGTCAATCTTGAAAGATCATATTCAAAACATGCATACATTTCTACCCCAATCTACTTAGGATGTCCTTGATGAAACATATGATTGATAATCAAATATATTGTATGTTCCTATAAAATGAGGATGAAAGATATAAGTTCTTATAAAATGAAGATGAAATATCTTAGTGTTTTACCTCAAATTAATTTGAATTTTAAAGTTTAACAATATGAGGTGATTTAAAATTTTAGGAGCCACATTGGAAAATATTATGATTGATCTTGTGATTATAATATGATTTGAGATAATAATTGTCTAAAAATACTTGCTTTAGCATATTTTAAAAATTAAAGTATTTTTATAAAATTCTGCATTTTAAATGGACCATTTTGATATACAAAAGTATATATAAATATAAAGCATAAAAAAATTTAAAATCAATTTAATAATTAATATAATATTTTAAGAATATTTAAAATTTAATATTATTCATAATCATCCTTAACTATTTATTTTCTATTAAAATAATGGCATGAAACAAGGTGTGAAACATATAAAGATGAAAAAAGAAAAGAAAAGCAAAAGAAAAAAAAGATAAAAAAAGATATAATATTTAAATAGTAAAGAAAGAAAAAAAGAGACAAAGAAGGAGAAAAGGAAATGAAGAGATGGAGAAGGACAATGAAGAAGAAGAGTTGAAGTAGAGGAATGAATGAAGAAGGACAAGAGAGAGAAAGAGAGAGATGAGAGATAAAGCATACAAAGACTATTTTTGGCCATTAATTTTGTCGTGAGATGAACTACTTTGAAAAATTGATTGACTTGGGATAAATAACCAATATCCTATTATTGTTTTTGTTGGCTTTGTGCTTTTATTTGTCTTTTATTTTTAATTTAGGTGCTATTTGGTTTGCTAAAAATGGGGTATAAAATATTTAAAATGCAGGAGTTTTGAAAATATTGGTGTTTGATTTGAATAAATTGAAATGCATATAAAAAATTTCAATGTATTTTAAATTCTCATTGTACTCTCAGTTTATGCTAGAATACTTTAGATTTTAGGACCTGAGATTGGCTCGGATTTAATCTCATTTCGACCTACAAATTCAAATTTGGCTCAAAATATATGTCTAAACTGATTGAGTTCGGGTTAGTCAGGTTTGCATCAGGATTTTCAAGCCATATAATCGGTCAGAGTTGGGTTGGTTCAATTTTGGGTTACACAGTCAACTGAGCATGTCGACAAACCTAGCATTTTAATAAAAGTTCTTCCCAAGCAAAAGTGGATGACATTCTCTTAAATTTAATTTGTCCACATATAAAGGTAGTACCCAAATGATTTTTTGTGTAGCTTTTCTCCATGATGAACAACCCTAGCCTGTTCCCTACTAGTTTCCTTACAGAATCATGACACTCGTTACTTCCTCTTTCTCTCTCTCTCTCTCTCTCTCTCTCTCTCTCTCTCTCTCTCTCTCTCTCTCTCTCTCTCTCCCTCTCTCCAATTCAGGGTTGCAAATGAACCGAGCGTTCGACAAGCAACTCATGGCTCGCTCAATTAGAGCTCGTTCATGTTCATTTGATTAACTAATCAAATAAGCTTGAACACTTTTTAAAATACTCGATTGCTAAATGAACAAGCTTGAACAGCCTGTCATTCGGTTCATTTATGTTCATGAACATTATCATTTAAAGCTCGTGAACAAGCTTGTTAAGGAGCTCGATTACAGCTCGATTAAGGCTTGTTTTTGAACAGTATTGTTCAAATTATTATTTTTTTAGGCTCAATAAGCTTTAATTGATACAGCTCATGTATATTTCTCAACAAACTACTCATGAACAAGCTCGATTAAGGATTGATTAAAGTTCATTTATTTTATTAAACGAGCTGCTCGTTAACAAGCTCGATAATCCAATTTGAATCGAGCTCGTGAAAAAACTCGAATCGAGCTCGAGGTCGATAATGGTAAACAAGCTCAAGCTTGAACACTATTCTTAAAAGCTCGAATCAAGCTCAAACTCGATAATATTAAACAAGCTCAAGCTTGAACACATACATGCTCGGCTCAGCTCAGCTCGGTTCGGTTCGTTTGCAGCCCTACTCCAATTCTTCTTCTCTTATGTTCTTTCTAAATCAAAAGTGCGAAATCAAAAACGTTAAAAGTTTCACGATGATCAACAACTTTGAACTCTCCATCACTATTTTCATATTTATTCATGGTCACAGTGTAGGGCAAATTATACAAAAACCAACCAGATGACTTCTACACCTGTAAGACTTACAGGCCTGATCGATTGAGGATATGTTTTGTCAGAAGAAAAATTCAAATGTATAAAATACTGTACTTGTTAGCTAATGGTGCTGAATGGCATTGTTTATCTTAATAAATCTTAACGTTGTTTGGTGTTCATGCCATCATAATTTTACTGCTTGTATGCCATACCATTATGTGGGATTGCTTGCTTTGTTCTGTCTATTCCTAGTGATGTATTATGCTGCACAAGTGCCAACTTCACTTAATTGATACTCAGGTTTGGGTTAATTCTCATTTTAACAATAACAAAAGAATATCCAGAATAAGTTAGTGTAGCTGGTTTTTATGGTTGAGAAGTTGCTGCATTATTCTAATAATTGTATAATTCACCTGAAATTATAATTTCTTTTGCACTAATGATCATAACATACCGCATTTGAAGCACAAAAAATTGAAGTAGAGGTCCGTTGTTCTTGTAAGTCTCGTTATGCCATATGGTAACATTGAAAATATTACTATTATTGTTGGAGAAATCATAAGCTGATCCATGAAAAAGCATGTTAATCCAAGTAATGACAATGGCAAATCAAACATTTTACTAGTAAATGCTGCTTGAAGGTGAAAAATCAACCTGCAAGTATTTCATCAATTCTATGGTCGGTTTCTAGCTTGGTAACCCATAGATAACTCTTTGTTTATCACTGAAGAATTTTCATGCCAGAGGGTGAGTCCATCCACACACTTGACATATGTAAGCAATTCATTCACATAATAAATTTTTATTATTCATGCCAAAATATATATATAAAAAAAACCCCTCTGGAGCTCTCAAGGAACAAACCTTGAGAGAGTGAAAGGCCAACCATCTTGATTGAAATAGGAAATGTTATATTTGAACTGCAATTGGGATGAACAATGTAAAGAGCTGGACCAAGCATCACGAAAGCTGGTTCAAAGTAAAATGTTGTTGGAGGCACTGTAGTTGTTCCCTAAGAAGAGATTTTAAAAGCAAAATGCACCTCATTGTTGCAAAATTATTATCAAAAGTAACAGATAGATGATTTAACTGGCTTACCAACATAAATTTTACGAGGGTTAATATAAGGGGGTTCTCCAAAGGTTTGCTTCCAAATAGATTTCTCCGAAGATCTATCATTTTCTCTAGCACATTAGAACACGAAGATGGAATCACTATCACTTAACTATTCATGGTGTGCCAGATGCTCACTCTGCGCTAAAGTACGATTTTGCGAGTGATAAGTATGGTGACAGGGCAAGATTCATTTTTCTTGCAAGAATTACCAGGTAGCCCAAAATTGTAAACTGAAGAAACAGGTGAGCTATTACTTCTTGTTGCTTGAAACTGAGGCATTGGTATCTGAAATAAAACTGGAAGCTATGGTGGGTGTGCTTCTGGGTAATATGTTGATTTTCCTAGCATTATATCAAAGACACTAGAGCATTTTTTTATCACAAGATTCGTCTCTTTCATCATCTATGCATTCACCACAATCACAGTGTATCTCTGGTTCAAATGCAATCATTGAAGCTAGTTTTTGAATGCCAAACAAGATCGAAAGCACAAAGAAGATGATGATGATTAGTCCCTGTTTTGTTTTGATGTTTCTTCTCTGGATTTATATGTGCAGTGGTTAGAAAGACATTGGCAATATGTCGAAAGAAGGATTTTATGAGAAGAATGAGAAAGAGTAAAGAGATAAAGAGAAGATTGAAACTGAAACCTGGAAGGTGAGGTTTTTCCTCATGAGTGCATTCAATTGAGACCAAAAGCTTTTGACCAAGTCAACACTTAGCCCAAATGATACCTAAAGTAGCCAAAATCCACTATAAGCCAAATTGGTTGAAACCATTGATCCAAACTAATCCATTATTAATGATTGAACATGATCAAGCCATCAATTGAGCCAAACCTAGCCAAATTGGCCACTTGACCTATGTTTACCCAAGTTGACCTAAAAATTCAAAATGAGTCAAATCTTGATCTAAGCCAAACTGATTGCATCCAATGGGTCAAATTCATTCTAAATCTCTTGTTGAACTTGACCAAAGCTTCAATTGGCCAACTAGACCCAACCTACCCCAATTGACCATGAACCCAACTTGACCTAAAAGGTCAAATCAACTTGAAATCAAACCAAACCAAAATTGAAAACCAAAGTTTTAAATACATTTCAAATGATCAACCAAGCCTAAACCAAACATGACCTAACTGATCAAATGGGTCAAATTGTCAACTTGACCCATTTGACCTAAATGAACTCAAATAAAACCAAAATGAAATATAAACCAAATTGAACCAAACCAATGATACCCATAGGCTCCAAATGATCATTTGAACTTAACCCATGGTTTGACCCAATTTGACCAATTGGTTAACCTAACCAAGTTGACCCAACTTGACCTAAATGGTCAAATTGAACCAATTCAAACCAAATGAACTCCAAATCAATTGAAATTTGGCCCAACCCATTTTTGAATCATATCAAATCTACCCAAATCAAAATTAAGGCCAAATGACCATTTTACCCCTAGGTCAAAGGGTAACATATGGCCAAATCCACTTGGAATTTGGTCAATTCCTTCTCATGGCCACTTGGCATCCTCTAGTGGACCACATACACTCAGGGTGGTGAACACCCAATGGGTTTGGGACCATGACCCAACCCAAGGTGAAATTATCCCCTCCAATGGGATTTCTCCACTTGGATCACTCCATACACACGTTTAGCACATCTGCACTCCCTCTCCTCCACTTCTCTTCCAAAATTGAAGCACATGGAATCGCTAACAACCTAAATAACCCAATCAAACTTCTCAATTGATCAAAAATAGAAGAGCAAGCCTCGGTCATCCGATCCAAGGAGGGGGAGATATACTCCCCCTCATTCCAACTCAATGCACACACTTTGAATTGAGCTCCTGGAATTAAAACCAAGCTTCCCAAGTTTCCCAAGCATTCCCAAGCTCATTTGAATTTTCTCCTTCTGGAGGAAGGAAATTCCAACTTGCTCACCTCCAAAGAAACCCAAATTTAAAGCACCATCAAGAGAGGTAGAGCTCACCCAAAGTGTTTCCCAAGTCTCCAAGCCACAGGGGATTTTGATCAAAGCTGCAAGCCATTGAAGCGAAGCTTGGTCAATTGAGCAATCCACTTCAAATCAAAGCTTGAAACTTTCAACAGAGCTTCATCTCCACTAGACAAAGCTACCTCTTCCGTTGGAAGTGTCGATGATAGCCTCTGATGAGGTATGAAACAAAATCGATCCTCCATTAAAAATTGCTTGGTCTTTTGTGAAGGAAATTGTAATATCATTAGATCCTAGTCATTGGGTGTTCTTTCTTACACCTCTTGATGGGGTGGGGTGAATCAAGCCTAATCTGAGCTTAGGTAACCTTGGATCAAGCCATGGAAGATGGATGACCTCCGTCTCCCGTAGCTTAAGTAGGGATAAATCATGGGTCATCCATCCCACGTGCTTTGGATGGATAAAAAATGATTTGAAATTTATCCAGAGGGTGGCGACAATTAAAATTAATAATAATACATGTAATTTATTAATTAATTATATAAAAAAACTTCATAAATTATAATAAATGAAAAATCCAAAAAAATATAAATGAGGCTCATTTAATGGTATTTTAGGAAACCAATAAAATTATTTCTAATTGATTTTGAACAAGGAATTTTTAAAAAATTGAATTACCTAATTACTTCATTAATTAATTCCAAATTTCTCAAACATGCTTATTGGGATGACGTTTGCCTCCCTTAATTTTTTTGTGATTTATTAACGAGTTAATTAGGAAAATTAATTAATGAACCCCTAATCACCCCTTTTATGTAATTATACTAAGCATGAACAGGTTTAATCCCTTAATTAGAGATAATTAAACATTGTTTTAAGTAAAGGAAGGTTTATGGAATGGGTTTGGAATATTTTCCTAAGTTATTCCTTAAACCCCCTTTCTTTCTTAATCTAAACATAATTAAGAATTAATCCATTAATGATCTACTTAATTAGTCTAATCTAACTTTCAAAATTAATTTGGAGTTAATCAATCTCTTGATGTGTAGATCCTTAGGTGTTCAAAAGCCTAAGGTAAGTTTAAGGAAATCATATCCAACTCACATGAATGGGATGGTTATGAAAGTACTTAATGAAATCCCTTTAGCTTAATTAATCAATAATTATGAGCCAATTGCATTAGACCCCTTTATTTCTTATGTGCATTGATGATTTAAATTTCCATGTGATTGCATATCATATGTTGGCTCATAATTACTTGAATTAATTATGTTAAAGTGGTGTAGGTAAGGGTACTAATGGATTTAATTGACACCTTAACCTAAATAAAACATAAAATCAATCTAATTGTTCTAAAATTAAACTAAACTAATTCACACATGTGAGAAATGGGTTAGGACCAGCAAAATATTTTCACATTTCCTAAGTCAAATCAAATTCAAAACTAAAAATCTCTTTAAAGAATTTTGATTCACTTTAATAATCTTATCTTATAGGATTTTCCATAGGAATTAATTAGGAGAATAAAGTCATATGCTTACATCACTTTATTTCTTTCCAAGCATGTTAAATATTGTATGCCATATGAAATCATGCATTCATATCTTTTGAAAAATCAAATTAAATAAAATATTTCCTTTATGTCAAATTGCATGTTTTGGCTAAAGTTAAGAATATGAGTGGCTATTATCACTATTAAATCAAAAAATATTTTCAAAACCTATAAATCAAATATTATAAATGAAGTTATGTTACTTATAAGTACTTATAACCTTGCATGTGATTATAACATAAGATGTGTTATGTGATTTTCTTCTCTTCTCTTAACATGGATTTGGATAGGATTTGCAAAGTGTATAGTTCATTTGAAAAGAACATAACACTTGCTTAAATCTATTCCTATGCACTTCTATGTTATGACTTAAGAAGGATCTTCACACACATGTAAATCATATAACCAAATCAAACAAAAAATCTTTGCATGATTCTTCATCCATTTGTTTCTTTTGTACATGCACATGTATTTAAGAAAAGTGGTATATTAGTCTGACATCCAGTTGAGGTTTTAAGTAGCCCCAAGTAGGTCTTGTACCTTACACCTTGTAGAAAAATAATGGTTACTCACTTATGTATTTATACATGTAAATGTGCATTCAATTAATGGATAAAAGAGTCTCCTTTCTACTTAAAATAAAATCATGCATTCATGGAATATCCAAATTTTCTTAAACAACATCTCTTTGCATTCATCATTAAGGTGTGCTAAGATTTGCTTTGCATGTATAAATATGCTTAGGATTATTCATATGCATGGTATACATGGTGGAAAGAAATAAATGGTTGTGTTATGTGATAGTAATTCACCTTAATTAATCCTAAGATGCCTTTCTTATTGAATAGGTTTATTTAGAGCAAATCTAAACTTAGGGTTAATTAAAACACATAATAAAATATCACTAAAGAAAAATTATAATGAATCTACCTTAGAAATTACTTAAGGTAGGATGAAAGATCTTCTTTTTTCTCTTTACAACACTTAATAACTAAATGTAGGTTCATTCAAACCAAATCAAATCATCAAATAAAATTGATAAATCAACTAAATCACTTAAAATGAAACCACCCTTCTAAATTCAATCTCTCACACTTAGAAAATTCCAACCTTAAAGCATAGCTATGACATGCCACAAGCCTTAAATGGCACACACATTAGGCTAAGTCACCATTTCTATATTAAATGCATGGTTTTGATGCGATTTTATTTGATGTAATATTTTAGACGGATGTTAGGTGTGGATGATGGATTTATCTTAGCCTATCTTATAGGGATTGTGCTTAAGGGCTATAATAAAAATATAAATGATTTTGTGTTGCTTATACCCTAAGCATAATCCAAACTAGGTTGGACTTGGTTACCCATGTGGGGTGCTAAGTCCAAATTATTCATGCTTGGGTTGTGGTATGTTTAGCTAATCTCTATTTTGCAAGTTTAGTTAGATTTATCTTTCCCTTTTTTATGTAATTTTGCAATTTAGATTTGGAATGAATGTTATGGGGATTAGATAAACATTGGTCATAAGACCAAGTCTTATGCACCATGTGAAGCCTTGGAGCAAACTACATCCCAACAAACCAAAAGGAGGAAAGAAGTAAAAGGAAGAAAGAAAGAAATGAAGAAATGAAGAAAGAAGAATGAAGACCCCCATAACATGAATTTATTTTAATTGTAATTATTCATTTGTAATCAGATGTATAAGGGTAGAGCTTACCCATTTTCTTTCAAGTTTGTTGTGGAGCCCAACCACATCTATTCTTTTTGCTCTAGCTTTATAAAAGTGTTTGATGTTTGTTTAGCTTGTGCATTAAGATGGCATATTTTTCCTAATTTCTTCATTGATGAATAAATGGCCTGGATGCAATTAGGCTCTTAGGAAAAATAAATTTTCTATCCAATTAATCAACTCAAAATTAAAATTAAATAACTCATAACCTCACCTAAAGCCTAGGACATAAATCAAGACAATAAAGATTTAGCAAACCCTTAGCTCAATGTTGTATGCCTCACATCATGCATACAAATCATCTAGCTTCACTCTTGCTTATGGAGGGATTCCACCTTTGCTAGAGAATATGGCTTGGCCTTTGAGTGCCATGGTAGAAACACAC
Organism: Cymbidium sinense; assembly: GCA_021442155.1. Classification (NCBI taxonomy): domain Eukaryota; kingdom Viridiplantae; phylum Streptophyta; class Magnoliopsida; order Asparagales; family Orchidaceae; genus Cymbidium; species Cymbidium sinense. The sequence continues at coordinate 154,933,058 of CM038219.1, read as the reverse complement.
CTCTTCTTTTGATTTTGTCCCATAACCAATTTCTCATGCATGCATATGAATCCATAGCTGTGTCAAATAAATTATCCAAAAAATTAAAATAAAACTTAACAAAATTTGCATTAGATTAAGTCATTATCATGCCCTTCATGATCTAGTCTCTTAGGAGTGTGTAAGGACTTAGTCTCTTTCTAAATAAATAATAACAAGCTATCAAAAGCATAAGACTTGCCTACATGTATTTAAAATCATAGGAGGAGTTAGTTGGCCACCCCAGTGTTGTAAGTCCAACAGTCGATTTTATCCTCTCTTGTGAGTAAACCATACCCATTTTGCCTAGATTTAGGTTTTGGGCCTCCAAAGCTCCTAGATTTAGGATCCGAGGTTGTTATTTCCTCAGGGCTACAAGCATAAATCCTCACCTCTTAGCATTTCCATGATCGTGTTGTGGAATTATAAGCCCTAGATTTCTAAAAAATTCAACTCAAATATATATAATTCTTCAAATTTTAAAAATATAAAGCCCAACCATAGGATAGTTTGGGATGCTCACTAGGTTTCCTAGTATCATGAGCATCCCCTATCTTTTGTAATAATAACTCCTTTTGATCAATCCCACTTGATCTTCTAAAAAATCAATTGATAGTTCTATCTTTGAAATAATGATCATTTACCTTAATCGAGAGTATTCTTAAGGAATCTTCCTTAGATGTAATTAACTATGGGGATTGCCTCCATGGGAACTTAATGAACATTAAACCTACTTTACTTTTCATGTAAAGTGGGGAAGAATCTAGTATTCAAGACCCATCCTTAAGTCCTTATTAGGATTATGTCCATTATAGGATGATGGCTTCTCTCTCTAGATACATCATTCCTCAATGTCACACCATCACCCCTAATAAGAATATCTCGGATCTAGGGTGTCCAAATAGTGTATTTTGTTTCATTTACCTCAAGATGAAAATAAAAAACCATAAATTTTTTTTTCGTCCATTCCTCTCTCATCTTTGGTAAATGATCAGTTGTCTCCAAGTATCTATAGTGGATTTATATTTCATATGAGACTATCCTTCTTTGTTGCACTTAGCTCATTTCATTCTTAAGCTGCTAGCCAACATCCTTAAGTTTTTAGGATCTCATCCCATAGGTCTTAAAACCCTATTGGCCCCAAGGTGAAAATAAAATTTGATCAAAAGAGATAACTAAAGACCTTTTTCTTACCATCTGTAAGGTAAAGCTCATTCCAAAAATAAATAAAAAATAAATTTTATAAAAATATCACTTTTCAAAAGCCCTTTTCCAAAATTCACATTAAAAAATTTTGCACAACAAATTTCATATATATATATATATATATATATATATATATATATATATATATATATATATATATATATATATATATATATATATATATATATATATATATATATATATATATATATCTCAACCTCATCTAACAATCTTCAAGATTGTTACATGTATAATTATTTCCAAATAAAATCAAAAATCATCTTTCAAAAAGCACAAATGAACATCCTCATTCAATATACTTAAATTTATTGAATGAAGATTTCCAAATAAAATCAAAATCATCTTTCAAAAGCAAAATGAACATCCTCATTCAATATAAAATTTATTGAATGAAGATTTCATTTTCAAACAAATCAAAATCATCCTTTCAAACACATATGAACATCCTCATTCAATATACCAAATTTATTGAATGAAGATTTAATTTTCAAACAAAATCAAAATCATCTTTTCAAAAAGCACATATGAACATCCTCATTCAATATACCCAAATTTATTGAATGAAGATTTCATTTTCAAATAAATTAAAATCATCCTTTTCAAAAGGACATATGAATATCCTCATTCAATATACCCAAATTTATTGGATGAAGATTTCATTTCAAATAAAATCAAAATCATCTTTCCACATATTTGAAAATGAATATCTTCATTCAATATACCCAAATTTATTGGATGAAGATTTCATTCAAATAAAATCAAAATCATCTTTCAAACACATATTTGAAAATGAATATCCTCATTCAATATACCCAAATTTCTTTGAATGAAGATTTCATTCCAAATAAAATCATATCATAAATTGAAACTCCATTTCAATATATCTTAGATATGTTGAAGTTTTTCTTCCTTTCAAAATAAAATTGAAGATAAGCCTTCATTCAATATATCCAAACTTGTTGAATGGAGGTTTTATCTTCAATCAAAATCACAATTTGAAATTCCACTCAACATTCCACATGTGTTAAGTTGGAATGTCCTCCTTTCAAAAGTAATAATCACACAAAAAAAATGAAAAAAATTCATCTTTTAAAATAAAAAATTGGATTCCATTTAAGATACCATGCTTGTTAAATAGAAATCCTCCTTTCAAAAATAAACAAATTCAAAATCATAAAATCAAACACATTTGGATTCTTTATTTAGCATACCCAAATTTGCTAAGTAAAGATCCTCTTTTCAAAATCATAAAAATCAAACACATTTGGATTCTTTATTTTAGCATACCCAAATTTGCTAAGTAAAGATCCTCTTTTCAAAATCATAAAATTAAACACATTTGGATCTTTATTTAACATACACAAATTTGCTAAGTAAAGATCCTCTTTCAAAAATCAAACACATTTGATTCTTTATTTAGCATACCAAAAAATTTGCTAAGTAAAGATCCACTTTTCAAAATCAAAACACAAAAATTAAAACACATTTAGATCTTTATTTAGCATACACAAATTTGTTAAGTAAAGATCTTTTCAAAATCAAACACATTTGGATCTTTATTTAGCATACAAATTTGCTAAGTAAAGAATCCTCTTTTCAAAAATCAAAATAAAAACATTTGGACTTTATTTAGCATACCCAAATTTTCTAAGTAAAGATTCCATTTTCAAATTCACACATGATTCACATTATAAGCAAACAAGAAAAAGAAGAAAATTATTTTCAAATAACTCATTTAGCATACCCAAATTTTCTGAATGAATAATCCCAAACAAAATTGACCTCTATTTAACATACCAAATTTGTTAAATAAAGGGTCCCAAAACATAAAAAATCAAACTCAAACATGAACTAATGGAAGCATAAAAAATCTCTTCAAAATATTTGAACCCATTTTCAACATACACAAATTTGTTAAAAAATGTATTCTAAACTCAAAATCTCTCCAATTCATTCAAAAAAAATCTCTCTCTAAATTCAATGAGCCCCACTTAACATATTCAAATTGTTGAGTGTGGGTTCAAATTATAAACCAAAATTCAAATAGTTAGCAAAATCTAAATTTGAGTTTGTTTTCAAAATTAGAACTCAATTAGTGTTTACTCAATTGAAGATTAATGGATGCCCGTATGTCTTCACTTTTCCTTTGGGATGGATTTGGCCTGATCGCTAGCCTCCCATAATTTTGCCCATCCGATTTTCCAAGGATTCAGGGGCCAGATCACTTGTGAGGGGCACTCACAACCCGGAGTGGTGTGTAAGCAGTCATCCATGTTGAGATGCCTTGATTCGAATTTTCCTCACTAAAGAGGAAGGTGTGGAATTCCAAGTGAGTTGCGCTTCGCCCTGTTCCCATTACATTGCACCAAGGCTAGCACTCACTCATTTCTTCCAAGGGGAAGGCTCCTTTTGTGGATAGTCTCCCCACCCATGAGATAGGGTCTAGTTCCCATACTACTCCCAAGTAGAACTCAATAACAAGATGCCGCAAAGATCAAGTGGCATCATGTGCATAGCCAAGGAGATGGAGGCCCCAGTTCAGAGGAGTCACCCAAGATAGTTTCTCCTCCATCACACGAACAAGTTTCATCCTCTCTCGATGGAGAGGAAGATGTTAGAGTTTATGGTCACCTCCACCAGAAGTTCAGATGAGGCTCCTACCGAGATGAGGAGGTCATGCTTGGATAAGCTATGATGATGCTGAGTTCAGCCCAATTTGATTTATGATCATTATCTCTCACAAAGATTGACAAGGACATCAAGAGAGGGCTGAGAAGGCCCATGCAGTACATGTCACTAGCAGAGGAGGCAGGTATGCATTCAGAGCCTCCTTATCATCATCAAGTTACCTGTCAATCACATAGTATTCTATTAATGATACCACCATCATGGGAGAGCTCACACACAGAGAGTCGTGGTGCCTCCACCACACCGCTCTACTCCACATCCACCATCTCCAATGCATGTTCCATCTTCCACAGCCCATAAAGGCAAAGATCAGGAAAAGAAAGCCCCACTAGTGATCCCAAGCCAAGAGATCCCATTTCATCCACACCATCAATTGAGGTGAGGCCGAAGCTCTCGACCTCCCACTTCATGGTGAAGAAGAATCAAGAATGCCATCACCAACCATCACAGATCATGGAGATAGAAGTACATGGAGAAGGAGATAGTACTATCCCCATGGCGATAGATTCTCCTAGGAGCACTCCACCCATGACGATGAGACCATGTATCCTCCAATGAGCATAGTCCTCACAAGATTCTGGGAGTTAGATGTATTGCTTCATGAACATGATCCCACCACGGCCGGGTCATTTGTATTTAGTTGGATCGCTCCTTAGATGATATAGCACACATCTCATTAAGAAGAAGAAAATCCTGGGTATAACCTAGAAAGAAAAGGTTAGCTTTGATCCCAATGAAGATGATTTGTTGGAAGATTCAAGAAGTGCATATGGTTGACAAAGGGTTCCTCCTTCTGCTTACAGAGTTTGGAAGGTGTATGAGCAGAAGATACGCCTACGACCAACACCTCCTTCAACAACTCAAATAAGGATGATTGACAAAATGGGGAAAGAGGCTTGAAGATTAGCTAGAAGGCTTTGGCACTAATCAAGCCCCAAGGCATCCTACTATTGCAGATCAACCCGAGTTGTTGCATTCTGATCAAAGAGTTCACCTCCGAGCAGGCACAGCTTGTATAGAAAGGTAGGATAGTACCTCCATACAAGAAAAGGATATTAAACTCATGGTTGAAGCAAGTGAGAGAGAAGCGCTTGGCACAAGCCCAATAATCATTGGTTCCAAAGGGTAGACCTACCTAGAGAATTGATGGTATCCAATATCCTAAGGGTTTTGTTCTCAAATATTGATCTCGCTTGTAACACAACAACATCCCCTTGAGTCCTCGTATATTCTCAAATGATAATTTGAGTATGAAATGCTAATTAAATGTCCAAACAAAGACGCCATTGAAATTCTACTAAAGAATATTCATGGCCCTATCGCCTTCATGCTCAAAGGTTTTACCATCAAGATATTTGATAAGCTAATCAACAAGGTGACTAGTCTACAAGGAGAAGCCAAACAATTACCTTTTCAAGACTAATCATCAAAGCCATAGAAAATGAAAGAAGCTGGGGGTAGTAGCAAAGATTGGACAAGGACCCAGAGATCGATGAGAGACCGAGCTCCACATGCTTCCACCTCCTTTACCACTCCCTAGCTATCCATCACACACAGCCTCCATGGCCTTTGTCGCCTCCTCCTCAACCATACTCATAACAGCAGTACACATACCAGCCACTAGGTAGCTACCATCCATCTACTCTTTTGGATAAACTAAACAAGCCTTACTCATTTAAAAGGGATGTAGTTAAGAAAATATTTAAGAACCTCTTAAAAAAACCTAATTTTCAGCTACCCGAGCCTAGGAAGTCGTGAGAAGTGGAACAATGATCTAACTTTTGCCCTACCATCGCTAGCCATGTTTTGGAGGATTGCTTTATATTTAAGGACTGGCATATACAACAAGTCAGCGCCATAGTTATCCCAAAGGAATACCTGGAACAACCATCCAGCCTATTAGGTAATCCTTGGGATACATGTGATCCTCTCAAAACCAAAGAAGGCTAGGAAATATCCTTATCCCAAACCTCTAAAAAGATTTTTTCAAAAATCAAGAAACTTTTCTTGCAGGTGCCTGAGGCAGCTCGAACCTCCAACATCAAGAAAGGTTCACAAGTTGCCAAAGACAACTTGGGAAAAGTGGAAGCTCAGCAGCAGTAGCAACAACCCCATACTTTCTCGAGATAGCCAAGTAGCAAGAACCACCACCGACAGCCTCCATTTCACCATCAGAACTACTACTCACCAGACACTTGTACTTCCTAGCACTTCTTCTAGCAGACATCCTGTATTGGCATATGAGGGCATCAAATCCCTCACCCCACTTACTTTACTAGATTTCTACTGTGTACCTCCTTCTAAATCCAAGAAATCAAAATAAAGCTAGTTTGAATTACATCTGTCACTTATGATGGGTTGTCTAATTCTACTCTTATAGAAAACTCTAAAAGTCTAAATAATAATTATAACAACTCCTATCTTCCTCTTATGATTCAAATATGGACTTTCCTTCTCTAATATGGGTTCACCTCTTGAGATAGACTTGGAATCATCTTTGAGGGTCCTATAGAAGAAGTTAGGTGAGCCTGACGAGCGTAGAATTTTCCACTAAACTGCCACAAGAGATCACTAAAGTTAACCTTCATAGTGGCAAGGTTCTACCTCCTAGCAGCACACAAGATAAGGGAAAATAAGTCATTGGTAAGAAGAAGCCCTCCACGATGCTCCACCCATGGATATGCTTGTGGAGGATCAACCAAAGTTGATTACAATTTCCTTACCTAAGAAAGTTGCCGCCTAAGTTAAGCATATATGATGCCCTCTTATCCAAAGAGATGAGGAGTCATTAATCAAGGTTCTTCTTGATCTAGATATGCTTAGCTAACCACTTGGAGAGAGGATATTATTCAAGAGAAGCCTGTGGAGTCATATTCATCATGAAGACCTTCTTCTGGGGACATGGAGCACAACCGCCCCTCTACATCAGTGGATATGGGAAGATTCACTTTCTAGTTTTAGTTGATCCGTGCATGAACATTATGAGTCTAAAGACCTTGCCTATTTGAAGATTGACATCTCGCACTCCAAGGAGATGATGATGTAAGAGGATTCAATAAACAAGGCAAGAGGGCTTTAAGCTCCATAGTGTTACCTTTGGAATAAGTGACCGGAAGATAAGCCAAGTTCTATATAATTGATTTAAATACTTGATTCACGCTTTCGAGGCCTTGGATACAGAACAAGATGATTCCATCCTCCTCCATGCATCAAGTTTTGAAAGGATGGATTGAATATGTCAAAGGAGATGAAAAGCCATTTTAGTTAAAGGTTGAGAGATATATGAAGATGTGGCATACTATATTTCAAAACACCTTTTTCTCATGAACTTGGTCAAAATTTAAATTAAAAGAAGAAAAGGAAAAAAGAAAAAGAAAAAAAAAAGGAAAAGGAAAAATACAAGTGAATGAGAAAAGAACACCAACGAAGAGGTAGATCCGCAAGTCACATTACACCCACAGTTTGTTCCACCATACATAGATATGAGTAAGATGACTTAACCTACACCGTGCATAGAGGTAGAGGTACATAGAGGTAATTTTAGATGCAGAAGATGCCCTGTTGGTCAACATGTGGTTATGTTTTTCCGGGCCAGAGTACCCTTGGAATCTAGCTCAAAGGATGAGTCATGTGATTAGCATACCAACCAACCCCTCTTGATTTCATTGGAGGTGACACTCAAGGACAATGATGAAGACAGCCTCCAAGCAAAGCATGAATATTGAATCAGTTTATGTAAAACCATTAGGTAGCGGTTGAGAACTTTAGCTCTAACCTTTCTTCTCAAAAGTTGAAGGTTTAGTAGTTAAGGAAGCCCCTAGGTCTTCCATGGATGTCAAGATGAAGAGATTCTATTGGGATCATCATCCTCAAGTCCAGTGATGTAGAACTTGAGGATAATTCATATAAAGATTTAATGGAATTACCTTTTGATTATCTTGTGTTCATAATCTTGCAAAGAAAGGTTTGATTCCTTATACATGGTCCAAGCAGTTAGAGTATTTTAAAATATGGAAACAACAAAGCGAGGATGCACAATCAAGATCGAGTAGGATTGGTATAGTGGGTCTGGTCGATGATGATTACTTGCTTGTCACCAATCATCGAGTTTGATAGGTTCTTCTCAAACCACACTCTTATGAGGAAGTGTATTTAGAAACTTTAGATGATCGATGATCTTCAAATCAAAGATGCACCTCCGAATTTGAAGAAAATCCATTCAAATCACAAACTTAAAGAAATCAACCAGGATGGAAGAAGATCCGCCCACATACATCGTTCTCTAAATGAAGAAGAAACCAATGACTTAGTTAGGCTATTGATTGAGTTTAAGGACTTTGCATGGAGTTATGAAGAGATGCCCAGATTATCTTCTGACGTAGCAGTCCACAAACTAACAATAGACCCTAATGCTAACCCTATCAAGCAAGCTCCTAGATGCATGTGATTAGAAATCAAACAATCGGTCATTTCTAAAGTCAAGAAATTGATCGATGTTGGTTTCATCGGGAAGAAAATACTACACAGTTTATCATTAAGAAAAGAATAGCCAAATTATGCATCGATTTTAGGGACTTAAATAAGGCATGTCCTAAGGATGAATTTCCTTCCTATAGAATTAATGGTGGACATTGCCTCATCTCATGATTCTCCTTCATGGATGGGTCATCGCTATAACTAAATCAAGATGGCCCCGATGATGAAAGAAACACTACTTTTTGAACCCCGATCGAAATCTATTGTTATAAGGTCATGCCTTCGGCCTTAAAAATGCTAGTGCTACATACCAATGGGCCATGACTTAGATCTTCAATGAACTCATTCATCATTAAGTTGAATGCTATGTTGATGATCTAGTAGTCAAGTAAAAAAAAAGACCATCTCTTTGACTTGAGTAGTTTTGAATGTTAAGATAATTTAACCTCAAAATGAACCCCAGAAGTGTGCATTGAGTAGTTCTTAGGAAGTTCCTTGGTTTGTTGTCCAACACCAGAATAGAAATAGACCCAGAAAAGATCAAAGCTATCTTAGAAATGCCACCCCAAGTCTAACTCAACTCAGATCTTTCCAAAGGCGGTTGGCATATCTAAGATGCTTTATCTCCAATCTATCGAGGAGATGCAAGCCATTTTCAGCACTTGTCAAAAGGATGCTAAGTTCAAGTGGGATGATAAGTGTGCCTTTGAAGACATCAATCGTATTTGGTGAAGCCAGTTCTAGGCTTATCTGCACTTATCCTCTACCTATGCATTGGATGACTCCCTTGGCTTTGTTGGCCCAAACCAATGATGAAGGAAGGAGAATGCTCTCTACTACCTCGATCGATCCCTGAAGTGAACTACCCACCTATTGAGAAACATTGCTTAGCTTTAATCTTTGTATCCCAAAAGCTATGACATTACATGCTTTCTCATAAGGTGAACTTGATTTCAAGAATCAATCCACTGAAGTATCTCATGACATGGCCAAGTTATCGGTTGGCATGTTGGTCCATGATTCTCTCACAGTTGATATTATATTTACCCTCCGTGCGGTGAAAGGATAAAGCGATTTCTTAGCAACACACCACTTCCTGATTCTCGCTTAGTGATGATCTCACGATGAACAAATCATGAACTTAGGGGAGATTGACAATCGTCTTTAGGAGATGTATTTTGATGGAGCGGCTTCTTTTCAAAAAGGAGAAGAACCACGATCTACTCTTCCAAGAAAAGCAGGGGTAGGAATAGTTCTCTTAACTCTATATAGCGATGTGATGAGATTTTCATACTCTCTCTCAATCCATGCACCAATACAGTATGAGGCTTTGATTGTCATAGAGTTAGCTTATATGTGTATGAAAAGCATCAACATCTGATTCTTAGTTGGTCATCAACATTGTTGGGTCCTATAAGGTTCTAAAACCTAAGCTTCATCATTACCATGAGTATACCATGAATGTTGGCCCCAAATCCACGAGGTCACCATCTACAAGGTCCTTGAGGAGAAACGATGGATGCTTTGGCCAAACTTCCAAGGAATTGGCATGTGAAGATGAGTCCATTCCAATAAGGGTCCAAAATAGACAAGTCATATCCTTATTGAACTCATCGAGACTTTCTCTTGAAGGGAGGTTGCCATTCTGATGAGGAGCTGGATTGGAGGCAACCATTCATAGATTACTTGATTAGGCAAAACTCTCAGAAATCACAAGCCCATCGGATGAAGCAGAGCTCTCTACTCTTGTGGATGGCACCTTGCCAGTTCTTGTTGTTTACAAACATGAAGCCGTAAGATCATGAGGTACATTCAGGTCTATGTGGAGCACATCAATCTAGTCCGAAGATGAAAGCAAATATCAAGAGATTAGGATACTACACACCTTTGATGATTACAGATTGCATGAGGAGCTAGGAGATGCCATCAGTGTAAGGTACATGGTGTAGTCCTCACATCAACCACCCAACATTCTACACCCTACATTGGCCTCATGGTCATTTGTTGGGGTACCATAGTCGATCCTCCTTCTTCCAAGGGTCATCATTTCCACCGACTACTTTTCCAAGTGGGTAGAGGCAATCCCACTAGAGGTCACTTCGGCATATCCTATTTTTGAACCATATCATATAGGTTTGAGGTGCCTGAATTATATCGATAATGGTGCGCATTCAAGAGCACCAAGATCAACTTTGCAAGACATGTATAGATTGAGATACTCCACCATCTACCCCAAGGAAAATGGCTAGCGAAGCATTCAACAAAACTCTCATCCAAATAAAAGAAGACACTGATAAGCGTGATGGCATGAGTAGCTAGTTGAAGCCTTGTGGGCATACCACACCATCGAACTCAACTAAATCTACCCCTTCTCCTTAGTGCATGGGTCCGAAGCCATTCTACCATTAGAAGTTTAGCTCCCATCACTAAGAATAGCAATGGGTAGTAAAATCACTATAGAGCTGAACGCTAGGTTGCGGTTAGAAGAGCTCAAAGGTTTGGAGAGAGGCCTATGGTGCAGAACCTCGAGTTATACAAAGCCAAGATGATTCAAGCTCACAACAAGCTGGTCCCCCTAGAACTTTTCAAGTAGGAGAACTTGTTCTAGTTCTAAGGAGACCAATTGTTGCCCATCAAAAGATGGGAGGCAAGTTTGAACCCACTTGGGAAGGCCCTTTTGTCATAGAAGGCTACCTAAGGAGGATCTTATCAACTTATTGATTGTAAAGGGGAACACCGATGCTTCCAATTAATGGGCTCTATTTGAAGAAATATTACCCATAAAATCATGTTTGAAAATAATTATCTTCAAAAATTTCATTCCAATTCATCAAAATATTCTCTTCTTTGAAACATTGTTTGCTTGTTTGAATCATGACATATTTAGGGTAGGTGTAAGAGAACCCAGAGGCATATCCTTCTTTCATCAACACAAATTAAACACAATTCCCTAGCGCTACTAGAATAGGTGTGAGAGAACCCAAGAGGCATCCTATTTTGACTAGCACAACTAAGTTAGGTGTAAGAGAACCCAAGCGGCATCCTTTCTTGGTGGGATCACAACTACCATTCATGGCACCATTTCATCAAATTCCCAGTGTGTTTTAGGATAGGTGTAAGAGAACCAAGGCATCTATTCCCTCTAAATATAAACACAATAACACATATCTTTTATCTTTATGCTATTTTGATGTGAGCAAGCCCCTGGCACTCACTCATTAGTTTTCTGGTGTGACATGCTACCCACCTTAGTCACCTGGTCACTTGTCAGGATGTGAGTCCCCACTTTCTTCTAACTTGACCAAATTGGAGCCTTGCTAGTTTGGTAGACTTCACTGCGCAGCCAATAAGCTACCCCATGTTGACTTTTGTTTAAGAAGATGTATGTCCCTGAGCTTTCTTCTTGAACTAGCCATCATGTCTTGACTAGGTTGAGTATATTTGAGGTTTAGGATAAGTCCCCAGGCTCTTTCCTCTTGACTACTTTTGAGTTGATATAAGTCCCAGTGGCATTCACTCAGTAAGTCCTATAGATCGAAGAAGACTATCCGATAATCAATTCCGTGTAGGAGGATGTGAGTCCCGATGCTTTCTTCTAGGCGATTGTTGCAAACTAATGAGCACTTAGGTTGGTTGATGTTCTATCTTGATAGTGACTCACTGGGTGGATACCACTCTTAATGATGAGTCTCGGCTTTCTCCTTGAGTTGGCCATACCTATAGATATTATCTTCTCCAGGGTTTTGGATAAAGCCCTTAGCGGCCCCTCCCATGTGGGCACTCTATTTGGATCACGTCCTTTGCGACCCCATTTAGACACTACCCAGTTACTATTGGAGTCCCCTTTCTAGTAGCCACCCTTGTGGTTGGAGAATTTGTTTAGTGGATGCATAGATTCTCCCTTGGTTCAGTAAATCTGAGATAGGTCTAGGCTAATATAAGCTCTTCTCAATGTGATCCCTCATACTAATAGGGTCCACGATAAATAAATAAACAAAATAAAAAACAAATTATTCGCTTATGGATTAGGAATTCAAGCCCTCTGTGGCCCCTTTCCCAAGCATGCATCCTATCTTTAGGGCAGTGTCAGCAGAACTCCCTATAGAAATTGCCTGACTACTCTTGAGTAGAGATAAGTCCCCGGGTCGGCACTCTCTCAGTAGTCACCCTTAGGTCGGGTTCAATCTATTTTTCCACAAACAGGTTACCCCGACAGTCATTTCACTTTGGAAGATGTAAGTCTACTATGCATTCTTTCTAGCATGATTATGCATAACGGCGTACCTAGGTCGGTTGACATGTTACTCACTAATATGTCACCCGGTGGTCTTTATTCGAAAGATGTGAGTCATGCTTTCTTCCCTAAATTACATAGGCACCCCTTTGGTTGGATAGTTCTCTCCCCTCGGTAGGAAACTACTCCTTTGGATTGGTAAATCAAGTAGGGTTAAGGCCAACCACTTGATACATCCATCATGATGGGATCCATCAAATATAATTAAAATGAAATTAATTTTGACTATCTTTGAGCTAATTTAAGTCCCCAGCGACATTCACTTTCGGTAGTTAGCCTTCGGTTGACATATTACCTGCTAATGTTTCACCCGATCCTTTGTTTAGAAAGATGTGAGTCCTACTTTCTTCCACATTAACCCATCGAAAGGTACCCTTTGGTTGGATAGTCTTACTATGTGGTTGGTAGACTACCCCTTTGGATTAGTAAATCTGAAGTAGGCCAAGGCCGACATGGCCCCTACTCAGTACGGTCCATCATAAACCAATAGGGTCCATCTCAAAATTCAAAATTTAAAATCTGAAACAAATCCCTACTAACCTCCCCAATGGAGTCAAACTAAACAAAACAAAACAAATCAATCAACTCCATGAGTCAAACCAAATTAAAACAAAATTAATCAATCCGCTTCTCCTTAGTGAGATCAAATCTTTCAATTCTCAGTGGAATCAACTCAATCCAACCCAACTTGCTCCCAGTGGAGTTCACATTTTCATCCCAATCAATTCTAATCCCAGCGATTTCACAACTCATCCCTAGTGGATGACTTGAACTTCTCCCCAGTGAGAGTTCACATTTTTTATCCCTTGGAGCACCAAATTATAAATCAACAAATCAAATCAATTTTCTCCCTGAGATGCAAATCAAATAAAACCCCTCATCCCCCAGTGGATGACTTGAACTTGCTTCCCTAGTGGAAGGTTCACATACTCAATCCCTAGTGGATTCCTCCTTCACTCGCTTATGTATTAGGCATAAGTAGAGTTGCATTGCACTAAACTTTTGATTCTTTACACCTTTTGGGAGTAGATCATCTATGTGCTTGTGATTGTTTGAACATTGTTGATCATCTCGACAACACCTATGTGGTATGCCTTGTTAGTCACACCACCTATTGGCCCCACCTCACTTTTGGGTGAGTTTTCAACTTCTCCATCTTAGACATAAGACTCTCTAGACAAGAGTTCCTTAGTCTTAAGACACTTCTAGTGATTAGGTGAACACACTTAACCCTAGAGGCTTAGAAGAGTTAGCCATAGGAATAGGTTATGCCTTAGGTGTTTGGAGAACTTGCCACCCATAGAACCAATCCTTGCTTCCCTTCGCTCCAAATTCAAATCAAATCTTAAATCAATTTCAACTCAATTAAATTTTCTCAAATCAAACCTTGAAATCAAATCATGAATCAATCCAAATGATTGAAATTCAAACTTTCAAATCTCAAAATCTTTCCTAAGCCTTTAATTTCATCTTATGGACTTAGCTCAAATCAAATCCAAATCAAACTCAAAAGATTTTCTAATAACATTTATATCCTCATTATATTCATATAAATGAAATATAAATTCAAATGACCAAAATCAATTCAAAACTCAAACTCAAATCTAACAATTTCTCTTAAGTTAAATCAAATCCTTAGAACAAATCCAAATCATTCCAAATTTAAAAGGTTTTCTCATAACTCATTTCTATTCTCATAAATATAAATTCAAATAACCAAAATCAATTCAAAACTCAAATCCAAATCCAACTTATGCTCTTTCAAGTCAAATTCTTGAACTTATCATTCTCAAATCAATCAAACCTTTGGATTTCTCTTCAAACAATCAATTCTTCAATCACATGCCCAAATATAAACATAAACTTCAATCATCAAACCAAAATCAAACTAACCCAAGTCAAACCTATGTTCACCCTTTTGACTTGAAATTGTCAAATGAATCAAAACCCATTTGACTCCAAATCACTTGCAATTGGATTTATATTTCAATCATAAGTTCATATGTGAGTTCAATCAAGCCTTGATCAAGCCAATTGACTCACTTAGGCTCACTTGACCCAAAGTGACCTAAAGCACCTTTTTGAGCCAAATTCTAATCCAACCCAAATTGGATTGAACTAAGCCCATCTAAGCCTCACATTGTGAGCAACAATCATCTTAGGATGATCAATCATTCAAATTGGGTCAAACCAAGTCAAACCTTTGACTAAGTCAACACTTAGCCCAAATGAAACTTAAACTAGCCAAAATCCACTATAAGCCAAATTGATTGAAACCATTGATCTAAACCAATCCATCATTAATGATTGAACATGATCAAGCTATCAATTGAGCCAAACCTAGCCAAATTGGCCACTTGACCCAAGTTGACCTAAAAAAGTCAAAATGGTTTAAATCTTGATCTAAGCCAAATTGATTGCAACCAATGGGTCAAATTCATTCTAAATCACTTGTTGAACTTGACCAAAGCTTCAATTGGCTAACTAGACCCAACCTAGCCCAATTGACCATGAACTTAACTTGACCTAAAAGGTCAAATCAACTTGAAATCAAACCAAATCAAAATTGATTGAAACCAAAGCTTACAATACATTTCAAATGATCAACCAAGCCTAAACCAACCCATGACCTCAATTGGGTCAAATGGGTCAAATTGGTCAACTTGACCCATTTGACCTAAATGAACTCAAATAAACCAAAACCAAATATATAAACCAAATTGAACCAAACCAATAACCCATAGGCTCCAAATGATCATTTGAACTTGACTTATGGTTTGACCCAATTTGACCAATTGGTCAACTTGACCCAAGTTGACCTAAATGGGTCAAATTGAACCAATTAAATCAAATCAACTCCAAATCCATTGAAATTTGGCCAACCCATTTTGAATCATTTCAAATCTACCAAATCAAAATCAAGGCCAAATAACCATTTTACCCTAGGTCAAAGGGTAACCTATGGACAAATTCACTTGGAATTTGGTTAATTCTTCTCACCACTTGGCATCCTCTAGTGGACCACATGGACACTGGGAGGTGGTGAACATGACTGGGTTTGGGTCAGCCATGATCAACCCAAGGCCAAATTACCCCTCAATGGATTTCTCCACTGATCACTCCATACACTCATTTAGCACATGTGCATGCCTCCCTCTCACTCTCTTCCAAAAGAAAATGTAATAACAGCCTAAACAACCAATCAATCTCCTCAATTGATCAAAAAGAAGCAAGCCTCCATCCATCCAAGGAGGGGAGATATACTCCCCTCATTCCAACTCAATCTACACACTTTGAATTCGATTGAGTCCTAGGAACTAAAACCAAGCTTCTAAGTTTCCCAAGCATTCCAAGCTCATTTGAATTTCTTTCTCCTTCTTTTATTCAAAGTCAAATAGGGGAGGCCTAAGAAATTCCAACTCTCCAATTCTCCACCAAACCCAAATTCACTTTGCAAGCACCATCAAGGGAGCTGGAGCTCACCCAAAGTGTTTCCCAAGCCTCCAAGCCAGAAGGGGATTTTGAACAAAGCAAACCATTGAAGGGGCTTGTCAACAATCCACTACAAATTAGATGAAACTTTTTAAGCTTCACCTCCACTAGATGAAGCTACCTCCTTTGGAAGTGCGAGTGATAGCCTCCGATGAGGTATGACTCAAAATTGATCCTCCATTGAAAATTGTTTGGTCCTTTGTAAAGGGAATTGTAATCCCATTAGATCTTGGATATTCTTCCCACACACCTCTTTTATGGTGTGGGGTGAATCTAGCCTAATCGAGCTTAGGTGAGCCAAATCAAGCCATGGAGGGCGACGCCTCTGTCTCTCCCAACTTAGGCAGGGATGAATCATGGACCATCCATCCCACATGTTTTGGATGGACAACCCTGATTAAAATGATTAGATCCATTGATTTAAATCCTACACGATTAACCGCCATCTAATCCTTGTTCGGCATAGAAAGCGAGTTGTGCATGTACACGATATGATGTGACAACTTAAATAACCAATGCCATCACGCCATGTGGAAAGCGTATCGGCGTCCGCGTGGCAGATTAATTAGTTATAATTAGGCTATTTAATTATTCAATAATCATAGAACTTAAAATCATAATTAAATGTAGAAAAATCCAAAATATAAATAAGATCATTTTAAAAGGTATTTCAGAGAATCAAATAAATATATTTTAATTGATTTTGAATAGTGAATTTTTCCTTAATTAGGTTTAATTAAAATTACCTTAATTACTCCTTAATTACTTCATTAATTAATTTCAAATTTCTCAAACATGTTTAGTGGGATGACTTCTACCTCCCTTAATTTTCTTGGGATTTATTAATGAGTTAATTAAGAAAATTAATTAATGAACCCTAATCACCCCTTTTATATAATTAAGAGTAATTAAGCATATGAGTGGTTTAATCCATTAGATAATTAAAATTATTTAAGTAAGGAGGGAGGTTTATGGAATGGGTTTGGGATGTTTTCCTAAGTTATTCCCTAAACCCCTTTATTCCTTAATCCAAACATTAAGGATTAATCCACTAATGATCTAAATTAGTCTAATCAAATTTTCAAAATCAATATTTAATCAATCTCTTGTTGGGTAGATCCTTAGGTGTTCAAAAGCCTAAGGTAAGTTTAAGAAAATATATCCAACTCACATGTGTGGGATGGTTATGAAGTACTTAATGAAAACCCTTTAGATTAATTAATATTGTGAGCCAATTGCATTAGGCCCCTTTATTTCTTAGGTGCATTGCTGATTTAATTCCATGTGGTTGCATATCGTATGTTGGCTCATAATTACTTGAATAGTTATGTTAAAGTGGTGTAGGTAAGGGATAATTAATGGATTTAAATCACACCTTAACCTAAATAAAACATAAAATCAATCAAATTGTTCTAAAATTAAACTAAACTAATTCACACATGGGGAAATGGGTTAGGACCAGCAAAATATTTTCACATTTCTAAGTCAAATCAAATTCAAAATAAAAATCTCTTTAATAAATTTTGATTCACTTTAAATAATCTTATCTTATAGGATTTTCCATAGGAATTAATTAGGAGAATGAAGTCATATGCTTACATCACTTTATTTCTTTCAAAGTATGTTAAATGTTGTATGCCATATGAAATCATGCATTCATATCTTTTGAAAAATCAAATTAAATAAAATATTTCCTTTATGTCAAATTACATGTTTTGGCTAAAGTTAAGAATATGAGTGGCTATTATCACTCAATTAAATCAAAATTCAAAACCTATAAATCAAACATTATAAGTGATGCTACTTTTAAGTACTTATAAGCTTCATGTGATTATAGCATAAGATGTGTTATGTGATTTTCTTCTCTTCTCTTAACATGGATTTGATATAGATTTGCAAAGTGTATAGTTCCTTTGAAAAGAACATAACATTTTCTTAAATCTATTCCTATGCACTTCTATGTTATGACTTAAGAAGGATCTTCACATTACACATGTAAATTATATAACCAAATCAAACAAAAATGTCTTTTGCATGATTCTTCATCCATTTGTTTCTTTTTGTACATGCACATATATTTAAGAAAAGTGGTATATTAGTCTGAACATCCCGGGGTTTTGAGCTTTAAGTAGAAAGGTCTTGTACCTTGCACTTGGTGTAGAAAATAATGGCATCGTACTCTCTTATGCCTTTCATACATGTAAATGTGCATTCAATTAATGGATAAAAGAGTCTCTCTTTTTTACTTAATAAAAATATGCATTCATGGAATATCTAAATTTTCTTAAACAACATCTCTTTGCATTCATCATTAAGGTGTGCTAAGATTTGCATTCATGTATAGATATGCTTAAGATTATTCATATGCATGGTATACATGGTGGAAAGAAATAAAGGTTGTGTGTGTTATGTGATAGTAATTCACCTTAATTAATCCTAAGATTATTTCTTATTGAATAGGTTTATTTAGAGCAAATCTAAACTTAGGGTTAATTAAAACACATAATAAATATTCACTAAAGAAAAATCACTAATGAATCTACCTTAGAGATTACTTAAGGTAGGGATGAAAGAGAAGTTCTCTTCTCTTTTCTTATCTTTACAACACTTAATAACTAAATGTAGGCTCATTCAAACCAAACCAAATCATCAAATAAAATTGACAAATCAGCTAAATCACTTAAAATGAAACCACCCTTCTAAATTAAATCTCTTATACTTAGAAAATTTTAATATTAAAGCATACCTAAGACATGCCACACAAGCCTTAAATGACAACACATTAGGCTAAGTCACCATTTCTAGCTCTATGTTAGGTGATGCATCATTGATGCGATTTTTTTTCGATGTAATATTTTTGGATGTTAGGGTGTATGTGTATAGAATGGATGGTAGGGATCTTAGCCTAATCATGTTTTCTGGGATTGTGCATAAGGCGTTGTATAAAATATAAATGATTTTGTCGCAGTTGCTTATACCCTAAGCATAATCCAAACTTGGATATGTGGACTTAGTTACCCATGTGGGGTGCTAAGTCCAAATTATTCATATACATGCTTGGGTTGTGTGGTATGTTTAGCTAATCTCTATTTCACGTTTAGTTAAATTTATCTTTCCCTTTTCATGTAATTTTATAATTAAGATTTGGAATGAATGTTATGGGGATTAGGATGAACATTGGTCAAAAGATCATATCTTATGCACAATTGATGGCTTGGAGCAAACTACATCCCAACCAACCAAAAGAAAGAAAGAAAGAAATGAAGAAATGAAGAAATGAAGAAAGAAGAATGAAGAATGAAGACCCCCATAACATGAATTCATTTTAATTACAATTATTCATTTGTAATCCAGGTTGTATAAGGGTAGAGCTTGGCTACCCATTTTCCTTTTTGGGTTTGTGCGGTGGAGCCCAACCACATCGGCCTCTTATTCTTTTTGGGCTAGCTTTAAAAAATTGGTTGATGTTTGTTTAGCTTATGCATTAAGATGGCATATTTTTCTTAGTTTCTTCATTGATTGATGAATGGCTGGATGCAATTAGGCTCTCGGGAAAAATAAATTTTTTTATCCAATTAATCAACCTAAAATTAAAATTAAATAACTCATAACTTCACTTAAAGCCTAGGACATAAATCAAGACAATAAAAGATTCAGCAACCCCTTAGCTGGATATTGTATGTCTCACATCATGCATGAAATCATCTTGCTTCACTCTTGCTTATGGAGGGCTTCCACCTTTGCCAGAGAAAATGGCTTGACTTTTGATAGCAATGGTGAAAACACACCTCCTTCTTTTTGATTTTGTCCCATAACCAATTTCTCATGCATTAGGCATATGAAGCTCATAGCCTGTGTCAAATAAATTGTCCAAAAAATTAAAATAAAACTTAACAAAATTTGCATTAGATTAAGTCATTACTCATGCCCTTCATGATCTAGTCTCTTAGGGAGTGTGTTTAAGGACTTAGTCTCCTTTCTAAATGAACAATAGCCTTGCTATCTTGAAAATCATAAGACTTTTACATGTATTTAAAATCATAAGAGGAGTTGGTTGGCCACCCTCAATTGTAAGTCCAACAGGCGGTTTATCCTCTTTTGTGGAGTTAAACCATATACCCATTTTCACCTTAGTTTTAGGTCATATTTTGGCCCTCACCAAAGCTCCCTAAATTTAGGATATGAGGTTGTTGTTTTCCTTTGCGGGCTACAAGCATAAATCCTCACCTCTTAGGCATTTCCATGATCTCGTGTTGTGAAATTGTAAGCCCTAGATTTCTAATAAAAATTCAACTCAAACATATAATTCTTATCAAATTTTAAAATCATACATCTAACCATGCACCGCCCTAACATAGAGCTAGAAGTGATGACTTAGCCTAATGCGTGTGCAATTTAAGGCTTGTGTTGCTTGTCCTAGCTAGGCTTTAAGGTTGGAGTTTTTTAAGTGTGAAAGGTTTAATTTAGATGGTGATTTCAGTTTAAGTGATTTAGTTGACTTTTCAATTTTGGTTGGTGATTTGATTTTGTTAGCATGAACTTACACTTAGTAACTAAGTGTTATGAAGAAGAAAGAGAGGAGAACTCTCTTTCACCCCTATCTTAAGTGATTTCTAAGGTAAATTGATTGATGAATTTTGTTTTATGAATGGTTTATTATGTGTTTTTAATTAACCTAAGTTTAGATTCTCTAAATAGCCCTATTCAATAAGAAAGGCATCTTAAGATTAGTTAGAGGGGATTACTATCACAAAACACACACCTATTCATTTCTTTCCACCATGTATATCATGCATATGTATAATCCTAAGCATATCTATACATGTAATGCAAATCTTAGCACACTTTGATGATGAAGGCAAAGAGATATAATTTAAAATTTGGATATCCCATTAATGCATGTCTTTGTTATGTAGAAAAGAGGGATTTTTCATCCATTAACTAAATGCACATCCATATGTATAAAAGTTATAAGTGAGTATGGCACCATTATTTTTTTACAGGGTAAGGTACAAGACCTACTTAAGGGCTACTTAAAGCCCTGATGACCAGGATGTCCAAATAATATCTTAGATACATGTAAATGTATAAAATGAACCAAATGGATAAAAAAATCATGCAAGAGATTGTACTTGATTTGATTATATGATTTACATGTGTAATATGAAGGTCTTTCCTAAGTCTTAATGTAGAGATGCATAGGAATAGATTTAGGCAAGTGTTGTGTTCTTTTCAAATCAACTATACACTTGCAAATCCTATGTGAATCCATGTTAAGAGAAGGAAAGAGAACTTTGTAATACACATTTTATGTTATCATCACATGCAAACTTATAAATATTTATAACTAGCATCACTTCATTTATAATATTTGATTTATATGTTTCAAAAAGATAATTTTTGATTTAATAGTGATAATAGCCACTCATATTCTTAAATTAAGCCAACATATGTAATTTGACATAAAAGGAAATATTTTATTTAATTAATTTTAAAAGAATTGAATGCATGATTTCATATGGCAAGCAACATTTAACATGATTGGAAAGAAATAAAGGAATGTAAGGATATGACTTCATTCACCCTAATTAATTCTAAGGACAATCATATAAAATAAGATCATTTAAAATGAGTCAAAATTCTTTAAGGAGATTTTTATCTTTGAATTTGATTTGACTTAGGCAATATGAAAAGGGTTTGCTAGTCCTGATCCATTCCCCCATGTGCAAATTAGTTTGGTTTAATTTATAACAATTAGGTTGATTTTATATTTTGATTAGGTTAAGGTATGAGTTAATCCATTAATTACCCTTACCCACTTTAACATAATTATCCAAGTAATTATGAGCCAACATATGATATGCAATCACATGGAAATTACATCAATAATACACTAAGAAATGAAGGGATCTAATGCAATTGACTCACAATTATTGGCTAATTAAGCTAAAGTGTTTGATTAAGTACTTTTATAATCCTCCAACACATGTAATTTGATTATAATTTCCTTTGGAATTCTCTTAGATTATTAAACACCTAAGAATCTACCCAAGAATTGAATGATTGAGTTAGAATAATTTAGTTTTGAGTTTGATTAATTAAGCTATTTAAGAGGTAATTAAGCCATTAATTAGTTGCAAGTTGATTAAGTGTTATCCAAATGAAATAAACTTAGGGAAAAGATTGGAAAAGAGGTCATAATCTCATCCTTATGTCCATTCACTGTTTCATAATAATTAGCAAGTTTAATTAATGAATTCATCATTGTTTAACATGCTAATTAATCATTTAATTAATTAAGTGATTAAGAATGAAGCAATTCCCCTAATTAATTAAACAATAAATTCCAAGAAAATCATGGGAGGCAGAGATCATCCCACTAATCAATCTCTAAAAGTTTGGAATTAATTGCTGAAGAAATTAGTGAGTAATTAGCTTAATTAAATTTCTAATAAAACTCAAATTGAGTAAAAATCATTATTCAAAATTAATTAATTTTATTTTTCAATTATTATCCTCTAAATTATCTTTAAAATGAGTGTTTATTTATATTTTTTTAGATTTTTTTATAATTAGTTATGAATTTTACAAATTTTACCATTAAATTGAATTAATTAAGCGTAATTAAATCCCTAATCTTGGCCATGGGCCGTAATTTTCCATGTGGCGATGGATTGGTTATTTAAGTTATCACATCCGTCGGCTAAGTCAGTGGCGGTAGACGCATCTTCTCTGTGGGCCGTCTAATCTAAGATCAGATGATTGAGATTAATCCCACAATTTAGGAAGGAATTACAGTGGATCTAACGTGATCTGATCATAGCCGTCCATTCCAATCACATGGAACATATGGCGTATGATCTCCTTCACGAACGATGAGAGACAAACACTGTTCATCTTTCCTCATTCAATTTGAGCTCACTCGAGCTCGGATTGGGATTAAAATGATCCCACACCTTTGAAAGGAGGGGGTGCACATCCAACAGTCAAAATTGCATGGGATGACAACTCCCTTAAAAATGGACAAACTAAATTTTCCTATAAATGTGGTTTCAAAAATTACCTCACCGAGGCTATCACCGATGCATCCAATGGAGGATGTAACCGTAGAAGAGACACATTGAAAAAATCTAGTCTTGATTTGAAGTGGTTTGCTCGGTTGACCAAGCTTCTCTTCAATGGTGATCAGCCTTGATCGAAATCCTACTTCCCATTGCTTGGAGACTTGGGAAATGATTCAATTGAGCTCGATGAGCTCCAAGGATGGTGTGTGCAAAGTTAATTTGATTTTGGTTAAGAATTGAATGAGTTGGATTTGGAGTTCACCTCTATTTCGGCTTTGAGTAAAACCATAAATGGGAAATGAGGGAGCTTCGAGAATGGCTTGGAAAAAAGCTTGGGAGGCTTTTGATTCAACCTCCAAGCTCGAGGAATGGATTACTTGCGGTTTGAGTGAATGAGGGGAGGTATATCTACCCCTCCTTGGATCGGAGGTGAGTGGCTGATTTGTCATTTTAGCACAATGGCTTGGATTGAAGGCATGGTTTGAGCTGCAAAATATCCCACAAGGGTCATTTTGGGCAAGGAGTGAGGGAGAGTGGGCCCATTTGAGTGGTGAGTGGATTTGGTGATCCAAGTGTTCAAATGTGATTGGGAGGTCAGTTGCCATGGTCATGGATGACCCAAGCTCATTGGGTCATGTTCACCACCTTCCTTGGTGCCCATGTGGACCAATAGAAGGATGAAAAGTGGCCTTGAGAAAGAAATGGTCAAATTCCAAGTGAATTTGATCATAGGATACCCTTTGACCTGAGGGCAAAGTGGTCATTTGGCAATGAGTTTGATTTGGGTAGATTTGAAATGATTCAAAAATGGGTTGGGCCAAATTACAAGTGATTTGGAGTTCATTTGATTTGATTTGGTTCAAATAGACCCATTTAGGTCAAGTTGGGTCAAATTGGGTTAGGTTGACCAATTGGTCAAATTGGGTCAAACTATGGATTAGGTCAAGTTTAAATGATCATTTGGAGCCTATGGGTATCATTGGTTTGGTTCAATTTGGTTTATATTTGGTTTTGGTTCATTTAGGTTCATTTGGGTCAAATGGGTCAAGTTGACAAATTTGACCCATTTGACATTGGTTAGGTCATGGGTTGGTTTAGGCTTGGTTGATCATTTGAAATGTATTGCAAGCTTTGGTTTCAATCAAATTTGATTTGATTTCAAGTTGATTTGACCTTTTAGGTCAAGTTGGGTTCATGGTCAATTGGGCTAGGTCTAATTGGTCAATTGAAGCTTTGGTAAATTTCAACAATCAATTTGGAATGAATTTGACCCATTGGTTGCAATCAATTTGGCTTAGATCAAGATTTGACTCATTTTAGCTTTTTAGGTCAATTTGGGTCAACTTAGGTCAAGTGGCCAATTAGGCTTAGTTTGGCTCAATTTATGGTTTCATGTTCAATCATTGATCATGAATGAGTTTGGGTCAATGATTTCAATCAATATGGCATATGATGGATTTTGGCTAGTTTGGCTTTCATTTGGGCTAAGTGTTGACTTGGTCAAAGGCTAGGTTTGACTTGGTTTGACCCAATTTAAGTGATTGATCATTTTAGGATGATTGTTGATCACAATGTGAGGCTTAGATAGGCTTAGTTCAATCCAATTTGGGTTGGATTAGAATTGTTCTTTCAATCACTTTGGGTCAAGTGAGCCTAAATAATTGGGTTGATCAAGGCTTGATTCAAGTTTGGTTGAACTCACATATGGACTTATGATGAAATTATAAATCCAATTACAAGTGGTTTGGAGTCAAATGGGTTTTGGTTCATTTGATAATTTCAAGTCAAAAGGATGAACATGGGTTTGACTTTAGTTAGTTTAATTTTGGCTTGGTGATTGTAGTTTATGTTTATATTTGGGCATGTGATTGAAGGAGTGATTGTTTGAAGAGAAAATCCAAGGGTTTTGGATTGATTTGAGAATGATTTGGCTAAATCCAAGAAATGGGCTTAAAGGATATAAGTTGGATTTTGGTATAATTTTGGGTTTAGTTTTGGTTTGAATTTATACATCATTTATATTTGTGAATATAAATGAAGATATAAATGGTTATGAGAAAATCATTTGAGTTTGGAGTGATTTGATTGTGAATTTAACTAAGATCAAAAAAGTTTAAAAAAAGTGGTTTTGATTTGGTTTGATTTATATTCATTTGATTTGATGATTTGGATGCCAATTTATTTATATTGTGACAAAATGATGGAATAATAAGTGATTTATAAAGAAATCACTTGGCTTTGGGTTGATTTGAAGGGTTTGGCTAAGCTTATGGATGTGATTCGTAAGGCTTAGGAAGGTTTTAGATTTGGAATTGATTCATGATTTCGATTTTGGAATTTGAATTTGGTTTTGAATTTGAGGTTTGGTTTGAAAGAAGGAAGCAAGGATTGGGCTCAAGCTATAGGGTAGGCAAGTCTCCCTAAATCCCTAAGGTAGAACTTATTCCTATGGCTAACTCTTCTAAGTCTCTAGGGTTAGGTTAAATATTTACCTAATCACTATAAGTATCTTAAGAATAAAGAACTCTTAGTGTCTAGAGGAGTCTTATGTCTAAGATGGAGAAGTTGAAAGCTCACTCCAAAAGTGAGGTCAACAAAGGCAATAGGTGTGGTGTGACTGACAAAGCATATCGCACATATTGGTGTTGACTGATGGACCACTGCGGTAAAGGCCATGTTGGCCTTGGCCTACATCAGATTTAACAATCCAAAGGGGTAGTCTACCAGCCATATAGTAAGACTATCCAACAAAAGGGGTTGATTTTTGGTGTACAATAGTTGTACTAGGAAGAAAGCATAGCAGACTTATATCTTCCAAAGTAGGGATGATTCTTTGGGGTGATGATGGACACACAATCGAACCTTGGGTGACTATTGAAAGCTGCTAGGGGACTTAAATCAGCACAAAGATAGTCAAAATTAATTTTATTTTAATTATATTTGATGGATCTCGTTGGTTTGCGATGGATCGCACAGAGTAGGGGTCGTGTTGGCCTTGGCCTAACTCAGATTTATCAATCCAAAGGGAGTAGTTTCCCGGCAGAAGGGGAGAACTATCCAGCCAAAGGGGTACCTTTTGATTTACAGTGGTCAATTCAAGGAAGAAAGCATGGGGACTCACATCTTCCTAAATAAAAGATTGCTAGGGCGACGCATTAGCAAGGTAACATGTCAACCCAACCTATGACTATCCGTCAGTTTATGACAATCATGCTAGAAAGAATGCGTAGTAGACTTACATCTTTCAGAGCGAAATGACTGTCGGGGCAACCTATTTATGGCAAATAGATTAAACCTGACCTCAGGGCGACTACTGAGAGAGTGCTGACCCGGGGACTTATCTCAACTCAAGTGTAGTTAGACAATTCCTATAGGGTGTTTTGCTGACACTGCCATAAAGATAGGATGCCTACTTAGGAAAGGGGCCACTGGAGGCTTGAATTCTTAATCCACAAGCAAATAAATTTGTTTGTTTGTTTATCATGGACGTTGTTGGTTTGCGAGGGATCACACTGAGAAGGAGCTTATATTAGGCTAGACCTATCTCAAATTTACTATTCTAAGGGAGAATTTGTGCATCCGCTGAATAAATTCTCCAACCACAGAGGTGGCTACTAGGAAAGGGGGACTGTCTAATCCAAGAATAGCCCAGGTAGTGTCTAAATGGGGTTGAAAAGGACATAATCCAAGTAGAGTGCCCGCAGGGAAGGGGCCACTAAGGGCTTTATCCAAAACCCTGAAGAAGATAATGTCTATAGGTATTTGGTGGCTGACTCAAGGAGAAAGCACGGGGACTCATATCTGCCAAGAGTGGTGTATCCACCGAGTGAGTCACTGTTAGCATAGTGAACATCAACCAACTTAAGGTGCCCATCGGTTTGCAGCAATCACCCTAGGAAGAAAGCATCGGGGACTCACATCCTCCTATAGCAGAATTGATTGCCGATAGTGCATTCGGCTTGACAGTTACCGACTTAGGGGACTACTGAGTGAATGCCACTAGGGGACTTATATCAACTCAAAAGTAGTCAAGAGGAAAGGATCCATTGGGGGACTTATCATAAGCCTACAATATACTCGACCTAGTCAGTGCATGATGGCTAGTTCAAGAAGAAAGCATTTAGGCTTACATCCTCTTAAATAAAGTCAACATGAGGTAGCTTAGGTCACGACCGAGTTTACCAAACTAATAAGGCTCTCATTGAATTGTAATGGTAAAGTTAGGAAGAAAGCGGAATCACATTTGCAGCAACCAGGGTGACACACTAGCAAGGTAACATGTCAGTTCGACCTATAGAAGCTAATGAGTGAGTGCCACAGGGGGTTTGCTCCCACATCAAAATAGCCCGAGATAAAAGATATATGTTTTTGTTTGTGTTTGTGTTAAAGGAGGACAGGATGCTGCTTGGGTTTTCTTACACCTATTCTAAATATGCATAAGAGTTAATAAAATGGTGCCATGAATGGCAGTTGTGATCCCACAGAGAAAGGATGTCGCTTGGGTTCTCTTAAAACTATTCTGTCATACTAGTCAAAATAGGATGCCTCTTGGGTTCTCTTACACCTACTCTAGTAGTGTCAGGAAATCGTATTTAATTTATGTTTGTGTTGTGATAGAAGGATAGGATGCCTCTTGGGTTCTCTTATACCTACCCTAGATACATCGTGGCGGATTCACAAACAAGGAAACAATGCTTCAAATGAAGAGAATATTTTTGATGAATTGGAATGAAATTTTTGTAGATAATTGTTTTCAAACATGATTTTATGGATAGTATTTCTTTAAATAGAGCCCATTGATTGGAAGCAACGGGTGTTCCCCTCTATAATTAATAAGTTGATAAGATCTTCCATGGAAAGCCTTCTCTATGATAAAAGGGCCTTCTCATGGGGGTTCAAACTTGCCTCCCATCTTTCAACGGGCAACAATGGGTCTCCTTAGAACTAAAACAAGCTCTCATACTTGAAAAGCTCTAGGGAGGACCAACTTATTGTGAGCTTGAATCATCTTGGCTTTGTACAACTCGAGATTCTGGCATGCTTGTAGGCATCTCTCCTCCAAACCTTCTAGCTCTTCTAACTGCAATCTAGCGTTCTACTCTGTAGTGATTTTACTACCCATTGCTATCCTTAGTGATGGGAGCTAAACTTCTAATGGTAGAACAGCCTCAGACCCATACACTAAGGAGAACGGGGTAGATCAGATTGGAGTTCTATATATGGTGCGGTATGC
Source organism: Cymbidium sinense (assembly GCA_021442155.1). NCBI lineage: Eukaryota > Viridiplantae > Streptophyta > Magnoliopsida > Asparagales > Orchidaceae > Cymbidium > Cymbidium sinense. The sequence continues at coordinate 154,904,566 of CM038219.1, read as the reverse complement.
CCACAAGGCATCAACTAGCTACTCATGCCATTGTCGCTTATTATCATCAAGTATTTTCTTTAGTATCTGGATGAGAGTTTTATTGAATGCTTTACTAGGCCATTCTCTATAGAATAGTAGATAGTGGAGTATTTGCAATCTATACTGTCTCCTGGCGAAGCTGTTGATCTTGGTGCTCTTAAATGTAGTATGATTATCGGATATAATTCATCAAAGCACCCCGAACCTATATATGATATGGTTTCTGAAGAATTGGAGCACATGCTAAGTTGTAACCTCTCTAAGTGGGATTGCCTCCGCCCACTTAGAAAAGTAGTCGGTGGTAGCTAGAATGAATTGATGACCATTAGAAGAAGCAGGATTAATCAGACCCACTATGTCAGTACGCCCAAACACTCGAATGGCCATGAGGCCAATGTAGGGTGTAGAATGTTGGGTGGTTGGTGCAAGACTACACTGATGGAATCTGCTAGCAACATCCACGCAGTCTGTAATCATCGAAGGCTAGTAGTATCCTAGTCTCTTGACCTTTGCTTTCATCTTCGAACTGGATTGATGCACTCCACATAGACCTAAATATATCTCGGTCATGATCTTATGGGCTTCGTGTTTGTCTAAACAGCGTAACCATATTTGATCGAAAGACCATCGGTACAAGGTGCCATCCACGAGAGCATAGGAGAGAGCTCTCTGTTTTATCTAATTGGCTTGTGATTTCTCTTGATGTAGTTTTCCTGTGTTCAAGTAATCTATGAATGGTTGCCTCCAATCCAGCTCCTCGTATTTTTTGACAATGATAACCTCCCCTTCAAGAGAGAGCCTCTCGACGAGTTTTGCATCAATAAGGGATAGGACTTGTTTATTTTGGACCCTCATTAGAATGGACTCATCTTTCGGACATGCCAACTCCTTTTGAGTTTGGCCAAAGCATCCTACGTTCTCCTCGAGGAACCTTGTAGTTGGTGACCTGTGGATTTGGGCCAACAACTTTATGATGTACTCATGGTAGTGACGCATAGGTTTTAGAACCTTATAGGACCTAGCAATCTAGTTGTTGACCAATTGAGAATCCTCATAGATGTCGATGCTTTTGACACGCACTTTAATAGCAAACTCCAGACCGGCAATCAAAGCCTCATACTCAGCTTTGTTGTTCGTGCATGGATTGGAGAGATAGTAGGAGAATCTCATCACATCGCGATCTGGAGTTAAAAAGATGATTCCTACCCCTTCCTTTCCTAGAAGAGTAGATCATTGTTCTTCTCCTTTTGAAAGGAAGCCGCACCATTGAAATACAACTCCCAGCGACAAATGCTAGTGTCCCCTAAGTTCATGATTTGTTCATTGCGAAGGTCATCACTAAGTGTGAAATCAATAGGAAGACGGTGTGGTGCTAAGAAATTCCCTAGTGCCTATCCTTTCATCGCATGGAGGGGTACAAATGGAATATCAAACTATGAGAGAATCATGGACCAACGTGTTAACTATCCGGATAACGTCGGCCATTGTTGTCATTGTTGTCCTCATTTTTAGAATGAGCTCTCAACCTCTCTATCTTAGACATAGGACTCCTCTTAGAAATTAAGTGTTCCTTAGTCTTAAGACACTTCTGATGATTAGGTGAACACTTAACCTATCCTTAGAGACTTAGAAGAGTTATCCATAGGAATAGGTCATGCCTTAGTGGTGTTAGGAAAACTTGCCTACCCTATAGCTTGAACCAAATCCTCACTTTCTTCCTTCAAGTCAAACTCCAAAGCCAAACCAACTTCAAACTAAAATCAATTCTAACTTAAATTGATTTTCTAAAATCCAAATCAAATTCGAACCAACTTTAAACTCAAATCAATTCCAACATAATTGATTTTCTCAAATCCAAATCAAATTCAGAATCAACTACAAATCCAAATCAACTTCAAATCCAAATCAACTTCAATTCCAAATCAAATCTCAAATCAATTCCAACTTAATTGATTTTCTCAAACCTTAAATCAATTCCAATAGATTTTCTCAAATCATGAATTAATTCCAAATGATTGAAACCTATGATTGAATTCCAAATTCTAAAATCTTTCCTAAGTCTCTTTGATCCCATCTTATGAACTTACAAATCAACCAATCAATTCAAACTCAAAAGATTTTCTCATAACCCATTTGTATTCTCATTCATATTCATAAATAGAAATGAAATATAAATTCAAATAACCAAAACTAAATTCAAAAGTCAAATCCAAATTCAACCAAAATTCAACATAAGCCTTTCAAGTCAAATTCTAGAACTTATCCAAATCAAACTCAAATCAAGCTAAACCCTTGATTTTTCTTCATGATTCAATCAATCCTTCAATCATGAAACCAAATATAAACATAAATTCAATCATCAAACCAAAACTAAATTCAAAAATCAAACTCAAGTCAAATTCATGTTCACCCTTTGAACTTGAAATAATTAAATGAATCAAAACCCATTTGACTCCAAATCACCTGCAAATGGATTTATATTTCAATCATAAGTCCATATGTGAGTTCAACCAAACTTGAATCAAGCCTTGATCAAATCAATTGACCCACTTAGGCTCACTTGACCCAAAGTGACTTAAAGTACCCCTTATGAGTTTAATTTTAATCTTACGCAAATTGGATTGAACTAAGCCCACCTAAGCCTCACATTGTGAGCAACAACCATCTTGAGATGATCAATCACTCAAATTGAGTTAAATTAAGTCAAACCTAAGGGTTGACCAAGTCAACACTTAGCCAAAATGAAACCTAAACTAGCCAAAATTCACCATAGGCCAAATTGATTGAAACCATTGATCAAAACCAATTCATGATCAATGTTTGAACTTCACCAAGTCATCATTTGAGCCTAACCTAGCCCAAATGGCCACTTAACCCAATTGGCCCAACTTGACCTAAAAAGTCAAAATGTGTCAAATCTTGACCTAAGCCAAATTAATTGCAACCAATGGGTCAAATTCATTCTAAATCACTTATAAAACTTGATCGAAGCCTCAATTAGACCCAACCCATTGACCATGAGCCCAACTTGACCTAAAAGGTTAAATTGAGACAAAATCAAATCAAACCAAAATTGATTGAAACCGAAGCTTGCAACAAATTTCAAATGACCAACCAAACCTAAACCAACCTATGACCTAACCCAATTAGGTCAAATGGGTCAAATTGGTCAACTTGGCCCATTTGACCTAAATGAAATCAAATGAACCAAAACCAAATATAAACCAAATTGAACCAAACCAGTGATGCCAACACATTTCAAATAGTCATATGAACTTGACCCAACCCTTGGTTTGACCCAATTTGACCAATTGGTCAACTTGACCCAAGTTTACCCATTTTTACCTAAATAGGTCAACATGAGCCAAATGACTTCAAATTAACTCCAAATTCTTTGAAATTTGGTCCAACCAAATTTTAAACTATTCTAAATCTGCCCAAAGTGAAATCAAAGCCAAATGACCACTTCACCCTTAGGTCAAGGGGTAACCCATGGCCAATTCTACTTGGAAGTTGGTTATATCCTCTTCATGTTCAATTGACACCCTCTTAGTGGACCAAGTGGACACTAGTGAGTGTGGTGCACATGACCCAATGGGTTTAGGTTAGCCTAACCCAACCCAAGGCCAAAACTGACCACCCCACCCAAAATGAGCACATGTGAATCACTACTCCACCTCATTTGGCACATGTAAACTTCTCTACCCCTCCGCCTAACCAAACCACATGGTGTTCAAAATAGCCTAACCAACTCAATTCATAGGATCAATTTGATCAAAATGTCAAAGCCATGCTCAATTTTTTGATCCTTCTAGGGGGAGATATACTCCCCCTAATTTCATTTCATTTGCATTCTCTTGCATTCGATTGAGTGATAGGAAATCAGAGCAAGCATTCCCAAGCTTCTCCAAGCATCCTCTAGCTTCTTTGATTTCTCCATTTTTGGTTTTCCTTAAGCCAAAAATAGGGGAGCTCAAGGCAATTCCATCTCATTCAATTCTCCACTAGAGCTCAATTCCTCCTTCAAGTACCTTGAGGGGACCCAATCGAGCTCACCCATGTCTTCATCCAAGTTCTCAAGGCATGGGAAGGGAGAGTTTGATCAAGGCCATAAGAAATTGAAGCCCACCTTGGTTTATAGGAAGATCAACTCAACCTCAAGCTTTCAAACCTTCAATAGAGTTTCATCTCCACTAGACGAAGCTACCTCGATGGTTGGGAGCGTGATAGCCTCCAGCGAGTTATGGACCAAAATTGAGCTTAGGTGCAGGAGTTCTTGGTCCTTTGTGAAAGAAAATTTCACCCAATTGCATTTTGACTATTGGATGTCTTGCTCCTTGCATGATGATGGTGTGAGTTAAGTTTGAGCTCAATCCGAGCTAAATTGAGCTCAGATCAAGCCCTAAAGGGTGGACGATTGCCCTCTCCCACAGTCGAGCTCAGGGACAGATCATGGACCGTCCATCTATGCATTTTGGATGGACGGTCCTTATTATCTGCATTGGATCCTTCATTTTATCCCTTAAGAATCATGGGCTTAATCCTGACCATCCGATCTTTGATCAGAAGGTCAAGGACAAAGCGTAGCTTCATCGGCTGATGCGACATTAGATGTGATAACTTAAATAACCAATCCCATCACGCCATGTGGAAAGCGTGCACCGTGTCAGCGGCCCACTTGGCACCGATGGGATTAGTTATATAATTAGCATTTTGATTAATCCTTAATGATAGAAACTTCAAAATTACATTACTAAATGTATAAAATTCAAAAAAAATACAAAATAAAATGCATTTTGAAGATAATTCAAAGGGAAATTCATTAAAATTATTTCCAACTGATTTTGAACAATGAATTTTCCTTAATTATGGTTTTATTAAAAATTTAATAACCCTAATTACTCTCTAATTACTCCATTAATTGATTCCAAGTTTCTCAGATGTATCAAGTGGGATGACCTCTCCCTCCCCTAATTTTCTTGGAATTTATTGATGAGTTAATTAGGGAAATCAATTAATGAATCCATAATCACTCTCTTAATGTAATTAAGCTTAATTAAGCATATGGATAGTGGTTGAATCCCTTGATTAATTTAATTAAACTTTTTTTAAGTGAAGAGGAGGTTTATGGAATGGGTTTGGGGTATTTTCCCCAAGTCATTCCCTAAACCCCTTTCCTTCCTTAATCTAAATTTAATTAAGAGCTAATCCACTAATGACCTACTTAATTAACTTGATATAACTTTTAAAATATTCTAGAACTCTATCATCATTCTTGGGTAAATGGTTAGGGTGTTCAATAACTTAAGTAGCTTAAGGAAATCATATCTAACCCATATGTGTGGAAGGGTTATGAAAGTACTTAAATTAAACCCTTTAGCTTAATTAATCATTAATTATGAGCCAAATGCATTAGGCCCCTTTCTTTCTTAGGTGCATTACTGATTTAAATTCCTTATGGTTTTATATCATACATTGGCTCATAATTATTTGGTTAAATATGTTTTAAGTGTTGTAGGTAAGGGGTAATTAATGAACTTAAAGAAAACCTTAACCTAAGTAAACATAAAATCCATTTAAGGATTCTAAAAATAAAACTAAAATAATATACACATGTGATAGATGGGTTAGGACCAGCAAACCTTCTCACATTTCCTAAAATTCAAATCAAACTCAAAACCAAATCAAAATTTCCTTAAACTAACTTTGATTCACTTTAAATAATCTTATTCCATAGGATTGTCTTTAGGAATTAATTAGGGTGAATGAATTTACATGCTTTCATCACTTCATTTCTTTCCTAGCATGCTAAGTGTGTATGTCATATGAAAATCATGCATTCATGTCTTTTGAAAAATCAAATTAAAATGAAATGTTTCCTTTATGTCAAATTGCATGTTTTGGCTAAAGTAAGAACATGAATGGCTATTATCACTACTAAATCCAAAACTATTTTCAAAACTTAGAAATCAAACATTACAACTGAAAAATGTACTACTTATAAGTACTTATAAACTTGCATGTGAATAGCATGAAATGTATTATGTGATTTTCCTTCTCTTTTCTTAGTATAGGTTTGTATAGGATTTGCAAGGTGTATAGTTCATTTGAAAAGGACATAACACTTAGTTAATTCCATTCCCATACACTCCTATGTCATGGCTTAAGAAGTAATTCCACATCACACATGTAAACTAAACAATCAAACAAACATAAACTTTTTACATGATTCTCTTTCCCTGCATTTCTTTTTTTGTACATGCACATGTATTTAAGAAAAGTGGTATATTAGTCTGGACACCCCGTGATTGTGAGCCATTAAGTAGCCCTGAGTAGGTCTTGTACCTTACACTCCTGGTGTAAATAATGGTGCCAAACTCACTTATGTCTTTCATACTTGTAAATGTACATATGAAAATGGATAAAAGAACCTCTCTTTTCTACTTAACCAAATCATGCATCATGAAGCATCTAAATTATTTTAAGTAACATCCCTTAGCATTCATCATTAAGGTGTGCTAAACATTTGCATGTATAGATATGCTTAGGGTCCATCTATATGCATGTTGCACATGTTGGGAAAGAAATAAAGTGTTGTGTGTTTTGTGATAGTAATTCACTTTACTTAATCTTAAAACATCTTTCTCTTTGAATAGGTTTGTTTAGAGTCATACTAAACTTAGGATTAATTAAAACACATAATAAAATATTTACTAAACAAAGAGTCATTAAAGAATCCACCATAGAAATTACTTAAGGTATGGAGGAAAGAGAAGTTCTCTTCTCTTTTTCTTTCTTTACAACACTTAATAATTTAAGTGTAGGTTTATTAAAACCAAATCAAAATCATGAAATAAAACTTAACCAAATCAACTAAACCACTTAATTGAAACCACCCTCTAAGTTGAACATTTTCATACTTAGAAAATCTAAACATTAAAGCCTAACTAGACATACCACACAAACCTTGTAAGGCGCACACATTAGGCTAAGTCATCACTTCTAGCCCTATGTTAGGTGGTGCATAGTTTGATGTTCGCTTTTATTTTTTGATATGGTGTTTTAATCTGGATGTTAGGGTGTATGTCCATAGGTTGAATGGTAGGATGATCTTAGTCTAATCATTATCTTATAGGGGATCGTGCTTAAGGAGCATTATAATAAAAATAAAACTATTTTGTTGTGCAGGTTGCTTATACCCTAAGCATAATCCAAAATAGGGTGGACTTGGTTACCCATGTGTGTGTTAAGTCTAATACATTCTTGGGATGTATTGATTGTTTAGCTAATCTCTATTTTGCAACCTTTAGATAAATTTACCTTTCCCATTTTCATGTAATTTTGCAATTAGGATTTGGAATGATTGTTATGAGGGATTAAGATGAACATTGGTCATAAGATCATGTCTTATGTACCATGTGAAGCTTTAAAACAAACCACATTCTAACCAAGTCAAAAGGAAGAAAGAACCTAATGAAGAATTAAGACCCCCCATAACATGAATTCAATTTTGTAATTAATTCATTTGTAATTCAGGTTGTATAAGGGTAGAGCTCTGCTACCCAATTTATTTTTGGGTTTGTGTGGTGGAGCCCGACCACAAAAGGCATTTTATTCTTTTACACTAGTTTTATAAATTGATTGATGTTTGTTTAGCTTGTGCATTAAGGTGGCATGTTTTCCTTATTTCTTCCTTGCTTTGATGTATGGCCAGGATGACGATTAGGCTCTTAGGAAAAAAAATTTATATCCAACTAATCAACTCAAAATTAAAAATTAAATAACTAATTAAGTCACCTAAAGCTTAGGCTATAAAGAAAGATAAAAGATTTAGCAACACCTTAGCTGGATGTTGTATTTTATTTCTCACATCATGCATAAAAAGTATATTATTTCACTTTTGATTTGGAGGGCTTCCACCTTTTCCAGAGAACTTGGCTTGACCTTTGAGAGCCATGGTGGAAACACACCTCCTTTCTTACTAATTTTGGCCTATAATCTAATTTCTCATGCATTAGGCATATGAATCCTAAATCCTGTGTCAAATTGATTGTCAAAAATAAAAATAAAACATATAAAAAAAAAATTTGCATTAGATTTAAGTCATTAATCATGCCCTACATGATCTAAGTCTCTTAGGAGTGTGTTTAAGGACTTAGTCTCTTTCAAAATAAATAACAGCTTAACTATCTTGCAAAAGTATATGACTTGCCTACATGTATTTAAAATTATAGGAGGAGTTAGTTGGCGGCTACCCCCACGCGATTGTAAGTCCAAACAGTCAGGTGATTTATCCTCTCTTGTGGAGGTAAACCAAATACCCATTTTTTCCTTAGATTTAGGTCATGCTTTGGCCCTCGCCAAAGCTCCCTAGATTTAGGTTCCGAGGTTGCTACTTCCTTTTGCGGGCTACGAGCATAAATCCTCACCTCTTATGCATTTCCATGATCTTGTGTCATGGAATTATAATTTCTAATAACAATTCAACTCAAAATAAATAATTCCCTTCAAACTTCAAAAATATAAAGCCCAACCATAAAATAGTTTGGGATGCTTAAGCTTCTTGATATCATAAGCATCCCCAATTTGTCTTCCTTTGGCTTCGATAATAACTCCCTCTTGATCAATCCCACTTGATCTTTCAAAAATAAACCAATTGATTGATAATCCTATCTTTGAAATCTTTGGAGACAATGATCATTTACCATAATCAAGAGTATTCTTAAGGTATCATGTTCCTTAGGATGTAATCTATGGGGCTTGCCTCCATAGGGAACTTAACGAACCTAGTTTAAAATAAACCTTGCTTTACTTTTCCATGTAAAGAAGGGAAAGAATCTCTTGTACATATGAAGACCCATAGTCCTTAGGAGTCCTTATTCAGGTGATTAGGTCCATTATAGGGTGGTGACTTCTATCTTTCGAGATAGTACATCTTTCCTCAATGTCATACCCGATCACCCTAATAAGAACATCTACAGATCATGTTCCTGATATCATAATCATCCTTCCAAAAGCAATAAATCACACACAAAAACTTCATCTTTGAAACATAAAACAAAATTGATTTCCCTTTTTACATACCCAAATTTGTTAAATGGAAATCTATTTTGCAAAAATCACAAAAAATCAAACACATTTGGATTCTTTATTTAGCATACCCAAATTTACTAAGTAAAGATCCTCTTTTTAAAAATCAAAACAAAAAAAAACAAACACATTTGAATTCTTTATTTAGCATACCCAAATTTACTAACTAAACATCCACTTTTCAAAAAATCAAAAAAAAAATAAAACACTTGGACTTTATTTAGCTTACCCAAATTTGCCAAAGATCCACTTTCCAAAAAATCTAAACAAAATCAAACACACGTGGACTTTATTCAGCATACCCAAATTTGCTAAGTAAAGATCCTCTTCCCAAAATCAAATTTAAATTTGGACTTTATATAGCATACACAAATTTGCTAAGTAAAGATTCCATTTCCAAAATCACACATGATTCACTTCATAAGTAAACAAACAAAAGAAAAAAAAATTATTTTCAAACACCTCACCTAACATACCCAAATTTGGTAAGTGAGTAAATTTCAAACATCAAAACCAAACACAAAATCATTTGACCCTTTACTTTAACATACTCAAATTTGTTAAATGAAGGGTAAATAAAATTCAAATATCAACTAATGGAAGCATCAAAAGTCTCTCCAAAATGTTTAAACCCCATTCAACATACCCAAATTTGTTGAATGGGGGTTCTACACTTAAATCAAATTCAGGTCTAAAATTTAAAATATCTCCAATATTTGGAACCCCATTTAGCATGCCTAAATTTGTTAAATGAGGGTTCCAATCCAATCAAATCAAGTTAACAATTCAAATCAACAATATCGAAAAGGCCTATGTGGTTCTCTTCCAACAACACAGAGATTCCCCTCACGATCAAGTGGAGAGAGGAGGTAGAAGGTAAGAAGCCACTTCCCTTTTGACCTATAGTATTAGTTCACCAAAGGAGAAAGGCCATAAAGTTCCTTCAAGAGCCAAGAATATGATTAATAAGGATTTTGAGTATATCTTATCCATTCCAGATAAGTATGACTCAAATAACTTGAATCTAATTCCCAAAAGAAGATAACTCTCAAAATGATAATCACAATAATGATCATCATCCATAAAATAGATTGATGGACTTGATGTCTTCAAAGATTCCAACTCAGTAGAAACACCCATTCTAAAACTTTTGAGGTGTCACTATCAACAAAGAGTTAGAGCCATCAAATCCAATAGAAGAAATTTTGGGCACTATAAAAGAGTAGGTAGATATCAATTACCTTAGAAGCCAATTATTGCAGCAGTGATCTTACCACTTTGATCAATACCATAGGAAGAAGCAAACCGGTTGTTGGAAATAATTAAATTCTAAATTCTTCTTAAAATACACCTTACAATCCAAAATAAGAACACCAAACTATTCGAAGGTTTATCTTAAGATCTCAAGCTATTTTGGAAGGTTGCCCACTAATCTAAATAATGAGCACATCTTCACCTTTTCTAAAGAGAAAGAGAAGTGTTCGGTTAGAGCTTAACCTAATTCTTCTTGCTAATGGCAATCTCCTCAAGTCATACTAAACATAGAACATCCTAGAGAAAAGAAAGACAAGCAATCTCCTCCGAAGAACACAATATAAACCAAGACTCAAAAGAAAAAGGAAAATAAAATAAAATAAAAAGAGAAAAGAAAAAAGAAAAATGAAATAAAAAAGAGAAAGGAAAGAAGAAAAATAGAAAAGGTAGAGCACCAATAATGCATATTGATTTGGAATCCAAAAGATGAATCATGTGTATGAGGTGTAAATAAATAAAAAAGAGAGAAAAAGAATATACAAAATAAGTTTTGAGTTTACTTTTGACAAGTCTTTGGAGGAGATAGCAATAAAACAAAAAGATCTAAAAGGATGATTCATGTATGATATGACTAGAAACTTAGTAGAATGTGCATTGACTCCATATCTATTACCTCATGATATTATTATAGAATTGGAAGCTAAGAATTGCTCCTAACCTCTAACAAAAAAGAATAAGAAGACAGATATGTATCATGAGATATCAAATTTCCACTTCATATCTCTTTCTTCAAATTCAAAGATTTAGTATAGAAAACCTTCAAATGGAGCAATAAGATCAACTTTTGCCTAGTCTACCCACTTTGCTTAAAGAATTTTTAAGACTCTCAAGTAGGGGATGCACTCTCCGAAGTTAAGAACAAAGTTAAATCTTTAATTAATGAGTTTTAAGAGATCACCTCAGAACATAAAGGTAGTCTACCCACCCTCCCAACATCCATATATGATAAATTAGAAAGAAAACACCATCGACTTGGTTAGGTTACTTTTGTAGTTTATAGACTACTTTACTTAAGATCATAATGAAGTGCCTAATACATCTCTAAAGGTAGCCTACAAACTCAATTGACTATTGCCCTTCCCACTTTGTGAACTTTTGAGGCAAACATTTGCATCAAGAAGAAGATCAAAGTTTGAAGTCAACCTAATTAAAGAAGAAAGATACTATCATTCCCAGTCAAAAATGAAAGATGTACAAATTTGCACATGCGCTAATTTAAAAATTTCAGTTAGGCATACACATTTCCTACTTCAAATTTGACAATGGATATAACCTCTTTGCATGGAGTCTCCTCATCCAAGGATGGGTTGAATGATGCTAGAGGATAAGAAGTCATTTGTACTTATCATTAGAATTTACCACTATCATGCCTTTCTAATCACGGATTAGAGAAAGGAAGACCATCTTTACGATGGTAGTTGTCTTCAATTGGAGGACGTTACGTTGAATCCCTTAGAACATACAACTATGACTTTGGGGAGTCTCTAAAGCTTGTAGTAAAGCATCATGGGATAACAAAGATGGATCTAAAAGAAATTGAAATGACATCAAAGATGCAACCTCCAATGTTCAACCCAAGAGAAGAAAGAATTTAATCAACATTGAATATAGATGGTTTAAACTCTTTAAAAATTAGTCTATCTCAAAACTTTTCAAATCAAGATTCTATTCCCGATCATTGAAAAGCCTACTTTGGTGCTTCGAAGGATGAAAAGTAGTTTAAACCAATATGGTAGGATAGACGCCTCAGGGCATGCCAAAGCCAAAATGATTCAAGCTCACAACAAGCTGGTCCGCCTAGGTCTTTCCAAGTAGAAGAACTTGTGTTAGTCCTAAAGAGACCAATTGTTGCCAGTTGAAAGATGGGAGGCAAGTTTGAACCCACTTGGGAAGGCCCCTATATTATAGAGAAGGCCTACCAAGGAGGATCCTATCAGCTCATTGATTGTAAAGGGGAACACCCGATGCTTCTAATTAATGGGCTCTATTTGAAGAAATATTGCCCATAAAACATGTTTGAAAATAATTATCAACAAAAGAATAAAAATCTGATTCCATTTCATCAAAATATTCTCATTCAAGCGTTGTTTGATTGTCTTGTGAATCTGCCATGACATGTTTAGGATAGGTATAAGAGAACCCAAGAGGCATCATATCCCTCTTTCACAACACAAACACAAAACAATTTCCTGGTGCTACTAGAATAGGAGAGAACTCAAGAGGCATCATATTTTGATTAGCACAACTAAGTTAAGAGTAAGAGAACCCAAGCGACATCCTTTTTGGTGGGAATTTTGGTTGCCATCTGGCACCATTTCATCTAATTCCCTAAGTGTGTTTAGGTGGGAGAACCCAAGTGGCATCCTATTCCCTTTAAAACACAAGCACAAAAACAAACACAAATCTTTTATCTTGGGCTATTTTGATGTGGGAGCAAGCCCCTGTGGCACTCACTCATTAGCTACTCTAGGTCGAGTTTACAAGCTACCTTGCTAGTATGTCACCCCAATGGCACCTAGTTTGGAGGATGTGAGTCTCCGAGCTTTCTTCCTAACTTGACCATTGCAAACCAACGAGTGCCTTATTAATTTGGTAGTCTTCACTGCCCAATCGATAAGCTACCTTATGTTGATTTTATTAAAGAAGATGTGAGTCCCCGTGCTTTCTTCTTGAACTAATCATCATGTATTGACTAGGTCGAGTATATTTAAGGTTTAGGGTAAGTCCCCCAGAGGCTCCTTTCCTCTTGACTACATTTGAGTTTATATAAGTCCCCCAGTGGCATTCACTCGGTAGTCACCCTAGGTCGGATGGCACCTGTCGAGCCGAAGATGGACTATCCTAGCAATCAATTTTGCTATAGGAGGATGTGAGTCCCCGTGCTTTCTTCCTAGGCTGATTATTACAAATCGATTGACACCTTTGGTTGGTTGATGTTTGCTATGCTAACAGCGACTCAACAGATGAATACACCACTCTTGGTAGATATGAGTCGTTGTGCTTTCTCCTTGAGTTGGCCACAGAATACCTATGCATATTATCTTCTCCAGGGTTTTGGATCAAGCCCTTAGTGGCCCCTCTCCCTACGGGCACCTATTTGGATCACGTCCTTTATGACCCCATTTAGACACTACCCGGGTTACTTTTGGATTGGATAGTCCCCTTTTCCTAGTAGCCACCCCTGTGGTTGGAGAATTTGTTTAGCAGATGCACAGATTCTCCCTTGGTTTAGTAAATCTGAGATAAGTCTAGGCTGATATAAGCTCCTTCTTTTGATCTCTTGCAAACCAATAGGGTCCATGATAAATAAACTAAATAAACAAATAAAATTATTCGCTTGTGGACTAGAATTCAAGCCTCCAAAGGGCCCCTTTTCCCAAGCAAGGCATCCTATCTTTAGGTCACAGAACTCCCTATAGGAATTACCCGACTACTGATTGAGATAAGTCCCTGTGCATCTCTCCATAGTCGCCTTAGGTCGTTTTAACTTTACCAAACAGTTACCTCGTCCTTTCTTTGAAAGATGTAAGTCTACTATGCATTCTTTCTAGCATGATTGTCGCACAACGACGGGCAGCCCTAGGTCGGGTTCGATTTGTTGCCAAAAGCAACTGATCACCCTAGTGGTCTTTTGTAGAGGAAGATGTGAGTCCTCGTGCTTTCTTACCCTGAATTGACCATTGCAAACTGAAAGGCACTCCTTTGCTTGGATGGTTCTCCCCTCAGCCGGAAAGCTACTCCCTTTGGTTCAGTAAATGAGATAAGTCTAGGCTAATATAAGCTACTTCTCAGTGTGATCCATCAAAAACTAATGGAATCCATCAAAATAATTAAAAAATAAAATTAATCTTGACTATCTTTGAGCTGATTTAAGTCCCCCAACGGAATTCACTCAATAGCTAGCCCTAGGCCGGGTTTGATTTCTTGCCCAAACCGACAAGTGGTTTCCTTTCAAGATGTGAGTCCTCGCTTTCTTCCAACTTGACCATTGCAACCCAAAGGCACCCCTTTGGTTGGATAGTCCTATGTGGTGGATAGACTATGCCCTTTGGATTGGTAAATGAGTTAGCCTGGTCCCCTACTCAGTCCATCATAAATCGATAGAATTCATCAAAAAAAAACTAAAAATGAAATTAATCTTGACTATTTTTTACCTGATTTAAGTCTCCCAATGGCATTCAGTCAATAGTTAGCCCTAGGTTGGGTTCAATCTGTTGCCTTGCCAATGGATTACCCCAGCAACTAGTCCCTTCTTTGGAGGATGTAAGTCAACTACGCTTTCTTCCTAGTACAGCTACTACACACTGAATCACAATCCCTTTGGTTGGCTAGTCCTACTATGTGTTTTGTAGACTACCCCTTTGGATTGGTAAATCTGAGTTAGGTCTAGGCCTCCATGGTTCCTACTCAGTGCGATCCATCGCAAACCAATACGGTCCATCTCAAAATCTAAAATTTAAAATAATAAACAAAACAAATCAATCCTAACAAATCAAACAAACACAACTAAATAATCAAACAAATCAAATCAAATCTCTCATCCCCTTGTGGATGACTTGAACCTCTTTCCCTAGTGGAAGTTTCACATACTCTATCCCTGGTGGATTCCTCATTCACTCTCTAATGTCTTTGACATGAGTGGAGTCACATTGCACTAAGCTATTGATTCCTTCTACACCTTGGGTTGAGAGTAGATCATTTCTATTAGTGCTTGTGATCGTTCGGTGTTGTTGATCATTTCGGTCAATACTAATATGTGGTATGCCTCGTCACACCACACCTATCAGGCACCCTTTGTTGACCTCATTTTTAGAATGAGCTCTCAACCCCTCTATCTTAGATATAGGACTCCTCTTAGACATTAGTGTTCCTTGGTCTTAAGACACTTATAGTGAATAGGTGAACACTTAACCTAACCCTAGAGACTTAGAAAAGTTATCCATAGGAATAAGTCATGCCTTAGGGGTGTTAGAAAAACTTGCATACCCTATAGCTTGAATCAAATCCTCACTTCCTTCCTTCAAGTCAAACTCCAAATCCAAACCAACTTCAAACTAAAATCAATTCTAACTTAATTGATTTTCTCAAATCCAAATCAAATTCAAACCAACTTCAAACTCAAATCAATTCCAACTTAATTAATTTTATCAAATCCAAATCAAATTCAACATCAAAATTCATAAAATCAACTTCATATCAAATCAAATTCAAATCAACTTTCCAAATCAAATCTCAAATCAATTCCAACTTAGTTGATTTTTTCAAACCTTAAATTAATTCCAATGGATTTTCTCAAATCATGCTTTAATTCCAAATGATTGAAACCCACGATTGAATTCCAAATTCTAAAATCTTTCCTAAGTCCCTTTGATCCCATCTTATGGACTTAGCTCAAATCAAATCCAAATCAATTCAAACTCAAGAGATTTTCTCATAACCCAATTATATTCTCTTTATATTCACAAATATAAATGAAATATAAATTCAAATAACCAAAACTAAATTAAAACTCAAATCCAAACCAAAATTCAACCTAAGCTTTTCAAGTCAAATTCTTGAACTTAGCCAAACCAAACTCAAATCAAGCCAAACCTTGATTTTCTTCATGATTAAATCAATCCTTCAATCATGAAACCAAATATAAACATAAACTTCAATCATTAAACCAAAACTAAATTCAAAAATCAAACCGAAGTCAAACTCATGTTCACCCTTTGAACTTGAAATTGCCAAATGAATCAAAACCCATTTAACTCCAAATCACTTGCAAATGGATTTATATTTCAATCATAAGTCCATATGTGATTTCAACCATACTTGAATCAAGTCTTGATCAAATCAATTGACCCACTTAGGCTCACTTGACCCAAAGTGACCTAAAGTACCCTTATGAGTCAAATCCTACCCAAATTGGATTGAACTAAACCCACCTAAGCCTCACATTGTGAGCACTAATCATCATGAGATGATCAATCACTCAAATTGAGTTAAACCAAGTCAAACCTAAGGGTTGACCAAGTCAATACTTAGCCAAAATGAAACTTAAATTAGCCAAAATCCACCATAGGCCAAATTGATTGAAACCATTGATCAAAATCAATTCATGATCAATCTGTGAACTTGACCAAGTCATCATTTGAGCCTAACCTAGCCCAATTGGCCACTTGACCCAAGTTGACCCAACTTGACCTAAAAAGTCAAAATGTGTCAAATCTTGATCTAAGCCAAATTAATTGCAACTAATGGGTCAAATTCATTCTAAATCACTTATTGAACTTGACCAAAGAATTGGCCAACTACAAACCCAAAGAATTGACCAAGAACCCAACTTGACCTAAAAGTCAAATTGACCCAAAATCAAACCAACCCAAAATTGATTGAAACCAAAGCTTGCAACATATTTCAAATGACCAACCAAACCTAAATCAACCCATGACCCAACCCAATTAGTTTCAAATGAGTCAAATTGGTCAACTTGACCCATTTGACCTAAATGAAATCAAACTAACCAAAATCAAATTTAAACCAAATTGAACCAAACCAATGATACCAACACATTTCAAATAGTCATATGAACTTGACCAACCCTTGTTTGACCCAATTTGACCAATTGGTCAACTCAGCCCAAGTTGACCCATTTTGACCTAAATGGGTCAACATGAGCCAAATGACATCAAATTAACTCCAAATTCTATGAAATTTGGACCAACCCAATTTCGAACTATTCTAAATCTGCCCAATATAAAATCAAAGCCAAATGATCACTTTACCTCTAGGTCAAGGTGTAACCCATGGCCAATTCCACTTGAAATTTGGTCATATCCTCTTCATGGCCATTTGGCACCCTCTTAGTTGACCAAGTGGACATTAGTGAGTATGGTGCACATGACCCAATGGATTTGGGTTAGCCTAACCCAACCCAAGGCCAAAACCAGCCACCCCACTCAAAATGAGCATATGGGAATCACTCCTCCACCTCATTTGGCATATGGAAACTTCTCCACTACCTCCCTCTGGCCAAACCGAACCACATGGTGTCCAAAATAGCCTAACCAATTGCACCCATAGGATCAATTTGATCAAAATGGAAAAGCCATGCTCGATCATCTGATCCTTCTATATGGAGATATACTCCCCCTAATTTCATTTCATTTGCATTCTCTTACATTCGATTGAGTGATAGGAAGTCAGTGCAAGCATTCCAAAGCCTCTTCAAGCATCCTCTAGCTACTTTGATTTCTCCATTTTGGATTTTCCTTAAGCCAAAAATAAGCGAGCTCAAAGCAATTTCCATCTCATTCAATTCTCCACTACAACTCAATTCCTCCTTCAAGCACCTTGAGGAGATCCAATCGAGCTCCCCCAAGTCTTCATCCAAGTTCTCAAGGCACATGAAGGGAGAGTTTGATCAAGGCCGCAAGCAATTGAAGCCCACCTTGGTCCATAGGAAGATCCACTCAACCTCAAGCCCTCAAACCTTCAAAGGAGCTCATCACTCAAGCTTACCTCAATGGTTGGGAGCACTAGTGATAGCCTCCATGAGGTATGGATCAAAACCAAGCTTTGGTGTATGAGTTTTGGTCCTTTGTGAAAGAAACTTTGACATCATTGCATTTTGACCATTGGATGTCTTGATCCTTGCATGATGATGGTGTGGGTTAGTTTAGCTAATCAATCGAACTCGGATCAAGCCTAAAGAGTGGATGGTTGCACTCTCCCAGAGGCTAGCTCAGGGATGGATCGTGGACCGTCCATCCATGCATTTTGGATGGACGGTCCTGATTAATCTGCATAGGATCCCTCGATTTATCCCTTAAGAATCGCAGGCTTAATCCTAACCATCCGATCTTTGATCGGACAGTCGAGGAGAAAGTGCATAGTGTCGTCAGCTGACGCGACATTGGATGTGATAACTTAAATAACCAATCCTATCACACCACTTGGAAAGTGCCACATCCATGCCCGTACGTAATCAATTAGTTATATAATTAGTGTTTTTAATTAATCTTTAATGATAGAAACTTCAAAATTACATAACTAAATGTAGAAAAATCATAAAAATACAAAATAAAAGTATTTTGAAGATAATTGAGGAGAATTTATTAAAATTGTTTCCAATTGATTTTGAAAAATAAATTTTCCTTAATTAGGGTTTTATTGAAAACTTAATAACCCTAATTACTCCATTAATTGATTCCAAGTTTCTAAGATATATTTAGTGGGATGACCTCTACCTCCCCTAATTTTCTTGAAATTGATTGATGAGTTAATTAGGAAAATCAATTAATGAATCTTTAAGCACTCTCTTAATGTAATTGCTTAATTAAGCATGTGGATAGTGGTTTAATCCCTTGATTAAGCTAATTAAACCTTGTGAAGAGGAGGTTTATGAAATGGGTTTGGGGTATTTTCATGTTATTCTAAACCCCTTTCCTTCCTTAATCTAAATTTAATTAAAGGCTAATCCCCTAATGACCTACTTAATTAACTTGATAAAATTTTCAACACATTCTAGAACTCAATCATTGCCTTCTTGGGTAGATGCTTAGGTGTTCAATAACCTAAGTAGCTTAAGAAAATCATATCTAACCCATATGTGTGGGAAGGGTTATGAAAGTACTTAAATTAAACCCTTTAGCTTAATTAATCATTAATTGTGAGTCAAATGCATTAGGCCCCTTTTTCTTAGGTAATGCTAATTTAAATTCCTTGTAGTTTTATGTCATACAATGGCTAATAATTATTTGGTTAAATATGGTAAAGTGGTGTAGGTAAGAGGTAATTAATGAACCTAATGAACACCTTAACCTAAGTAAACATAAAATCAACTTAAGGGTTCTAAAATTAAACTAAAATAACATACATGTGTGGGAGATGGGTTAGACCAGACAAACCTTCTCACATTTCCTAAAATTCAAATCAAACTCAAAACCAAATCAAAATTTCCTTAAACTAACTTTGATTCACTTTAAATAATCTTATTCTATAGGATTATCTTTAGGAATTAATTAGGGTGAATGAATTTACATGTTTTCATCACTTTATTTCTTTCTTAGCATGCTAAGTGTGTATGTCATATAAAAATTATGCATTCATGTCTTTTGAAAAATCAAATTAAAATGAAATGCTTCCTTTATGTCAAATTGCATGTTTTGGCTAAAGTAAGAATATGAATGGCTATTATCACTACTAAATCCAAAAATATTTTCAAAACTTAGAAATCAAATATTACAAATGAAAAGTGTGTTATTTATAAGTACTTATAAACTTTCATATGAATAGCATGAAATGAGTTATGTGATTTTCCTTCTCTTTTCTTAATATTGGTTTGTATAGGATTTGCAAGGTGTATAGTTCATTTGAACAGAACATAACACTTGCTTAAATCCATTCCTATACACTCCTATGTCATGGCTTAAGAAGGAATTCTACATCACACTTGTAAACTAAACAATCAAACAAAATCAAACAAATATAAACTATTTACATGATTCTCTTTCCATGCATTTCTTTTTGTACATGCACATGTATTTAAGAAAAGTGATATATTAGTCTGGACACCCCGGGGTTGTGAGGCATTAAGTAGCCCTAAGTAGGTCTTGTATCTTTCACCCCAGTGTAAACAATGGCGTCGTACTCACTTATGTCTTTCATACTTGTAAATATTCATATGAAAATGGATAAGAGAATCTCTTTTCTACTTAACTAAATCATGCATCATGAAGCATCCAAATTATCTTAAATAACATCCCTTAGCATTCATCATTAAGGTGTGCTAAACATTTCATTTGCATGTATAGATATTCTTAGGGTCCATCCATATGCATGTTACATATGTTGTGAAAGAAATAAAGTATTGTGCATTTTGTGATAGTAATTAACTTTACTTAATCTTAAAATGTCTTTCTCTTTGAATAAGTTTGTTTAGAGTTGTTATAAACTTAGGATTAATTAAAATACATAATAAAACATTCACTAAACAAAGAATTAATGAATCCACCTTAGAAATTACTTATAGGGAGGAAAGAGAAGT